>VZTR01033550.1:0-35087 GCA_013400775.1 Chaetops frenatus | reverse complement strand
GAGCTCGAGCAAATGTAAGGATTTTTAAGCAAGTTGTTTGTATGCTTGGTGGTTTTGCAGTATTCTGCTTCATTCTGACCATGCCTGTGTGCCTGACTGAAGAAAGTGTTTAATTGTAGCTATTAAGTTGTGAGTAGAAAGATAGGAAAGATGCTAAGCTTTCTGAAGAAATCTAAATTCCACATCTGATAAGTAATCTCCACTAACATAGCATTTATACTTTATTTCATTTAATTAAAGAAGAGATAGGTTTAGGCTTACAGAAGAGGTACTAAATCGCTATTCTGTATTTTTTGATCCTGAGGAGCATGCATCTTGGTTTACCTAGGGAGAATATTTTAAGACTCCTTGTCCTGGTTTTGGCCACAACAGAGTTAATTTTCTCCATAGTATCTGGCACACTGCTGTGATTTGGATTTAGGATGATAACAATATTGATAACACACTGATGTTTTAGTTGTTGCTGAGCAGGGCTTGCACAGAACCAAGGCCTTTTCTACTCCTCACCCCACCAACAATGTGGCTGTGGGTGCACAAGCAGCTGTGAGGGGACACAGCTGACCCCAACAGACACAAGGGATATCCCAGGCCATACAGAGGCATGCTCAGCATTTAAGCCAGGCAAAATTCGGGCCAGGAGCTGCTGCTCAGGAAAAGTTTGGGCATCAGTCAGTTGGTGGGGAGCAATTGTTTTTCATTTGCATCACTTATTTTTCTTAGGGTTTACTTCTCTATTTTGTTATTTTCTTTTTCAATTATTAATAATATTTCTGTTATTTTTTGTAATTATTATCATAAATACTAAAATATTGCTTTAGTTTAAACAGTTCTTATCTCAACCCACCTGTCTTCTCACTTTTACCACTCTGATTCTCTCTCCCATCCCATCTTGAGGAGTGAGTGAGTGGCTGTGGGGAGCTCTTAGCAGCCCACAGGGGTTAAAACATGAAGTATAGTATTTTGAATTTTATTTTCAATGTCATTTCAATGTTCTTGAGAGAGTTTTTTATTTGTGTGCATTTTCCCCATGCCAGACAAAACCCCTGCATGTCCACTCTGGAATCTATTGGCATGCCCTTTGTTCTCCTGCTCATGCAGAAGGGGGACAATCTCAAGGCCTCCGTGGCTGACGTGTGGCAATGTGAGCTGAGGTCCTGCTGCAGGTACTGCGTGTGCCAAGCTCAGTTTGGGCACTGTCACTGCTATTTAAGACTAATACTCACTCTTCTGTCACTGTTGTGCTACTGGCATAGAAATGGCCAATAAATTTCTCCTCTAAACTCTGGCATCTGAATTGGTTCAGATTTATTATCCTGATGACCTAGTGACTTACTGTACTGGATGTTTAGATTTAATCATGAGTCCTCAAGTCACTAAATCAATAAATTACTCCTTCTGGTCAGCTCAATTATCTTTTTGACTGAGACTGCTGCTATCCAAAACCACCTAAAAGCCCTAATACATGATCACAGCTACAGCTTCTGGCCAGGTTCCCTAACAGATATAATTCAGTCTGTGTGCCTGGAGAGCACACTACAGCACAGGTTTGTTTACCTCAGTCCCAAATTTTAATGTCAGTTAGAAATGTCTGGAGGCAGAAACTCCCTGGATGTTCTCAGAACAAGGAAAGGAGCAGCAGCAGCTGTGTGATCACAATCTCCTCTTCAGTGCACCTTGCACACCATGGTGAGGGCTGAAGGGCATCTTTGCCATCCATTAAACTCTTGGCCTCACTGCTTATGTGCTCAGCTCCAGGCCTCCTTGTCATGGTGCTTCCAGGAGAAAGCAATGCTTGCACTGCAAGCTGAACTTTTCTGCTTCATATCACACATAATTCACAGCCACAATTAAATAATGCTGTGTCCTGAATATTAACTGCTCAGCCCAAACACTCACAATGGGGTAAGGAAAATCAGCATAGACAAGGCAAAATTACCAGTTTGCAGAAATGTTAACAGCCCACTTTGGCCCTTGGATCAGACATTTAAAAAAACTTAATGAAAAAAGAAATCTGACTTCAACGTTATCCCTGACCAGCACTACTGGATCAGGATAGAAAGTCATTCCAAGTCATTCAAAGGTTTGCTCAGTGGTATCAACCAAGGGGACTATCTGGGGAGGAATATAAGGACAGAAAAAACATGTTTATTGTGACACACAATCTTCCCATCTGCCAGCATTTACAGTTTAGGTCTTCCTGAGATAAATGTGGTTTCTATGTACGTAGTAACTTACGTGTATTTCTGCTTCATAAAATTCTCTGAATTTCAATTAGGTTCACAAAACTACTAAGTAATCCAAAACAAGCATACCTAATTGGGTTTTCTATCTACTGGATATAAGGCTCTTCTAGCAGAGACAAGATAAGAAGGCAAACACTACAAATAGTTGACAGAGGTGTTGCTTTCTCCCTGCCAAAATAAGCAGTACTCTAAATACTTGAGGAAAATCATCTTGCCTAGAAGTGCAGAACAGCCTTTTGGACTGATCTTGAGCTATTCTCCTAATCTTTGACATAGCTTTCATCTGCTTTTTCAGAACCAGCTCCAGTTTACTCCGGGCAGATTCCTTTTTTTCCCTTCTCTTTTTCCTTTATGTTTTCTCTTTTCTCTCTACTAGATTTTAAAATATTTCCTCCTTTCATCTTTTTTTTAACTTACTCTCTATCTCTGTGTATGCAGTTACTTTAACCCTAAGGATTTCTTTCTAGAAAACCAAAAGCACAGAAAAGCCAATTTGTGTCAAAAAGATGTAAATCAATCCAGCCTTTAGCTTCCTCCCAAGGTGCAAAATAATCAGTCATTTGAAAATTTGCTCAGTGTCTGGTTCAGTGCACAAAAGTCCTTCCTTGGAACACAATGAGGAAGCAGATCATGACTAAAGAGATTCACATTGTGGACTTAATCTTCCAAAGATCCAAGGAGCTTTATCAATGATTGCTAAAACTGAGGATGACAGAGCATGATTCATAGACATAATGACTTCTGTCCTTTGGGATCTCAGTTGTGTCATTAATGGATTTTCAGACATGTGATTTTTAATTACCTCAAAAGACAAGATATGTCAGCATTTTACCCAGTTCCCTCAGGCCAAATTGCTTTGATGTGCAGCAGCAAATTTCCATGGACTCTGCTGAGCAGGATTTTGAGTGTGGGAGCTTCATGGGCTGATATTCATCACTCTTAGATGAGAGTTCTCCTGAACTAATAAAACTACCAGAGAGTAGATGAAGCCTGAGGTGTGAAAACCTTCTAGAAACAATACATGTGATAAAATCACTCCTTACTTCTCATAGAATTTGAAGCATCTGAAGTAGAAATTCAGTGCAGTTTTCAGCTGTACAGAAATACATTTTGAAGGGGTAGAAAACACCTCTATTTTTCAGACATTTAATCAGTACTAGCCAACACTGTCTAACTTTATTCCACCTGATTGAGGAAGAAAGAGTTTAGTCCTGTACTGACTTTGTAAGAGAAGGTGTATTGCTATATGTAGGAGCAGACAGACTTAGTGAGAGGAAGTGAGAGAGATGCAGAAGGAGTAAAAGGATGAGAATTCTTCCCCAAAAGGGTTAGTCAAGACATTGTGATAACTAAAATAATGGTTTAAATCTCCTTTTTACCTAAATATAATCCTTTGACATTACTTATTTTCACTTCAGCCTCATGAGACAGAAGGTAACATTCTTTTACTTGCTGCTAGTATTGGTCACTTTAGATGATTTCTTCACCTGGCTGAATAGACTGCTTTTTTTTCCTCAGATAAAGTCTAAAGTCAAACTTCGCTTTGGTAGATTTCCTGAATATAAAACAATGCGGTACTTGGTAGAAAAATTTATCAAGGAATAAAACCTTGGACTGGGGAGTCCTAGAGTTGTGTGTTCTCCTTTGTCCCTCCAGCCTTTACATTTATTTAAACAGTCAGGTGAATGGGTCTGTTCCCAAAGTTTCTGAAGCAGAGGGGGAATTTCATTGAGGACTTCAGGATATAACTCATCTGTCCATGGCAGGTAAAACTATCCTACCACACTTACCCTTTCTGTGTTTCTGAAATAAAGAAGCTGATACATTTTCCACTCTCTTTCTATATTTCCAGACATTAACATTATGTTTTCACTTATAACCACTGCAGAATGGAGCCTGATGAATAAGCTATGCCTTTGGTGCCAGCTGACATCCAGCTGAACTTGCTACCAGAATTTTAACAACATGGTCAGCAGCAGCAGCATGCTGGTGTGTGCTTTGCACCAGTTCTCAGTTTCAGACATTTAGTTAGAACAGTCATTTCTCTGTCAGTGGCAACAGCAAGAAGCAAATTTTAAAAGCTTGCATGCTTCTAAAAACAAAACAAAACAACCCAGCCCCAAATTACTAAAAAGCAGCAGATTTGTGTACATGTTAAAAATTACTGAAAGCCAGACTGTTGCTGTAGTGCCTCATACTGTACAACTTATTTACAAGTAGCTGTTGGTCCTGGTTCAGGGAAAGGTCATTCTCTTTAGAAAATCATTTACCTCTAGAGGTGACAATATCAGGTCCCTCTATAGCAGCACTCTCCCAGTTAAGCCAAGGTCCAGCATCAATTTAACAGTTCTGTGTCACTGCCTTTTCCAGATTACTGTTTCTTGGCATAGAGAAGTACATGACAAAAAAAATTAAAAAAAGACCTAAGGTCTCAGAATGAAGAGAGGAAAACAAAAATACTGCCAATAGCTTTTTTTCCCTTTTTCACTAGATCAAGCTCTCCAACCAGCCGGGTTCTGTGCTTCATTAGATAAATGACTATTAAATAAAATCTGATTTCTATTTGTGAAGCTGCTTCTTTCTCATCTGTAGATCTTCAAGTCCATTCCAGACACCCAAGTGCCATGTATAGGAACAGACAAGGATTATAAATTATGGTGTTGAGGCCAGACCATTTTAATTGGTTAGCTTGAAGTGGAACATGAAACTTGAGACATCAGGGAATCTGGAATATAAACCCAGGAGTACCTGAGAGAAATGAGGGTTGTCTTGTCTTTGTAAACTATTTTTTAAGGGTCTGTAGTTTTGTGTGGCTCACAGCTTATCGTTAATCTAAGGATATGGACAAACATTCAGTCTGGTTGACAGAAAAAAAAAAAAAGAAATGAAAAAAATAAAAATTTGTCTTCTAATTTATCCTGTGTGTTTGCAAAGCCAGCATTTACCCTCATTGCTCTGAAGAGCTGTTTGTGTCCTGCTGGAGTTGAATCTGTAAACCTCTGGGAAAGGGAGGATGACAGTGTCCCAGCTGCAGGACTGAGAACAGAAGGTGAATACCTTTGCTGGCCCTTGTGCTGATATTTAGTTAGAGTTAGATTTATTCATGCTTCTTACTCTCCTTCTATGCATCCTCCATGGAGCACTTATTTAACAGCTCCCTCAGGTGACTATTGGTGTCTTTCCACACAGATGCTCAAAATCATGGGTTGAATTGTGATTTAGACATTAATCTACAGACTTCTTCAGTGTGCATGTGCTGAAACAACAGGGAAACAAAAGATCATAGATAGTCATTAATATTTCTTGGTTGCTCAGTAGGACTTCACTTATCACAAAGATAAAAACAAACTAGACAGGATGTTTATATCAGTTAGCAGTCACAAATCAAACATCACTCCCCCAAGTACAGAGCAAATATTGCAATTAACTACTAAGTCTGTGAGATTGTATGCTTTGATAACTTAATAATGATTCTGAGGTGAATAACTTCGCTAGAGTAAATTTTGCTTTTGTAAAACACCAACTACACATCTGCCTGATTTAATAGCATTTAAATTAACTGGTTCTATGGCCAAAAATGATCTGCTAAATTGCAATATGTTTCAGAAAGAAGAAAATGAGTGATTGCAATTTTATTTTCTCTGAGCTCTATGAAGAGGCTTTATGGTTCAAATTAAAGAATTATTTGACTTCAATTTTCAGCAATGTAATTTTATGATAGCTAGAATTAATGACTGTAATTTTTAAAGCAAACAGGATAAAAACCTTTCCAATATCTTTAGTAAAGTTCTTTTCTGCCTTAATAACTACATTAACATAATAAGTAGACCTAGCTCTTAAAACTTAGTGAAAAAAGACAAAGCAAACAATGGGAAAATGGAGAAACATTGACTCCAGCACCTTTTATCACGCCCCAAGAGAAACTAGAGGGTATCAAAAGAGGAGTAGAACAGAGATCTCCTGAGGTGGATCAATGTCATAAGGAAAATGGTTGGAATTGCCAGTTAAAACCATAGGTGAAGATGGGCATCAACAGAGGAAAACAGAGGGAAGTTTAAGAGAAATATATATATACTTAAGAGGGTGCCAGAAACCTAATCTGAGATTCATTGCATAAATAATTAATCACCAAGGTCTTGATAGCATCTAGAATATATGTGGTGTTTTCTACACATATAGGAATGCTCATTTGCTGCTCAGAAAGGCTTAGTTTGAAAAAATTGACACTGAATAAATAGAAAAAAATCTGGGTGGTGTTACAGAGTTTAACCTGGGTAGGTGCAATTCCTAAAAGCAGAATGTCTGATGCTTTGAATTTATTGTATCATGACAGATTGTTAATTTAAATGTAATGCTGAGAAAAGTGAAAATCAGAGTTCAATAACCCTCTGAAGTTGTATTAAAGGGACTTTTATCAAATCTTGGTGTGATTAATTGTTGTGACTTTTGTCACAAAATTGGGTGAAATGCTATACCAAAAAAAAGGTATACACTGTCATTGTGTTCAGTCCTGTTGTTGTGGATGTCCACCCTCTTTCAGATAACACTAGGAAATTGAGAAGAGAGAATGCTCTCTTCTCTCTGATTATAATTTACTCCCTCTTCTGTGAGTGTGACATGTTCTATCAGGGCATCATGGTGACAAATATTCATGTTTCAAAGTTTAATCTTAATATAAAATGTTCATTACATTCAGATACCCCTTCCAGGCCAGTTTTGCAATGGTTTTTTGGCAGCTGTCTCCCAAGCAGTGTGAATGGACAAACAACGTTCAGATGTGATTTAGTACAATGCTGAGTCTAGAGGAAATGACTTGGTAGCAAAAGTGTACTGGTCTGCAGTGATAACTCTTACCTGTTTCTTGGCACGTGGCAAGACAGGACAGCTATTCCCACAATATCCCAAACCTGAATCAGTAGTGAACCTGAGTCTAAAATTTGCATCTTTTCTCAGGGCGGTATGCATTAACAAAGTTATACCTTATTTTAACCAAAATGAGCTTGTAGAGGAGAAGTTTGTGAGGAAATCTCCCTTTGCTAGTATAGGTGGAAATATACTCTTAGAGCTTCCCACATCCAAGGAAGACATTATAGTAAAAGAAAAAGAGAAAGCTAAACTGAATATGGGTTAAGTGGATATGGAAGATCAAGATATGTTAACTATGCTGAAGCAACTGTATGTTTTATGCTCATTACTCTTATAAAAGGTTTCAAAAATCCTTGATTTTTACTTGTTCAAAACAGGAGACCCTTTTCCCTTTCCTGCCCAGTTTTTGAACCTCCCAGATTTCAAAACAAATGATTTGTTCTTATGGCCAGCCATATACAGGGGAGGAGTATGCAGATCATATGCTAAGCAGTGTTTGTAAGGTACAGGGATCTCAGACCAGTCAGCTGGCACAGGGCAGAGATTTAGTCACTTTTTACCTGTGATCTCACTCCTTAGCTAAGACATTAGCAAAGTGTTTGAAAATAGAATGCAGTAGGGACTATGGTCCAGTCTGTTCTGAATCACACTGATGCAGAAAACCCAGAACAACTTCAGTGACTTTTCATTCTGTAGTGGTAGAATTAGACAGCAGTCTTTAGGAGTAGGAATAAAGTGTGGTTTCTGGTGAGAGATTACAGAAGAAATTGAAAGCTGCAAGATGATTTTACATCAGGGAAAAAAGCAATAACTGAAGTAAAAGTAAAAAAGAAACAAGATGGTTATGTGGAACCAGTCAAGCAACAGTATAATATTAATGGAGACTATGAATTTTGTGTGGGGTTGGCTGAGAAAGTTCAATTAAGAAAAGATTAATGGATTTTTGGGTGCCTTTTTCTAACATGCATTGTTTTCTTTGCTAGGACAGCAGAGCTGATCTCAAATTGTGAAGAAAGCCTCTTGTAACAGCTTTTTCTCTTTGCAGCATCAAAATCTTCAGTCTTAGACCATTGACAGTTTTCTGAGGTGAGCACAAATTACTGGCATTAAAAGGCCACAGTGTGATTAATTAATCACAATTAATTAAGTGAATTAATTGTTCACAGTAATCTGCAATATTTGGTGCCCGTAATACATAAAGAAGAACCATTCATTCATAGACCCCCATTAGAATTCTTCCTGAGGATGGATTTGGCTCCAGCTTTTCAGACAAGTCAGTTTGGGATGTAGTATCCTATTGGCACATCAGTTTTCTATTCCTAGTACTGGATATTCATTTCATGTGTATTTAGACAGAGAAGTTTTGAAGGTAAAAGCAGAAGTTGGCTACTTGCTGACTGGAACAGCGTGCTTTTGACTTTGAACAATAGTCTTGACATCCTGGATGTCACTGAGGTAATTCACTGTCTGAGGCAGAGACTGCTGAAGTGTTTATAACAAGAATAGGCAGTAGAGGGAAGAATATAGGTGCTGATATGATCCTTCTTCTGCCATTAGTACTTCTTCCAGCCCAGCAGAAGAAGAATGAAAAATCATTAAGGGAACATCATGGTGGTTGAATACCAGCCTACCAATAAATTTCAAGGTCTTCTGACTTATTTTCAACATATAATTTACATTTCTTATTCAAAAAGATGGATATGAGGCAGCAAATCAAGATAAGCAATTCAGAGTGAAGCCAGACCAAATACACAGCTCAGTTCTGCCTTCAACCTCTAAACTTCCTTCCAAATGTCCAGCCTTCCCTTGACTCATTACTTCCCTCCCTCTCCACAGCTGCAGGAGCTCCAGAGGACCTGTTCTTTTCTCTCTGTAAGCCTTGACCATGTGTTAATTCTAGTTATTTTGAAGTCTTTTGGAGCCTACTGAAAAAAAAATACTGGGCATTGAAAGCAAGTTCTGGGAAACATAAGCAGTTTGTGGTAAAATGCTGCAAAACCATAGAGATTGCTGTAGTGTTCAATGAATTACTGAAACAGTAGAAAAAGTAGTAGGTATTCTGAGTGAACAGAGACAAATAAAATAGCATAGAGAAATTCCAAAGGTCATTAAATGACAGCACTTCTGACATTGACTATAAACAAAATCTTGTCAGACATCTTAGATAGGTAGATACTTGCACCAAGAAATTCTGGGACAGCAGAATAGTGTAAGCAGTCAGTGAGCTGCTCCAATTGAGTTACAAGTTAATTTTCAGTTTCCAGGATACATTTTAGTCAGGACAGTAGATATGAAAGCCTCCAGATCCATGCTAGCTATATTGGAATGAATCGAATGTCATTGTGTGCGGGGCTGTGATTTTTCCCTTGTAGCTTCAGACAGTGTTTCATATTTTGAAGCAACAATCTTTAAAGCAAAGTTCACATCCAATGATCTGTGGGCAAAATATCACAAGCAGAACTGTCTAAATTGCTTGAGACAGGAAATGAGTTTGAATTGAGACTAACTAGGAAAGTATATTTTCATCTGTTGGCTCACCAAAGCAAGATTTTAAGATGCATCCAAATATCTAGGGTACTTGAAATTATAAAACTGATGTGGGATACAACTGTTTCTTTTGAGAGTAGAATATTTTGCTTTTGGCTGATATAGTATTAAAATGTTGTTTCTGTACAGATATAGAGCCATCTCTTCAGAAGCAAAATATTGCAGAAGTTGTGTCATATCTGTGGTAAAAGGAGGGTTTGCTGGCAGGGCACCATTTCATTTCCCACCTTTCACCAGTACTCTGTTCATGCCTTCTAATGCAGTTGCAAGATGGGATTGTTTATGAAGCATTCTACACTGGAAAGATTTTATTTGGTTTCTGCTTACAAGAAAATCATTAATTTGTATTTATAGAAGTGATTCTTCTGTTTTATAGAAAGCAATTGGATTTTTATAAGAGTATTCCTTGAGCAACTTATAAGACATGTAGAAACTCAGTATTTATTGTGATCTATCTGCAAAATTTGCTATACAAATTAAGCTATGCTACCAGTCTGTCTACTTCATTTGTAGCGTTGTCTTTTGAATCCTATTATCAGTGTAGAACAAATATTTCAGCCTTCCACTACAATGCAGACTAAACAATGAGGGAAAAACTGTTGACAGACCATTTCCCTCCTGTGCAGAGGGACTATTTTTCAATAATTAACTCTCTCTGTGAGGATACTGTCTGTTCAGGTGATATACTTTGACACAATTTTTTTTTATATTAGAAGATAGAAGTAATTTACTACTTATGTTTCATGCATAGGTTAGAGCCCAAAATAAAATTACATCCCCATTCTTCTTCCTGTTTTTAATTAAAGCAATAAATGTAGACAGCTAATGTTCAGAATGAATCAACAATTCTTGTGTTTTAAAATTAAAATTGTGTGAAAGAAATGAAGTGTCAGGTATTGTTGTTTGGACAACACTGTGTTTCTGAATCATCAGAATTTTAGAAAAAGTAAGGGAGAGGGAAGGAAAAAGAAATTCTTTTCAATGCCCAGAAAATCTAACAAAACTGAGAGAGATTTTAAACCTGTTGTATACTACATTCTTGGATCTGTCAGTGTGTAGAATCAAATTGGACTCCACAGAAACGGAACCAGGTGGATAAATAGGTTTAGATCAGAGCTGTGTGTGATCCTCCACTGAGTAGGCCACTGAACAATGGAGGCTTAACCATGTAGGAGCACAGTGGCAGTCAGGTACAGCACGTGGGAAAAATCTTTTACAAGGATAGTACACTGAGTAAGTAAAAGCCAAAATTGACCTTTGCCTCCTGCATTTTTATTTTGTTTGCATTCCATGATATTAGGTCCTTTAACTGGACCCACTGCAGAGCACTCAACCTCTGCTTTTGCATGTAACTTATATTGTCTATAACTGCCTACATGTGGATATGCTTGTGATGATTATAAACTCTTTCAAAGCAATTAGAAAATAACTTTTTTTTTTTTCTGAACCAAGTTTTTAATTCACAGTACAAATACAATTGAAAGGCTTCATAACAGATACAGTAGAAAAGAAAGCAGTTCATACTGGCTTCTTATTTGCTTTACTATTCTAAAAACAACTTCCAAAGACAACTTGTAATGTGCTATAGAATAACTTCCAAATGACTTAACTATGCCTTACTGTGAAAAATTAGGGGATCTTTCAGTTTAATAAAAGCATTTAGGAGCTGTTCCAAACCTTGAAGATAAATGTAAAAGAATCTTGTATGCTCAACACTTTGCATGTCGTCCTACCTGGGCAAAGGAGCAGAAAACATTGTCATCCTAATTATGATTTTAGAGGTATTTTATACTAGGTGCAGTCAAAAGCATTGTGAAAATAAAGCAATTTTTTAGTATGAAATGAAAAAGACAATCCGTTGTTAGTATAAAGTTAGTGAAAGAATTTCTGTAATGGAGGAGAACATGACAGTTATGATGTTTAAAATTTTAACAATAATTAGTTATTTCATGATGCTTTAGTGCTATAAAGAATAATTTCTCCATTTTGATCCATGTATTTATCCTAGATTATATCCACTGGCTATTTAGCTCATATTTCAAAATTAAGTTACAAATGTTTAATTGTGAAATAGTCAATGTATCATTTTTCTAATTTCAAAGACAGTATGATACTGTTGTGCTTTTTCTTGCCCTGGAGATTTGTGCAATTTCTAAAATATAATGAAATCCAGTTTTTCAACACCTTTAGTGTGCACTCTCAAACAAATCCTTATTTGTAAGAGAAGTGCTGTCACTTTTATAAAGGTTTTTTTCATGGACAAGAGACAATATATTTTCCTTTCAATCTTTTCCTCCAAGGGAAGTGAACAATTACAAAGGTGTGACTGAAATAAATAAAACAGAAAATCCTGACACTTGGTGCCGTTCCCTCTGTGTGCATCTGAAACAGACTGGCCTGGGTGTCTGCAGAGTTGTTCCTCTCACTTATTCCCACTCCTCTTTTCTCTGAGCACAATTGCCTCTGGATCCTGGCAGGCTGCAAGTGAACATGAGTCAGCAGCCAGTGCTCACAGTGATACAGGACAGCTGTACACGAGGCAGCTTTTGCAGGAGAGTAGCCAAGAGTTCAGGGAAAGCTTTTATTCCTCTGTGTTTGGCAGTGAGGAGACTTCACTTGGAGTACTGAGTCCTGCTTTGGGCTCCCAAGAGCAAAACTGAAGTATCCTGACACTGAAGTGGTTCCCACAGAGGCCATCAATAAAGCATTCAATGCATGAGGAGCTCAGCTTGTTTAGCCTTGAGCAAGCTGAGGAGAAAGCTTGTTGTTCTTTGCAACTTTTGAAGGGCAGGAGGAAGAAGGTGAAACCAAGCTCCTCCTGGAGGTACACAGTGAAAGCACAGGAGTCACTCAACGCAAATTACAGCAACAGGAGAGTTATTGAAGAAAAAAAGTTTATGTTGGAGGTAGTAGAACACCAGAGCAGAGGCTTAGAGAGGATCTGGATACTCTGTTCCTGTTAACATTCAAAGCTTGACTAGAAAAGACACCCAGCAATCTGATCTAATTTTGAACTTAACCATGACTTCAGCAGGGATATTGGACAAGATGATGCCTGAAGATGCCTTTAAAGCTAAATTTTTCTATTATTTTAAGTATCTAAAGAAACCAAACGATTTTTTAAGCGTTCACCACCCCCTCCCCCTTTATTCCCCTGCCTCCTTGGGGATTTTCCCAGGCAGGAAGAATTCCTGGTAGATTTGCAGCTAATACTTCTGGGGAATTTTGAGACTAATTTTTTTTGTCCCCTACATTTTAGTTAAGATTATTTTTAACGTCTCACTGAAGACTGATGGCCACACTCAGAGCCATTTGAAAAGGAGCACTCAAGGTCCCAAAACATGGAAAGAAATCTTTTGAGGGGAAAAATTAAACAGTTCTGTTTTAACTTTCTCAGAAACTTCTTTTTGTTTTGGCAGCCCCTGATCTGGAGATAGGAACATTTAAAATACAGCTCAGGACAAGAAAACTTGGTCCTTGGTAACCGAAGGTTATTTCAATTTAAAAAACCGTAGTTTCATGAGAAATGTATGTTTTTCTTCTTGTACTAGAGGTTCCCATTTTGATTTCTGCTGCTTAATTGTCTTGTATCATATCAGTGCTAAGGCAAGAAGAAATCTGAAACTATTCACACAGCAGAGAAAGGGTGTAAAGTAGCAAGGGTGACTACATCTCCCAAGGGAAAAAACACTACGAGAGAAGAGAGGAACCCACTATAGGGAGGGTACAAAGTTAAATTTCTGTGGCATTCTTTGAGACTTGGACTCATGTTCTGAAAAGACTTTGTATGTAAAATCTGTATTGACCATTGCATTAACAGGAAAAATGTAAGTTTGCAATGGGCTTCAACTCCAGTCTTTTTTAATTAAGCTGTCACTATTTACAGATATAGTCTAGGCATTATAAGTAAAGGGCAGCTCTTTATGAGAACATTTAAGTATGGCAATTTCATTTTCTCTGGAATGTATTGCTGACTCCAGGTGTCACTTGATTTATAAATTGGAAAGCATTATCTGGCTAAAGGAAATTATCATGCATTTTGTTAGTAGAATTTTGGTGTTAAGCATCTGGAAATGCAGAGTGGGAATTTTACTCATTCCTATTGCAGCAATGAAAATGTTTTTTGGTTACATCTGAAATTATACAGCACGGATGAATTTTATTGGAATTACAGTATATCGTAGTAATTCTTGTCATAAATTAGGATCTTATTGTATAATGATAAAATCCATCCTAACCCTATGGAATTAGCAATCTAAATATTTCTGTGTGTTCTTTTTCTCTTTTCTATTAATTCTGTAACTGTAGAAAGCACAATTTCTAGAAATGTCAAAGAAAATTACCTATGAAGGGAAAGTATTTTATCCCATGTGACCATTAGCAGCAGAATTAGTACATTTAAGATATTTTATTAAGCTCAACTAGATTAGATGTACTGAGGGCAGGGACAGAACAGGATATTTGCATATCAAAGTTTAAAAACAACAAAAAAAAAAAACCCATACAAAAAAACCAAAAAAAACCAAAAAAAAAAAAAAAAAACAAAAAAAGAAACCCCCCCAAAAAACCCCAAAGAAAGCATCTCACAACAAAAGTTCTGTTTTCTGTCACCTCTTATCTGTGACTGCTTTAGATCTTTAGACAGGGAAATCTTCAGGGCAGGGACTATGGCTCCATCTTTGCATGTAGTTGAGTTGCTCTTTGAAAAATGTGCACCAGGGAGCAAGTCATATTTGTTATTTAATTGCAATAACACCTTCAAAGTCCATCTGAGACTGTAGTCTTACTGAGTTAGATATCATACAAAATATGAGTGAGAGTGTGCAATTGAATTTTTCTCATTAGGAGGACGTGTCCTGCTATTGTGGAGATGGCAGTGCTGGCTGGCAGCTATTGCAGAACAGAGGTAACAGCTGGTCTCTGCCTTTCACTGCTACTTGAGAAGAAAATGCATCACAATAAAAGTGGATCCAAATGAGTCTGCTGTTTAATGGCTTTTATTGCAAGGCAGTGTTCACCAGACTAAAGAAGTATAATCTGAGAAGATTTTATTAAGAAGAGAGTGAAAAAACAATATAATAGTACAATATGATAAAGTGTGGCATAAATTACTGCTGGTTCCTGTGACCGGAAACATTCTCAACTGCTTCATGCAGTGAGGGTCAGAGGCCCCTGCTCTGATATTTTATAAAACAGAGATACAGAAATACAAAAACCATGGCTACCAAGGTGGAAGAGGAGAAGATAAGGCAAAAAATCCAGTGTCTCATGTCTGTATCTACATATTTGTTACACTCCTACATGGCTGACTGAATGACCTTGTCTTTGTAAGGAAAAGAAAATGTTTTCATCTGTGTTGTACCAGGGTGATGACAGAAAGTTTATGTCTCACCTCTCAATGGATCATTACAAGATCTTCAGCTAGTGCTGAGGTACAAGATATTCTCTGGAAATGATGGGTTTATTAGGTCTGTAAGCTGTGTGTGAGGAAATACTTGGTATTTTGAATTTCTTTTGTGTCTGCAGAAGTAAAACCAAAGTTGTAATACTTAACCAAATAATGTCATACCGTTTGTAACTGGCACTGAAATGCACTAGCAATGTTTTATAGAGGGAGAATAGTTGCTTCTAATCTTCTGGCACTCAGTTTAATGCTTCATCTTCTGCTTCAAATGGTGCTTATTCTTGTCTATTTAGTGATCTTTCACTGCATGCAGACATGTGAAGGAGTAAATGTCATATGTGTCAAAACTCAGAAAAGACAAGTGCTTTTTACTTTTAAAGCTTATATTTATAGAACTGCTCTGCAGGGGAAAAGAATTTATTTGCTGAACTGAATGAGAAGCATGCTTTAAACTATACCTTTCTCAAAGGGGAGGTTTGTAAAATAGGCTTTAAAACATAAGCTGACCTTCAAATAACTTACAGAATCATGACCTACAGAAACAAAACAAGTTACTTAACTAGTCAGAAATGAATAATTTCACACTAAATCACCTTTAATGAAATCTGAGAATTAAATGGAGAGTTAAATTCCCCATAGGCTTCGGCAATACTACTATAATTAGTCTAAATTTTTTATCTTGATGCCTTTGCATTAGGTCTTAAATTCACAATTGACCTTAGCTGAAATTTTTTTTGTGGCTGGAGACTCTTAAGAGGAAACACTGTATAGGCCTGCTCTGTTCCTGCTCTTCCCTAGTCATCAACATCTGACTGCTATCTTGCAAGAGAGACACACTTCATGTGTGAATATCTGGGCAGCTGTTCAGATGCCTATCAGGGCTGTCTAGGATGCAGTCATTAACATAATGAATAGCACAGTGAATACAATTAGGTTTATTAAAATGTCAGGTTAACAGTTAATGATCTCCCTGCTTAGGTCTTCTGAATTATTACATTATTATATTTATCCTACTGAGCTATTACATTATACCTTATCATAAGCACCATCAGCTTGAGAAATTATTTTGAATTATACCTCGCTATATATTCTTATTCCATCTCTCTAATTTTCTCTTCCAACTGCTTGATGTCTTTCTTCTGCAGGCTTTCTTGACTTTTTATCATTGACCATCATAAAATACAATTCGAATCATAAGCTTAAATGCTTCTCAAAGTAGAATAGAGTCAAGCAATGTGCATAAAGGATAATGCAACATTGTGCTGATGGTGGAAAATGCTGAAATATGTGTGTGAATAATCTTTCTGTGAATAATTTAAGTAGGAAAAAAAAAGCTTAATATGACTGGTGTCCTTTTTGTCTTATAATAACACCTGCTTAATGTCTTCATGGTAATTTTTACTAGGTGACTTTGCCCAGCAAAACTCTGCCATTTAATGAGGCTGAAAACAATCCAGTCAGTGCTGAGAGGGCTTATATTACAAATTGTATCAAATGCTGAAAGTAAATTTAATAAAATGGGTTGAAGTGGCTGAAGGTTATAGACTGCTGCTCTGCAAGGAAACCTCCAGCCTTTCTGTTGCTGGCCCTGCCCTGTGGATGAGCAGCCATCCCCAGCTCCTGTTGCAGATGCTCAAACAAGAAATTTGACAGCTTACTCTGAAGAGAGCCCTGTTTATATTATGTCAGAGCAAGTCCCACAAGGAGTGTAAACTGTTTGACTAAAGAATGCTTTATTTCTAGTGCTTTCTGTCATTTCAGAATTTTCTATACAAACACTGAAAATAATTTAAATGGCTATTAATTAAAAGCATGAGAAGATGGAGTTTATTTCTTCTCAATGATAGAACTTCACATTTGTTATAGAAACTTTATCTATTCTGATCTAAAACATGCATCCATTCTTTGACAATTCATTCATTTGAGAATTTATTAGTCAAATTGCTTATGCACCGTCTGAGCATTCAGAGCTCTCAATGGCAAAAAATATTTTTTGTGTTTGCAGTGGTTTAAGACCAGCACTCCAAACCACAAGCTGCTCCTGTCTCCCCCTCGGGTGACAGAGAAAAAGGGCAGAGATCACAGATTGAGATAAGAACAGTTTGCTGGAAACAGCAACGAGAGAAGAAAACAAAGAGTAACTGCAACAATATTAATTCCAAAAGAGCACGAAGAGAGGGTGATTTACATGCAAAAAAAAAAAAAAAAAATCTCACTGACCAACCCAAAGCAGCGTGACCCCAAGAAAATAAACAGAAATGATGGATGGATCCCTCAAGCCCAGACCTAGTGCCACATCCACCCTCTTTTTGGAAGGGACAATCCCTTATTTCCACACCTCCAGATATGATGAGAGTGTTATAGAATTACAACCTGGACAGGCTCACAGAGCTCCAGGCTCTGCCCCTCCATGGCAACTGTGAAAAAGCAACTCTGTCCTTGCCAAAAACAGGATAGAATTTAACAAATCTACATAATCAAACAGAATGATTAAACCTTCAGATTGTTCTTAAGACTTTTTCTTAAAGATAAAACAGTAAAAGGACTCAAGTTTTTATATTTTTGAGGCAATTCATATTAGTGTCAAACTAGCAGTAGGGAAACCTCAAATATCTTCTTACTTGTATGAAGTAACTTCAGTGTGAACAGTGTTGTCTATTATTAGTATTTAGTATGATGAAACTATACCTTCAAGTGGTTTTATCTGTAGAGGATTAAAATAATTTGTTTCCCTTTTCACCATAAATTAAACACTTTCAGTCAACAGTAAGATCTTGATTAGTAGCAGCAGCTTAGGTGGAAATAGATTAATAAATCTTCATTTGTCTTCATATGGATACTCTCTAAATCATGGGCAATGCAATAAATTTTAATGTATAACCTGAAGCTGCTCTGTGATTAAATGAGAAACAACATTGAAAGTAATCCATAGAATTAGTTATCATTTTCATATCTATTTCTCCTATTTCCCCCCTTTTTAAGGAGTTTCTCTTGGAAAGCAAAAGGAAAGAAAAATAAATAATTCTTCATTCTTTTTCAGAGCAAGGGATGTTTTAGTCTTGGAAGCTTTACTTATTAGAGAAAATTTTGATGGTGGTCTATTACTAACATCCATAAAACATGCATATATTTTAAAATATTTTCATAGTAAAGTTAATCAGAAGAAGAAGTTATGCTATTGATAACCAACACTGGACATTAAAGTCAAGGAGAATATTTTGTCCTTAATGAGGCTTGACTGTCTAATAATCTTTGCAATAAGATTACTTGAAGAGGTAAAAGGAGATTTTTAGGTCCTATTGAAATATTCCTTGAGGTTAAAGCCTGAATTTAAAAAAAAACAACAAAACAACACCCACAACTATTCATAATCTCTGGACTCAGCAGAGTACGTGAGTAAACATTACAAAAATAAAAATAAAGACAATTTTTCTCTGTAGTTACCTCCACAGCTGTTAGTGCTTCAATTTACTTCCTAGAATTCAGAGACCTCTTCTTTTCCCCTCTTTGGATCAATCCTTAAAACAGCTTCTTGTCAGTCTCCCCTGATGCCTGTTCTTTGGATGATTCTGGCAAATTGTAGATGCAGTTTCCCAAGTGGACTATTAGGCAACGAATAGATAAATTGGTTAGTAAAAAGATCAAAAAAATATCTTTGGGATCCTCTTTTGTTATTTTCAGTAATGACAACATTTAATTTACATTCTTTCCTTATCCAGTTTACAGAATTTGGAAGCTCTGTGACCTCATGAGTTATTCCAGAAGAATGTATGCAAATATATATATGTGTATATATATAGGTATATATTGTATATGTGTCAACTGAGGAAATGTTGTGATGAAGTTATAAAAAATCAAATCTGCACTTATATTTCTATACAAATTTAAGTTTTGATCCAAAGATCATTAAAAAGCCATTAATAATAAATCCATTCCTAAAACAAATCTGTAACAAAACAGCTTTCAAATTCTTTGAAGAATTATTATTTTCCTTCTTTGCAGTGAAATGGAGAACAACTTTCATGAATGAGCCAAGTAAAGATGTGTGAACCACACACTTATTTGTCATGGGAACTACACTGGTTTAAGTTCTTTCATTTGGCACCTCAAAGCTCAAATTAGACCTGGACCTCCTATGGTCCTATGTGCAGAACATTTACCTGGAGTGGCTGCTAGCACAGGGCAGCCTCTCCTCACTGCTGTAAAGAAATTCAGCATTCCCAGCTGTGAGGGGAGGTTTCTCCCCAAATGGTCAATCTGATTTTATACTACAAAGTTTTGCCCTATCCTAGATAACAGAAGGGAAGGAAAAATCCCAATGAAATTTAGAACCCACCACCATCCCAAAACCAATGAACTGGTCAATCAACCAAAACCCAAAAAAAACCCTACATTGCCTGAACACTTTCTAGTTGCTTTTTTTGAGAACATCCTAGACTGACAGATTTAGGGCACAGAGTGAAAAACGATGGCTGTTTGCTTAAGAAGTAGGACAAAATGTGTCATCCATAAGAAATGCAGGACACTTTTTACATATATGATTCTAATCATAATTTGACTGTATTTAATTATATAAGAATCTTGTCAAAATTATAGCTCTTCAGATCTATAGCTCTTCAGGTGATAACTTCAGGTTTTTGTACCTCTCACAGCTCGTTTTGAGATATTGTTATGGAAAGTACATTTTGGAAGTGAATGGTACCTCTCTTCTCAGGAAATCTCTGGAAATTATGATGGTCTGTAAATGGAACTGTGCAGGTGTTAAAAAGTTTCTGTTTATATTAATTTCCCCTTTGCAGAGTATGTAAAAAAATACCAATTTTCATTGTAAGCAAAAATATCTCTAGTGACTATTTGCATAAAACCTAAATAAAGAAGTAAGCTTAGAGGTAGTAATTGTAAAATAATATCCAAACAAAACTTTCAGGCTGTTGTAATTTACAGGTTGATTTACACTGATACTAAGAGTATAATTAAAATTATCCATAGTCTCTGCAGTACAAAAGAGGAATCTTCATTTTGTGCAAATGTGTGTAGAAGAATCTCTAAGAGTGTAAATTAAATACTTCAGGCTAAGCAGTGAAATTAGTCAAAGACAACTACCTGGAAAGAAAGGGAGGAAAATGCACATATGGCCAGCTCCTCTGTTTTTGGGATGTGGGTTTTCTGATATGTTATTCTTAGGACTTTTGGACTGCAGCTTTTGGCTTTCAGATTCTCTTCAAGCACAAGGAAGTATTGACTGTACTAAGATTATTGCATCTTCTTTTAGCTGAGAAAGTGTGACTTAAAAAACATGCATTCTTCAACATCAAATGCAAAATGACATCTGTGCTCAAAGAAAAATTAAAAATAAAAAATTCCTGGTGTGAGGGAGAAGGACTTTGAGAAGCAACCTGGAACAGTAGAAATAAACCACTGCTAGCTACAAGCCATATATCACAGAGGACACTGGAGACTTAGTAGTAAATTGAAGCATTCAGTCAAATCACTGCCATGGAGGCATAAAGGTGCTGCCTGGTTTTTAATGAGAATTTCATTTTGACAAGCTGAGACAGTGGTAAGTTTTTTGAGTGTGTTTGTGAAAAGATGAGGAATTTGTGGTCTACTTAAAAATACGGTTTGTCCTTCAATTTGCATAAACAAATCTGCCTGACACACATTTTGTGGAGCGTAGTTCTTCAAGCAGTTTTTGTACTGAATGGTTCCATATTTGTGAGAAATGAGGGGAGCCCAAGGCTCCAGGTGGTGGTTTCAGCTCTTTTATTATAGCACAGCCTGGGAAAGGGGGCCCGCTGGCGCAGCGCGCCGCTGCTCCTGGAGAGCTGATGGCAGCCGGGTCGAGCCTCCCCTGGATTGGAGCTGGACCCGGGGTCTTCTTCTGGTCCCGGCGGGAGCTCCTCCTCCTCGAGGTCCGAAATCTTCTGCAGATCTTCTTCCTTAGAGGCTCCGAGGTCTGAAGATCCTGAGCCGGGCTCGGGTGCGCCTCTTTATGCTGTAGGGGGAGCTCCCCGGCTGGTGGAATTCTCAATCCTCATTCTCTTTGGCTCTCACCCGGATCCAACTCCTGACACTTTTTATTGGCTTGTATAGATTCCAGGGTTTTCAGCTGGCTCGTCGATATCTAGGGGTTCCTATGATGCATTACTAGAAACTTCGATGGCCTGGAGGTTTGCCATCTTAGGGGTTTTTGTGGGGGAGCAGCGGCACAATCCCGACAGAGGATTTTAGGGGAAACATCAATCAAACGGGGGAATCAGTAAAAACGGGGTAATAACTGGGGGAAACAATAAATGGAACAGGGGTGCAGTTTAAGATGAACTAGGGTAACAAGTACAACAGATGTAACAACCAACTCACATTCCACTGGGAACAAACAGTAACAAATGTGTGAATATTCGAGTGTGTGTAACACTTACAACCAAGGTAACTCCATAATCCATTTAAATTGAGTAACAATTGCAACTCTGCTGTTCAACAACCACAACTGTGACAGGAAAATTAATAATTCTTGTAACACTTTCTAGTGAGATGCTGCAATAAGGACATTAAGGAACAAGAAACTGCTTTTAATTTATTTCTCACATATTTACATATGAACATCTGTCTAGAAATGTTGTAAATGAGATATGAGGATAGTAAGATTTCACCTTTTACCATGGGATTTGTGCTATTTCTACTATTACACCCAACCTTCCTTAGCAGAATGCTGCCTAAAACCACATTTATTTTTGTCCTTTTTCTCACACATCTTAAAAATGGTAGCAGAGCAGTGCATCAATCCCTAAATCACAACTGCAGAGAACAACAGAGCCTATAATGTTCCTGGTTGTGTTAATAATGTTTTTTTAAAAGCCTGTCATGGCTCTGGTTGTCATACATCTCTGAGGATTGCTCTAAAAGAATTTTTTTTTTTTTTTTAATAGAATAACAGTTCCTAGTGAAGAAATCCTTGGGATTCTCTTATTTCCTTGACAAATTGTGGAACTTCATTAATGACACTTTTCCACTAGCCACTTTGAATCACTGCCAAATAAAACTGTGTAATAAGAGAGAGAAAGAGATAAGAAATGTCCTGTAACTGGGCTGGACAAATGGAGGACTGGATGTGGTTTTTCATTTTCTACTCTGCAGCACATTCAGTGACACCTCCAATTGATCTCTGATGGTTAGATACCATTATGTGAAGCATCTTAAATTACAGAGATAACACTATTTATGATAAATTGAATCCATTTATTCATGTTGGCATATCAGTAAGATACACTGATCTTATAGGAAACTTGATTAGAAATCTCACTACCATGCCAGAAATCATTTATAAATTCAGCTAAGAAATTTATCTACTAATTTATGAATTCAGCTAAATTCAATTAAGAAATTATTTTACTACTTGGAATAGCTACTGAAACCCAAAAAAAAACCCCAAACCAAACCAAANTCTTGGCCCTCCATCACCTTCCCACAGCATTCTCCAGAGAGACTGAAGTGTGGATGTAGAAACAATTTAAGTCATAAAAAAAAAATAAACAAAACAACAAAACAAAAAAAACAAATTAAAAAAAAACAAAACAAAAAAAAAAAAAATCCCCAAACCATTTATAAATACATTCTGCAAGAGCTGCAGCTTTTCACCAAAGTGGAGTATTTCACTGAAAGTAATAACTTTTTCTGAATTTTTGTGTTGAAAAATAAGATAGCACAGACTTTTCAGTTAATTTTTATTTAATGCAGCCTTTTCCCATGTTCTTTTGTCAAGAGGAGGGGAGAGATGAGAACTACATTTCAATTGTTTTGAAGAGGATGTGCATTTAAGATTTCTGAGCATATTTTAAAGTGTAATAGGGAGTTCTTATTTTCCAGTTAGCTATTTGCATGCTGTGAAAGTTATGTACCCACCGGGAGAAGTTATTTTAGAAGGCTTTAGTTTTCATATGCAGAATTTCATAGTACCCTTTCTCTTGTATACTTCGCAAGGCATCCCAGTATGAGGTACTGGAATATGCATTGATTGTATCATTGGTGGATAAATTATAACCCCCAGTACACACTCATGAGCTATTTTGGTTTAGAAGGACTGAAAAAAAAAGATATCTTGTATCCCAGTAACTCTTCTATGTCTACAGATTTATACTGTAGATGCTGGGGAGATAATGATGGCAGAAGTTCCTCCCTGGAAAAAGCTGAAGCTGGAAGCCATAAGAACCCTGCCTACGACATGCAATAATTCTCAGGTACTGCACATGTGTTTCTCAAGAGAATCTCTTATTCAACAGTAATAAATCTGTAAATTTGAAAATATCTATTTTTATTAATATTACCCTTGACAAAATAATCACAGTCTGGTTCGAGTCTGCAAGGTTTTTTTAGACTTTCAAGCTAATAATTGATAAAATCTTTAAAGATAGACAGAGAAACCTTGCCTATATAGATTAATTTGGGTCAATATAAATAAAATGCTATATTTCATTGAATTTTGAAGATTATTGACTTCAGACTGAATTATTCCTTATTATAGAGAACCTGAAAATAAATTCTCTTATGCTTTAAATAGTTTTTTGCAGTTCCTATATTTAGGCTATAGCATAATATAAAATAAAAGATACAACAGAATTAATTTTTTTTTTCTACACAAATAATTGTATAGGTAAACAAACAAAATTGTTTCCTTTGCTTAATAGTTACAGTCGATACCATAATTTTGATGAACTCCCAGGAGGGGCTGCTTTGTCACCATGTTTGTTACTAAGTATTAGACAAAATGAGGTTTCCAAAACTGATCCTGTGCTTTTGGGAGACAATACTAAAAATTACAGTTCCCAGTCTTTGTGCCTTCTGCTTTCTGGGGCTGCATCCAAGAAAGTTCTTCATTACAAATTTTCTTCAACCTTGTTTTAAAGTCTCGATTTTGCCAGTGTAACAGAGCTATCTATTGAATCTTCCCCTCAGCCTTTTGGGCTGTCCCCTTGACATCCTAATCCTAATCCATAAAGCAGTTCAAAGGTAAAACCTGAGAATCCAAACATGCTCAGAAACTCAGTGGGAAGCTGAAATGAAACTTGGGAAAGAGTTTCACATACCTGATATATTTGTGTTCTTATCACTTGGCTAGGGACATACATATTTTTTCTTCAGAGGAAATTAAAGGACCTTCAAGTCTGTGGTGGAAGAATGAAAAAAAATAGGCATAAACTGACCCAAGAAAGGTTCTGACCATAAATGAGGAATAACTTCTTCCACATGAGAGAAGTCAGGCATTGAATCAGGCTGCCCAGGGAATGTGCAGTCTCCATCCTTGGACCTTTCTAAACATAGCCCTGAGTAATCTGGTGAATTTACTGTTTCCATTGCTCTAAGCAGGGTATTGATTTAGAGACCTCTGGAGGTCCCAGTATGGTTTGTATGATTCTGAGATTTTATCAAACATCCTGCTTTTCTAGGATTTTTTCTTTCACAGCAAACTAAATCACATTGTACCCTTCTGAAACCAGCACAGCTGAAACCAGCACAGCTGATAACAAGAGAGACAGTTGTGATCTCCAGAGAGCTTGTTCTAAACCCAGCTTGTGCAGGATGTAGAACATAATTTTAAATATCTGAACTTATAGTTGATATTAGGGTATATTATCAAAATAATCAATATTGGAAAGAGTGGAATGGGATGTAAGCAGCACTATCCATTTCTTTAATATCAATTATTTGCATGTGTGTTTGAAGAAAAAATTTGGCTATGCTATTGTATAAACGTCTTTCATGCTGGACAAGACAGCATGGTCAAGAACCCATAAGGATATTCAGAAAGTTCTGGTAAGAGATTATGCAACAAATTCGGGAAAAAAATAGAAGTTCTGCTGGTTGCCAGGGGTAGGCAGGCCTCACATTTGATTTCAGGATGTTAAAAAAACAAAGTATTTAATTTATAAAAGAAAATGGAAGTAACAGCGGTTTAATCCTCACTTTGCAACCTTCCAGGTTTGACAAATGTGTCTTAGTTTATAGTTTATGGCACATAAATGTCACCAGCTGTGCACTTGCTTTTTTTTTTTTTTTTTTTTTTTTTTTTTTTTTTTTTTTTTTTTTTGGGTGAATGTTTTTTTTTTTTTTTTTTTTTACATGCTATTTATTTTTTTTAAGTGGTGGAATATGATCATTATTTGAAATTTATGACAGAATTGAGATTATGTTGTTTTAACATGGAAGGAGGTGAAAAATATTTGAAATATTAGTCTCTCCAAATAATGTATAATATTTATCTTGACACCCTTGAAAAACAAAATGCAAGAAATAATGTTTAATATTTGCAGCATAAAATGAATACCTTAAAGTACCCTAACTTCTCAAACAAAATATTAATGTATCAAGGTACATGTATAGTGTGTATGTCTACAGGTGCATGCAACATGACCTAATGATAAATGATTACATTGATATTGTGGCAAATCTTGGTTATGAATGTGCTAAAAAGATTTAAAGAGGACTAATTGCTCATACTTAATGAACAGTCAGATTTTAAAAAGGACTGACTTCTAATGGGCTCTATTTCACAAAATTGCCAGATGTCACCATCATGATTAAATTCATCTTCCTAAGTTAGACTAAGCCAGTAAGAGCAAGAAAATAATTTATCAAGTCCTCCTGCCAAGGCACTCATAACCCTGGCAAGACCACTAAAATCCAGTAAATATATACTAATTGAAACTCCTAAATATATATAATTAATTTAAAAGATAGAGAGTATCTTGAACAAAAAAAAAAAATAAAAAATGCCCATTGTAAAAAGAGATTCATTCTATGGGCACAGTCATCTCCCACCTACATTATACAATTCATACTCTGGCAGTAATGGTGTGGTATCTTCAAGAAATACCAAAGAGGAGAACTTAAGCTTGTGCTTCTCCTTAAAAATGATCAATATAATCATGCAACTCTCCAGTTAGTTGCAAATAAACCAGGCTATATTCCTATACTCCATTTGCCCCCATGGTAACACTGCCTAGCCTGAGGTTTCTTCCTCTCCATCCTAAAATCAGGTCTCCATCAGAGATCCATCTCCAAAATGAGGACTTCAAGCCTCACCCAAGACTACAGAACAGTGAGACTTACAACTAACCTGCAATATTGGCATCTAGTTATGGAAAAGTGAGAACATTGCATTGTTCTCACTCTGTTCTGGTTCTTTCAAATCTTCCCTCAAACTACCTATCCTGGTGATCCTTTCTTTCACACGGACTTTTCCATAATACTCCAGAACTACTTTGTGGGGGTCTTTTTTCCTCTTCTATTTGATGTAGTTTAACCCCAACTGTCAACTCAGCCTCCTGCTTGTTCAATTCCCTATGGAGGGACTGGGAGAGAGAAATGGAAGGGTAACAGTGAGAAAACTCATTTGTTGAGATACAGGCCGTTTAATTGGTAAAGCAAAAGCTACACACACAAGCAAAGCAAAACAAGAAATTCACCTTTTCCCATGTGCTGGTGTTCAACCATTCCCAGGAAACAGGGCTCCACCATGGGTCACAGTGGCTTGGGAAGACCAACATTTTCTCTCCAAACATTCCATCCTTTCATCCTCTTCTTCCCCAGGTCAGATGTCCCAGCTGTGTCCCATTCCAATTCCTTGTGCATCCCCAGCCTCCTTGCTGGTAGAGTCAGGAGCAGAAAAGGCTTTAACTCCATGTAAGTGCTGTTCACTGACAATGAAATCATATCTATGTTATCAATGCTGTTTTCAGAACATATCACAAAATATAAAAGCCTTACACTAGATAGTAGGAAGAAAATGAACTCTATCCCATCAGCACATCTCAACATGGAACTTTAGGACAAATTGAGGAAGTTCAGAATATACTCATTACAGAGAAAAAGACCAAAATTTGTGCTTCTGCTAATCTTTCCTAATTTTATTCTACACCATCACAGAATTCTCCTTAGCTTTCTTAGATTGTTTAGGTTTAGTTCTCTTGAGCCTTAGCAACATTTATGTCCTNCTATTTGATGTAGTTTAACCCCAACTGTCAACTCAGCCTCCTGCTTGTTCAATTCCCTATGGAGGGACTGGGAGAGAGAAATGGAAGGGTAACAGTGAGAAAACTCATTTGTTGAGATACAGGCCGTTTAATTGGTAAAGCAAAAGCTACACACACAAGCAAAGCAAAACAAGAAATTCACCTTTTCCCATGTGCTGGTGTTCAACCATTCCCAGGAAACAGGGCTCCACCATGGGTCACAGTGGCTTGGGAAGACCAACATTTTCTCTCCAAACATTCCATCCTTTCATCCTCTTCTTCCCCAGGTCAGATGTCCCAGCTGTGTCCCATTCCAATTCCTTGTGCATCCCCAGCCTCCTTGCTGGTAGAGTCAGGAGCAGAAAAGGCTTTAACTCCATGTAAGTGCTGTTCACTGACAATGAAATCATATCTATGTTATCAATGCTGTTTTCAGAACATATCACAAAATATAAAAGCCTTACACTAGATAGTAGGAAGAAAATGAACTCTATCCCATCAGCACATCTCAACATGGAACTTTAGGACAAATTGAGGAAGTTCAGAATATACTCATTACAGAGAAAAAGACCAAAATTTGTGCTTCTGCTAATCTTTCCTAATTTTATTCTACACCATCACAGAATTCTCCTTAGCTTTCTTAGATTGTTTAGGTTTAGTTCTCTTGAGCCTTAGCAACATTTATGTCCTGCACTGTGATAACCAGCTCCTAGCACAAGAGTCAGTATTTTTCCTGTTAGCAGAACAGCAGATGGCACTACAGCCACTTTTCCTAAAGCATGAGATCCATACAAAAGACCGGTCTGGAAAGTGACGATTTCATTTCATTATTGTTATTTTATAAATGCTGATCAGTCATCGAAGATTCTTCTACAGAATGCACCACACCTCAGCCCGGATTTCAGAAGATGGAGTCTCAGTAATGCTCAGCTATTCCTTGATGTAAACAAAACTGTGAAAAAACACATACAGATATGAACTACTAAACTAAACTACTACTAAACTACACTAAACTACTGCCTTTAACGTCAGTTATATGGATATGGATTTAATGAGAAAATTGGCTGTTTCAAACATGATTTTTTTATATTTTTGAACAAGCTGCATTGGTTTTGTGTGTATGTGTAGGCGTCAGCCAGTGGAGCCTGTTAATTTTCAAATATTTGTGTCTTTCGGGAAGACTTTGAGTGGAGACCATACCAAAAAAATGGCTATTTAATAATATTTTCCTTGCACAATTATCACTAATGTATTGATCATATCCTTATTCAGTACTAAACTTTATCAGGCAAAATCCACCGAAACAAAATTGTTCCTTTCATATATTTCTCAACAACACATAATCAAATACTTATTTGATATTTCTGTTAGAGCACTGAGGAAAGCATTTATCTTTTTTAATACATATGTTTAGTGACAAACATCAGATGAAATGAGACAGCACCCTGCCAAAATGAGACACGGTCCTGCACGGAGGGTAGTGAGCATCTGGAACTCATTTTCCACAGAGGCTGTTGATGCCCCATCCCTGGAATTGACCATGTTGGATGGGCCTCTGGGTAACTTCCTTTGGCAAAAGCCATTTCATACCATCACGCCTCTTCAAAATATTCAGAGATGGCATTTTTCCACTTTGAACTCACAGCTTTGATATTATTCTTTTCATGGGGAAGATTCTTACAAATAATTATACCTGGCAGTAGAGACTGAAGCCATAATTTTGCAAAAGAAACATGAGGGAAGAAGAAAAGAGGAAGAGACATAGCTGTGGTGAGGAAGAGATACACGGTAACAAGGACAAATGTCCACCTACTTGTCAGTATCTAAAACTAAGATTAATGGTTCATATTTGCTTCTTTCAGGCTCAGGCTTCTCTTTCTAGAACTGAGCATAGAAAAGACACGTGTAATGTAATTGAATTGAGCTACAAGAGTGATGAATCAGCTGATCAGCAAAAAAAAACATCAGCTGATGCTTTTTCATGACCTTGCACATCAAAAGGGACCCATAACTGCATAACATGTCTGTATCATGTCTTGACTATGTGAGCTGTGTTTAATATATTCAAGTATATGTGAGCTGTGTTTAATGTATTCAAAGTGCATGGTTTGCACTTTGCTCAGGGCCTCACCATGCTGCAGCTGTGGTGCTGCTGCCCTGACTGACACATTCAGCCCACACCAGTGTCTGCTGGGGAAAAGCTCAGCAGCTGAAGCTTGACTTGCTGCTTCAGGGTTTTCTGGGATCAGGATGGCAGAACTGGGCTCTCTGCCTCCAGGAACCTAAGCAAAAAAATCTGTCTTTGCAGTAATTAAGAGTGACTAAGCTGCTGCAGCTCTAAGGGAAGGTAACTTTACTTTCTGCTGGATTTATTCATCACTCAGTGAAACTTCTGAGGATTTGATTCTCATAAAACTCTAATTGCATTTTTTGGGAAACAGGAGCTCATTTGCAACTAGAATCACAACAGAAATATAGTGATCATTTTTGTGGATTCTACTTTTAAGTAGCTTTAATGGATTAAGTTGGTTTTCCAGAACTGCTGGAACTGTACATACAATTAGAACACACTGACAGTACCAAGCTGGTTCTTTTATCTCATCCCAGCTTCTCTGAGAAGCAGAGTGCAATAATCTGGAAACCAGCCACACTTACCCAGCTGTGATGTGACAGCTTTCAGAGTGTGGAACACTGACCAAAACTGTTTCCTGGCTGTTCCTGAGAACTTGTGAACAGACTCATGCTGACCTCCCAGTCCTCTCTAAACTATGCCAGCCTGAGAACAACATGATTTTGGCTGAAAACTGTGTGAAAGTAAAAAATGTGTAACATAAAGCATTTAGCAATGTGCAACAGACAATCTAATCCAAACTTTGGACTTTAAAAAAAAATTAGTCTTACTGACTTTCCTTCAATTTAATTTGTTATCTTAAAATCAGGTTTTAAAAGTCTCATCATATACAAAATAATATCTAATGGACATAGGTATGTTTTCAAGAAAAAAGGCTCAAAAAAAGGTCTCTCAAAATATTAAATTCCTGTTGGACATAAAGTGCTTTGAGATCAGGGACAGAAGTCTTTCCTGTCATCTCATTGAGGTTAAACTTTGCATGTGTATCATACAGAATGCCCTTTTGATCGAATTAAAAACTTGTTAAAAATTTGTTTTAACATGCAGAACAAATTAAATTACTACTGAAAACTGGCACATACCCTCATGTTCTTATATCTCAGCAAGCTGACACAGGACCAGCTTTATGTCTATGTACATGTACAAGCACATGCATATGTAAGTAAATATTTATATACAGATCACAGTTATTTCAGTTCTTGTCATGTTTTTACCATGGGGAGATACATGTGAGTAGAGAATGAACAGGACACTATGGGTCCAAGTGCAGCTTTGCACTTAGACATAGAGACAGGTCTGTAAACTTCACTTTAACTGTTTCAAAGAATAATTATGGACACAGAAATTTAAAACAAAATTGCATGGCCAAATATTTCTTTCTATATGTGCAAACCATAAATTTAGTTTAAAAAAATGATTAACACATGTCTTAAAAATTTCATGTTTAGAACTCTTAGAGTGGGATTGTTTGGATTTGAACCCCAATAAAAAGATCTTGCCTAAACTTTTTTTTCTTTTTTTTTTTTTTTTACCTCAATTTAAAAAGCTTCTACACATACAGATCATTACCTTGTTGATGAGTCTGGGTGTGGGAGGAGAAAATTATTAAAGTGTCAGTTTTCTGACTTTAATTTTCCAAATGCATGTGGTTAAGTCCCTTGAGTGAAATAAACACATTGATGGAGGAAATAGATAAAATCTTCAACCTTTTTCTCCATTAATTCTCCACACTCTCAAACTCCAACAGCTTTATATTTCTCGAGCAAAACTTAGACCAGATGAACTACAATTTTTCTAAACGTGTTGAGTGATAGCGATGATTTATTTGTAATACACAAAGAAGTTATTGTCATTCTGTGATTCTAACGGATTGAGCCATCAGAGCAGTGCTGATGTATGTCTGCCATAAACCAGACAGCTTTATTGCATCAGAGATTCAGTTTTGCAGCTGTGTTTAGAGGCAATTCTATTTAAAATGTGCCTATAACTCCCAAAGCCAAGACCAGCATATTTGTTTTTCTTGCTGATTTTGCCAGCCAAAGACTTTTTAGGCCAAATTGCACCTATTCTTGGCTACTGAACCTGCCAAATAATGACTTTGGACCTTTCTTCTTGAGACATTTATAACTGTACATGAACTTTGAAGAGGTGATTCATTAAATGATCATTTCATAATTGCTTTAAACTCAAGAATTTGTGATGTGGTGAGTTTATGAATTATTCATTCTGGGGCAACTGTCTTTCCCCAAGAGACATCTGAATTAGCCAAAAATCAGTGGTCTGTGCTTTAGCTCTTTGAATGTTTTGTGGCTTTCTGAGTGGTTTTCTCTTTGTTTGACTTCGTTTGGGTTTTCTTCTTAAACACCCAATAGCTGTCCAGGTACTGAAGAATGCATAAAGTGAACACATCCTGGAAAGGGAAGATGAACACCAAAACAAGGGACAAATTTCCCTTTGTGTATACCTTTCACTGTAGGCATAGCATAAATACCTAGTCTGGGCTGTATTCCTCCTTTTGATGAGATGAATCACACAGATGATACCAGCTAGGCAAGAAATGAGCTGTCTGAAAAAATGATACAAATCAAAACCTGTCCAAATGTCTCTGCAGTCAAGTTTCCATTTACAAATTCTCCAGTCACAAGGAATCATGTCATGAACAAAGTAAAATCACTGGGGTCGTGTGCCCAGGCACTTACATGTCTCCCAAACTAACAGATTTACACCAGCAGACATTAACAAGGATATGGATCTAAGCCAAAAAGATGAATTTTTGTCTATTTTGTTTTCATCTGTATACCCAGTCCAGAATCCGAGTTCTGCAGAAGGGTCAGGTGACCCCAAAGTTGTCCTTAGAACATGGATAAATATTTCGTAAATGTTAGTGTTTAAAACACCTTACAAAAGAACTCTTATGGTGATTATGAAGATTAAGATAAATCTAAACGTACATGCAGAAAAGCTGGTGTTAAATGCATGCAGTGTATATCTCCACTCTGAACAATCTGGCTCCTTTGCTATTGAAAGCTGTAAACTAAACAGACAGGGAACCAGAGCTGGAGATTACCAGTTAGACAGCATCTATTAACCCTAAACCAGCAGCCTTAATCGAGCCCAGGTCAGGCAGCCTCTTTAAAATATCTCTTCTTCAAACTGACAAAGAGTTTAAGTTCAGTTTCTATTTCAAAGACTGTGGAAATACAAAAGATAAACTCATCAAAAAAATTATTACTGTTTTTCCTTGAAAACAGAGATGATCCAAATATTTAATGGATCCCCTCATCAAAGAACTTTAAAAGCCAATGAGCATTACAAGTAAAATTCAATGAAAGGGAAAGAATGGACATAAAAATTTGTGATTTTTTAAGGGAAATTCCTTAAGAGAAGAAAATACGTCAAAGTTCCCAAAATGAAGAAAATGTACATAAAATTCAAACACCTTGAGGAAAGGAAATAAAAATGAAACTTAGAAATGCTTAGTTACATTGAAAAGACTTGGTAAGAGGCAGTCAGAGTAAATTAAAGACAAGATGAAGACATCAATGAAAAGTCCAGAGGAATTCACACTGCATTGTCTCAAGTAGAATGGACAAGGAATTGAATCCATAAGAAACTGAAGAAGGAAAAAACCTCTAAATACTTACAGCTTTTTAGCAGATAAATTGGTAAAGCTTAAAGCTTCTTGGGTTACTAAAAGGGAAAAATGAGCCTTTGTTCTGTTTCAGAGGAATAAAGAATGAGATAGAAAAATGGTGTTACTAAATTTGTAATGCTTACAAAATTTTCCAGAATATTAGTAACATGTGAAATATAATCTGCTACATATAAACTATCTTCAAATTATCATACACAATATACATTATATGCAAAACTTATAACTGGGACTGCCTGGGAATCTCTGGTCTTTGATGTTTGATTTTGATAATTCCCACAATTTTGGAGAGTATAGTAAAAGACTCAACACATGTAGGTTTTTTGCAGTTAATTTAAAAGTGCTAAGCAGCATGACCTGGCTAGTTTAAACCTGACATCAAACATGAGGAAGATGGAAAATGGATTTAGTCTATGAAGAATTAATGATTGATAGCTGGAAGGATTTCATAGGGACTATGCTGTCAAATAGATGTTTTTCCAGTTGATTTTGCTAGTGTTGTTAAGAAAAGAATGTCTATGTTAGTATTTTTGACAAGCTCAGGATTAAATCTTTGAAGCAAATCAGCATCCAGCATCATTTTAAGCTTTTCATCTCACAGCTGGGCACAAACTGGTTTCCTTACAGACTGGTGTTACTACAGAATTCCTGGGCCTGCTTCCTATTGCACACCTACTTCACCCACAGCACACTGAAGCTTACTGGGGTTTCAGTGTGCATTAAAACTGTCCTTAAGAAAAATCACTGGAATTCATGTAGTGTAGGAGACAGGTCCTCAGAACTGCAACCTCTACAGCTTCACTCATTTTGGACCATGGCAATTTATAGCGGAGATGTATAAGATGTAGCAAAAATTAATCCAGAAGAAGTAATATTTCTTGGTACTAAATCTTTGATGGGATGATTCATCAACAACTTTATAAATAGAAATTAATTTTTAATGTGAATTAAGTCTCCAGTGAACAGATTAAAAAAAATAATAAGAGATCTAGAATAGAAGATATTAATGAAAAGAATTTGCAAAATAAAAATGTTTCCTTTGGGATCCTAGAAAGACTATCTCTGACTCGGAGGTTGCTCCATATGTTCAGCAAATAATCACAAAACCAGAGATCATAAATTAAAGAAACTTGATGGAAGACTGAAGTACTGACAAAAGACAACCAGACAGTGCAGTCTGGATTATTCAGTAAATTGGGTCCAATTAATCAAAATGCATTTCTATCTAAGCAAATGGAAGGGAATGTGTGTAGGAAGACAGTGCAGCTGTATCTATTGGATAGATATTGGAAAGCAGTGGCTCTGAAGTCAGTTAGATCAAAAAGTAGGGAGGTAACCATGGGTAAGAACATGCTAAATACTGGCTGAAGGGAAAGCACAGGGTTCACAAAGTGATCTAATTGGAAGTTTGCATCTTGAGACTGCAGCTCAGCTAAAATAACTGTCTAAATACTGCAGGATGGCTGCATCCTCTCACATGGTGAAATTGGCTATATGAGGCAAGGACTGTCTTCCATGCATTTGTACTGTCATTGGTCCAGTGGAATCCTAGCAGAATCAGGGACTTCAAGCATTATTCACCTTCTTTGGCACAGAATAACAAATCTTATGTAAGAGTTTTTAATGCTAATAGCTCCAACACAATTTAAGAAATATTTCCTTACGACTATGCCATGCATCAGCTTTCAGGGGAAACTCCCCTTTCAGATCCCTTGCTCTACAACCTTTCACTATCTTCTCTTATTCAAAGAGAAGTTTGGGGTTTTTTTCTTATATAAACCACTGTAAACCCAGTGAAATGAACCACAGAATAAATTCAAATCTGAAGAATTTTCTATGGAGGATAGCCCTTGCCTTCCTTGCATTAGATCATCCTTTAGAAACCTTTAAGTTTAGAAAGTAACTTAATTGATGGTCAAAAGTATTCCTTTTCCTAAATTCTATTCTTATAATTGCTATAAATTCAATCCTCAGGTTATATTGCTGTCATTACTTTGCAGGGTGCTGTATTTTTCATGTCTATTTCTGGCCATACTGCAATTATATATTGCCACACTGAAGAGCATAGAGTCCTGTCAAATCTAGGCATGATGTCATCTGATCCACAGCACTGACAAAAAGAAAAAAATACTTTAGAGGCTCCAAACGGCTTCAGAATGAAAAAAAAAAATAAGATCCTCCAATTACTTAATGAACGATTTCAGTACCCAAAGGGTCCTTTCAGTACCTGAAGGGAGCC
>VZTR01033534.1:62470-73324 GCA_013400775.1 Chaetops frenatus | reverse complement strand
CAGGGAGGAGAGAATGGGATGGGAAGCACAAAAGCAGGAGCTCTGTCTGTCCCAGCAGCCGCTTTCATCCGCTGCCAGCGGCGGGAGGTGGCAGAAATTCAAAGGTGGAGGCTGGAAAGAACAACAACGTTTTAAAATAGCAAAGCACTGCTTTTTCTTCAGCCTTGGCTGTGACAGACCCAGGTCCAAAGGGGTCCCACTTTTCTTTTTTTTTTTTTTTTTTGGCTTAGCCCCACAGCTGGGATGTGCTTTTTTAAAATTTTTTATTTCTTTTCTTCAGGCAGAAATACCTGCCTGAATGTTTTGCCCCTCGCTGAGTGTGGCAATGTTTGGATAACTTGCTGCTGATGCAGTCAGACAGCTGATTGAGTAATTTCAAGAAGCTGCTGATGCTATTTTTTCCTCTTTTTTCCCTGCTCTTATCTTAGTTTTTAACGGAGCACATCCTCTCTATCCTCACATCCCCATTTATTCTGCCTTACTACAGCAAATACCTGCGGGCCCTTTTGCTGCAAATCCTTCTCCCATCCCAGCACCAGCCCTTGGAAGTCCTGCCTATTAGCCCTGTCTTAATTAGGCAGAGTTTTTAATTGCTTAGGAAATCCCAGCCTCTTTAATCTTGGTAATGAAGGCTGGAGCTTTGCATCACCTGGTCCGAGGGGCTCAAAGGCTCCTTTCTGCTTTCCCACCACCCTAACAAGCAATTTCCAAAGCAGGGCTACACCAATTGCCTGGGAGAAAAGGAAAAAAAAACAAAAAACCAAACATCCTGGGAGATGGGAATGTGTTTGAATGTGAAAAATCAACCGTGCTGTGTTGATTCCTTCTTTTCCCCAGGCTGGGGAGGCAGAAACCCAGATCCCTCTCTTAGATGAGAAATTAAGACCTGGCTCTGAATGGCCTGGATTTTCTGCTCTGAGGGAAAAGGATTGGCAATTCTGAAAGGATTCAGCCAGAGACAAAGCAAACAAGGGGTTATGTGTCATATATTATGTATCTAAAATACAGGATCGTTGCTGGGTGTATATCATATGTTTTAAATGCTATATATTATATACCTTTTATTATATACACTTTGTCTATATAGTCTATAGCTTTTATATATTATACAGAGTGATACAATGATAGGAAATACCTGGAATTACTCTAGGCAATGTAAATTCTAGAAATATTAAATATTGTAAATTCTATATCATAACAACCAGGGGCAACCTGGTCTAGTGGAAGATGTCCCATGGCAGAGGGGTAAGAAACAGCTGTTAATTGGGTGGGGTTAATGAGCTGACCTCCAGCCTCACTGGGGTATATTCCCTGCAGGGGCAGCAGTTTTTCCCAGGGAAGCAGCAGCACGAGGGTGTGTGGACTAGAATATCTGCAANGGGTGTGGAGAACAAAAATCAAAAAAAAAAAAAAAAAAAAAAAAAAAAAAAGGAACACAAAGTGGTTTTTTTTACATCAAAAAACCAAGACCTCATTGATCAATTTTATTGATTTTCTTGAAAAGTGGTTTTCTGCAGGTTTCTGACCCTCAGTTAACTCCTAATTCCCCACTTTCCCCACCTTATTCGGGGCTTGGAGTGTGGGAATACATCAGAGGGGATCTGAGGCTATTTTGGGGTAGAGAATTAAACATTTAAATCCCAGCCAGCAGCCCTGAGGGATTGATTTCAGGGCAGGAACCGTGGATATGTGGCTGGTTTTCTGCTCTGTTGGTGTTGATCCCGGCTCTGCATCTCATTTCCATGGAGACACAGGGCAGCCCCGCAGCTCCGGGTGCCATCACCCACTTTTGGGGCTTTGTTTTGTCTACAAACCCTTTCCCCCAAACCTGCAGGCTCACAGGGAAATGGGAAAGGGCCAGGCTTTGTGTTGCAGCCAAGGGGAAGCACCAAGACTCCCCAGAATCACCCCCACTGGAGCCTTGGTTGTGCACACAGGCTGGGGTGGGTCATGGAAACTCTTTAAAAAAACCCCTTAAACAAAACCCCAACCCACCCCTTCTCCCACCTATGGAAAAGGTGATTCTTGGAGCTTAGAGGAGGGTGAAGCTTAGTGGAGCTGGAGAAGATGAATAGACCGTGCAAGTGGGTCTTGGACCTGTGGCAGGGACAAGGAGTGAGATTTTATTTAAGTGTTTGTATCTAGAAGCCTTGGCCTGTGTGGTCCAGGCTGCACAACATCATTTTCCCAGAAAACCCAGGATGCTGCATCCCATCATCTCCTCCCCCCTCCCTCCCTGCAGCCTTAAGGGGAGTGAGGGCAAATTGTCCTCAGGTGGGACCTGCCCTGGGAGCTCAAACCCAAACCAGGGGCACCTGTACCCTCCCCCCAGGTTCCACTTGGATTTCCACCCCCTTTGTTTCCCAGGAAGCCTCGAGCACGGAGCAAAGGAGGGATGGGATGCTCCTTCCTCCACACTCAAATACCCTGATGGATCACCATCAGAGAAGGTGTTTTGGCCAGTTTGGGTGCCTGGCTCCATTGCCATAAAAGCAGTGAGTGGTTTAATGACCTTTTCCCCCTCCTTTTTTTTCTGGCGAGGTGGCAATGGGAATGTTTGTAGCTGTGCTGCTGCCTAACGAGATTGTATTTGACATGGATAATTAATTAACGGGTTATTAATGCTTCTGCTTGCCTTCCCCACCCCTGAGGGTTTTGGGGGTATGCTGGTATGTCCTTTCCAGGTTTTTCTCTGCAGCAGATGTGCTGCACTCGTGTTCTTGTCTCATAGCAAAGGTCACGGGTAAGGGTGTAATTAAAACATTCCATAAATTGAGGCATGATTAACCTGTGACCATTGGCTGAAAGGTGCTTGCCGTTCATACAGGGACAAAACCTGTCTTTTAAATCCCAATTGAAAGCTGTTTTAATACAAAACACTTCCTAAAAAAATAGAAGAAAAGCTTTTTGGAACAGAATAAAACCCCTGTGACTCAATCCATGGGGAGTTCAAGGTCAAAATCTGCCTTGGGAGTGGAAGTATCCCCAGATTCCTCCCCCCTTGTGAGGACGTGGGCACAGAGGTGCTGTTTCTCACTGCTCAGCCTTTGCCTCTGGATGGGGCTTGTTTGGTGTGAGGAATATTCCAGTGGAGCTTTGCACCACGTGTACCCTTGGAGCAGATTCCTCCTTCCAGAGATAGCAAAGCTTTCTGCCAGAAACCTTTTTATTTTTTTTTTTTTTTTCCCCCCCAGGAGAATAATAATAATAATAATATAGATAATAAATAAATATATAAATCTGCTGTGAGGGGGCTGGCAAGATGGCAACAAACTTTATCCCACCATCTCTCTGTGAAACTCTCCCCAAATAAATCAGCCTGGGAGATCCCCTTTCTTTCAAGATTATATATATATTTTTTTTTTTTAAATTCCAAAAAATGCAAAAATCCAGCTGGTCTTGGCCAGATTCCCCGTTCCTGCATCTTTGCATCAGACAGGGGCCCTGGCAAAGGGCCCCCTCTTTGGGCTCTACAGAGGCAGGAGGAACAGGGCTGCTCTGACCCCAGCCAGGGATTTCACTCCTCCTCCTCTTTCAGGCGAGTAGAAATCCCTGGAAGCTGAACCTCACGTGTCTTTCTGGTTTTTTTTCTATCCATCCAAAAGGGAAAATGTGCCGAGGAGCCAATATTCCACAGGCACGTGGGGCTGCAGGGGGAAACCTGCCACAGCCCCAGCCAAAGCACTGCAGCTACCAGGGGCTTCAGGGCTGCGTTTTTCCCCCCAAAAAATCCCCCTTTTCCCCTATTTTTTCACCTGGCTGTGACAGCTCTGCTGGCTGTACCCAAGTCCCACAGCGACCAGCTTTTCAAGGCCCAGGCTCGAGAGTGTTTCCCTTTAGTTTTGGTGGAAATTAAGGGTGTTTGGGGCTGGGGGATGATATAATTTCTATTTGCAGCCAGAGGGAAGAGGCATGTGCTGGCTCGGGGCCACCACGAATAGCTCTGGACATGAGAGCTCTTAAAATAATATTAATAATAATAGTAATAATAATTTCCATGTTTTCCTTGCTGGGAATGTCCCCCTCCGGCAGAACCCCCCGACGAAACCTCTGCAAAGGGAGCACATCTGGGTTTCATTTTACAGCTGAAGAGTAGTAATTAAGATGCTTTTGCAGAGCCAGGGCTTGAAAAACTAAAAATAAAAGCCATCTAGGCACAATACCAGACCTCCAAGCACCAGAAACTCTCCTTTTCCCCCCATTTTCACCCTCCCAGCTCCACTGGACCCCGGGCACAGCCAAGCCCCCTGGTATTTTGGGGAGCAGAGGCAGGAATAAATCATGGGCCCATGGGAGTGGGGTTTTTTGGCTAAACCCAGAAGAGCAATGGAAATGCTAACCTGTGCAGAGGGTGGCAGCAAGGGGAGGTTTCCCAAAGCTCCAAAAATTACGGACATTGTGCTAAAAATCAGGCTTGACTTTTTTTATTGCAGCAAAATGTCCACAAACTGCAGACCCCAGGCTTGGAATGACTTTCTCCCTCTATTTCTGACTTTCCTTCCATGAATATTGCAGGGGAAGGGGAAAAAAAAAAAAAAAAAAAGCAGCAGTTTTCCAGCCCTCCACCACCTCAGGGTGCTTCTGGCCCCAAGCAAATGAAAAATTAATTTTCCCCAGCTCGAGCTAAAAGAGGAGATGGGGCTCCATGAAATTCACTCAAAAGCACTCACTGGCTGGTGTGGGGGGTCAGGCTGGAAAAATATCCCTGGGCTGAGGGGGATGAGCAAGGCCCTGGGGACTGGGAAATGCTCAGGAGTTTGATTTAAGAGGCAAAAACAAAAAAAAAAAAAAAAAAGGACTCAGGGTGGTTTACACTGCAGAAAGCTCAGTTTTAGCAGGAAGCTGATAAAAAATGAATAAGGTGGTCGATGTGGTGGAGAGGGAAAGGCTCATCCCGGGGGAGATGCTGGGCCAGGTTAACCTAGTTTGTGTTGTGTATCAGCAGGGAAAAGAGCAAGGGAAGGGCTGGGAATGCCAAAGGGAGCGGGGATGGGATGTGTCCCACCAGCCAGGCCTGTGGCCAGGCCCTGCCAAGCCCCAGAGCTGAAGGGATGCTGGGGGGATTCTGGTCCAAGCTCGGGCACAGAGAGGCTTTAACACCCCCCTGGATGCCACAGCCACGGCCATCAGGCAGCTTTATGTCACTCTAGAGTCACAACTTGACACCACAGACTCCCAATTTCAGTCCAGGAAGGCAAAGGACAACGTTTACTGAGAAATCACACTCAACATAGAAGACAGATGGTAGAAAGCAAATTTCCATTGGATAAAATTCTGACTCCAGCACGCCACAGGCTAAAAGGTAAAAAAAAATTACTCTAAACTAGTTATAAAAAAAGCAGACATATTGTTCATGGAAGTGCAATATTGTTAAACATTCTTGCCCACGTTGAGGTCAAGCTCTAGCCTGAAAACGGGGATTATTTTAATTCCCTGCGTGGGAATATCCTAGCTTTGCTTCACAGCTTCAATCTGAGATTTTTCTCCTACTCCAAGCCTATCCAGCATCAACAGCTTTAAGGCTCCGTGGTTTTGGGAAGGAGGGTCCCACGGTTTTCCCACCCGCGGCAGCAGGAGCCCCTCACCCCAGGGGCTGCCCCGGTCCCACCGAGCTGCTGCCGACCCGGGGCTCAACATCTGCTGCAGCTGGGCCGTGTCTGGTGCTGTGCTTGGAAAAACGAGGATTTTTGGGGCAGTTCTCTCCTTTCCCAGCGGCGGGGCCCTCTCTGCGGCGCGGTTCCTAGAAGGAGAGCAACTTTTTCCCTCCTCTTTTCCAAGCCTCTGCCGCTGACAGTGGGGGCTGGAAGGCGGCCAAGGCTGTCGGTATAAATCTCCCTGACCTTGTTTCACCACCCCTTAACTTGCAGCTCAGCCGGGACCGGCGTCGGCTTCCACTTTCTGGCTCATTTATCCCTTTTCCAGCTTTACACTTCGGGTTCCTGAGCTCGTCTGCTCATCCCTGGGTGGGCAAGGTGATGAGGGGGGGACGATGGGGAGACTCCCAGCCCCTAGAAAGCCTCCCAGAGAGGTTGCCAAGGCAAAAGATCTTGCAGGAATTTGCAGATGCAGCTGTGGCCGAGGAGAAGCCGTGATGCTCGGAGGCGCAGTTCGCTGGGAGATGCTTCCCTTTGGATTGGGCTGAACACGGGGCTCTGACCCCCAAAAAAACACTGCCCAGGTGCCACCAGGAGACGAGCCTTGGTAAGATCTGAGCTCTGCTCCCGCCATGGTGTGCCTGTTCAGGGGTCTGCTGCTCTCCAGAGGTTTCCTGCTGTCAATCCTTGCGTTATTCCCAACCCCCTTTGCTGTCCCCGTTGCTTCCAGGGGTTTGGCTGCAGGGGAACGGCCTCATGGCTCAGCCTGTCCCGGGGTGCTGGGCCCACTGAGGAAGCAGAGAGGATGGCAGCCTCTGGAGGTGTGGGAGGCAGAGCTGCTGGTGATGGGGAGAGGGTTAGGAAGGGGTGGTTTCCCACCCTGGCTGGGTCACGCAGCTCTGCATGTCCAGCTCTCTCTTTTTGGGTCCTGGGAGGAGGCACTGGGAGCTTGGTTCCTCTCAGAAACCCACAGCACTGTGTGCTAAATCCACACAAAACCCCTTCACGTTCCAACTCCGGTGAAAGGCTCACCCTTAAAACACATTCCAGCGCTGATCCCGGTGTGTTTGGGGCCTCGTGGAAGAACTTTGCCAGCCCCTGCCGTTGCCACTTGGTTTTGTGGCAGCATCCAGGACCTTCGGGATGCTGGCAGGAAGAGTTTGGTGGCAGGATACATCAGGATCAGTCTTTTAGCAGGTGTACAGATTGGCCAGGAGGAAAAAGTTTCCAGGGTAAGAAAAGCAAGACATAGCAAAAACAAAACAAAACAAAAAACCCCAAAAAACCAAACAGAAAAACCCAAACGAAAAAAAAAAAAAGTCTCCTGCGGGTTTTTGGAGGCTCCCTCCATCTTTGGAGGTCTTAAAGCAGGGATTAGGGAGAGAACTGCCAGGAATGATCGTGCCTCGGGGCAGCCGGAGACCAGATGATGTGTCTGTCAGCTCTCTCCCCGCCTCCTAAAGCCGGGTTTATCCTCCTCCTGCTCCTCTCCTGGACGAGCGCGGCATCCTGGTGGCTCTCCTTGGTGGTCTTCCAGCAGGGCTCCTAAAAATCCCCCCGGGAAGAGCTGAAATCCTGGAGAAGGGCTGGTTTGCGGCCAAGGGGCTGCTGTGGAGAGGCGGAGGGAGATGCTTGAGGGGGTTTTTCTCTCTCCCCTGCTGCAGCCCCGGTGCTCCAGCAGCGGCTGATTCCCGCTCTGATCCCGGGGCAGCTCGGCGTGTCTCAGGGATGAGATCATGCTCGCTCACCCACAGCCCGCCTGCCTCTGCCCCCATCCCTCCCTTCGGAGAGCAGGGTGGCATTTGGAGCCTGCTGAGGCTCCGGAGGCTTTGGGATGCTTCCCGAACCGAGCTGGGCCTTGCTCTGGCCATGGAGACGTCGCACCTGGATGGGGACAAGCGTCAGGTGAAATCCCTGGCTGTGGCCCCTTGCCCCCCTTACCTGTGCCTTGGGATGCTGAGCCATCCCTCCCAGGGCTTCTCTTTCCTNGCAGCCTTCACAGCCTTCTGGATTAACAATTTAAGGTTACTTTAAGGTAATTTTAAGGTTTAAATCTCTGGGAAGAAGAAATGTGGTGAGCTAGGGCTGGAAATACAGCCCTGCCTTCTTGCTCTGGTGGATCCCGAGCTCCTGGCTCCCGAGCCCGTGGTATTACAGGCAAGAAAGCCAGTTTAGGTAATTGATGGAGATGGCTACAATTTTATCAGCCCTAATTCCCTCCCTTCCAGGAGGTTTGTGCAGCTGAGCAAAACAACCAGTGCCCGAGAAGGCACTAAAATAGACCCAGTTAAGTGGTTTGGTGTTGGTTTTTTTTTTTTTTTTTTTCTTTTTTCTTCTTCTTCTTCTTCTTCTAAGAAATACTTCCAGCCTTTTGTGAAGGTTTTTCCAGCCCTCCAAATCAAGATTAGTTGTGTTTAGGGGCCAACAGCTGTGTCTGCTGCTGCTGGTGGAGGGCAAGAATTCCTGGTGGGGATTTGGAACTCCTCACCTGGGCTCTGGCTCTGCCCGGTGGGATGGGCAGGGCTTGGACACTGCATCACTCCAGGATGGCCGGGAATTGGCAGTGCCAGGTGAAAACCAGGCTTTGGGAATCCTGGCTGCAGGAAAACGAGCCTGATTTGGGGTTTTGAAAAACAGCAGCTGTTGTCAGCTTTCTCCTCTGGAAGCTGGGAAGAAAAACTGCTCCTCCCCAGGCCTAGAGGTCACCTAACAAATGGGAAAGCGACCCAAACCCACGTCACTGCTAAATCTCAAGGCTGCAGAGGGAAGCCTTGAATCACAGGGGATTCCAGAGTGCTTTATCCATGGAGGAAAAGGGGGCACGAGATAAAATGGCACCCGAGGAGGGGAAAAAAAAACCAGGAAAAGGAGCCATTTGGACTCCAAAATGGAAAGGGAAAGGTTAAGCCCAAAGTCAAGGAGAAGGGTGGGACAGAGTTAAAGGCTGGGAAAGGCAAAGGCAGGAGACAAAGAGGAGAATGGAGGGGCCAAAGCCAAGGGGAAGGACAGGAGGGGCAGGACAAGAGGAGGTTGCCTTGCTGCTTCTCTTGCCATCCTCAATGGCAAGACTCGTGAAGAAAAGGGCTGGAATGAACAAATTTTTCCGGCTTAAATGACGGTGTATCGGTAGAGATAACACCAAAACCCACACTAATATTATTATATTAATATTTCAGGCAGGTAAGATAAGACCAACAGGTAGGGCTGGTGTCACTGTGTGTGGGTGGCAAACCAACACCTCGTCATCTGGGAGCCCGAGAGATCCCCTTGGAAGTTGTATTTTCACCGTGGCCAGCATGTCACAGGTACCCAAAAAGGTTTCATTATTACCTTGGGGAGGTGATAAACGAGGCAGGTGGTGTGTCAGCTCCTTGCCATTCAGCCAAATTTATGCTGCCAAAGCCAGAGATTTGGTAACGTCAGGGGAGGCACGGAGGTCTAGAGGGACTGGATGAATTCACAGACCTTGTGGATGAAGAAACAGTCTTTGCCTCTGAAAAACAGTAATTAAATGATGTTTTCCAGAGCTGTTCTTCACAAGTAAAGTGGAAAAAAACCTATTCAGTCAAAATAAGGGCTTGTTCCAGCTTTGATGCTCCAGCAGGTGTGTATCTCCTGAAATCGCCTGAAATGCTTGGAGCAAAAAAATTTTTTTTCTATCTCTTCTGCAAAGAATCTCTTGCAGATCATTTCTCCTCTTTAATTATAGATTGCACAAAGCAACAGAAGCATGAAAAGCCTTAAATTGGGAATTAAAATCTGTTTTTCTTCCAGCTTGAGCTTCTCTCCTTGGAGTAAGTGTATTCCTGTCTGCTTTTGGAGGCATCCTGTAGCTTTAGCTGCAGGGAATTTTGGACTGGATTTTGATCACCGCTGCTGATCAGCTGCTCCTCTTCACCCCAAACCCCAACCCAACCACCCAGCTGGAAGGCAAGGCTGTCCAGCCTCCTCCAGAGGGATGCTCTGGCAGCATTCCTTCTGGAAAAGACAGCTGCAGAGTGATGCCCCACCAGGAACGGCTGCAGCAGGACCATCTCCAAGGGGTTCCCCATCCCCACGTCTGGATCCTCCTCCTGGAGCCCGTCTGGATCCTCCCACACCTGGAGGCAGTGGAGGTAAGCAGGGCATTTTCCCAAATGGTGACCCTTTCCTACCACTCCGGGCATTGCTGTGCTGATGGGTTGGGAACAAAGCTCCAGCTGGGGTCCTACCAAAGAAACCCAGAACCAGAATGCTAATTCCTGCCGGGAAGCTTGCAGGTTTTCTTCCCTGCTTGCCTTTCCCATCGTGCTCTGGCCTCTGGGGCAGCTTGTGGTGACGAGTTCCTCAAGGCAGGGATTTCCTCTTGGGAAAGCTTTTGGGTTGCTCAGAATAACCCAAAAAGCTGCTGGGCCCCACGGGAGTGTGATCCAAGCACAAAGCAGCACAGCTGGTGTTACTGGGGTTGCAGCACAGCCCCCTCCTTGGAGTCCTGTCCAGAAGGGGGAAAAAAAAAAAAAAAAAAGGAAGAAAAAAGCAAATGGTGCCAGGAGGTTTGCTCCTCTCTGGTGGTGGCTGCCCCTGGATCCCTGGCAGTGCCCAAGGCCAGGTTGGACACTGGGGCTTGGAGCAGCCTGGGACAGTGGGAGGTGCCCCTGCCCTTGGCAAAGGGGTGGAACGAGGCGATCCTGAAAGTCCCTTCCAAGCCCGAAGCATTCCATGATTCTATGATGTGGGAAGCCCTTTTGCCACGGTGCTGGATTTGTTGAGTTCTGTTGAGTTTTTTAGGGGAGTACTGGATTTATTTGCCCCTTGCCAGGGCGCTGAGGAGGAGGAGGAGCCTGAGGAAGCACAGCACGTGTTGGACTGTGCAGTCCCAGCTCCGGAGCTGTGGTGATGCCCTTTGGAAAACCCGAGGGGTGTGGGTTTTCCTTGGAGAGCCAGCAAGGTGGCACCCACAAGCAAGGGTGGCCAGAGCCTCCTTCCATCTGTTTCCCCCTAAAAACAGGAGGGGAGAGGGAAGAAAGAAAAATTAAATGGGATCATGGAACGGGTTGGGTTGGAAGGGACTTTAAAACATTTTTTTTTCAACCTCTTGCCATGGGCAGGGACACCTTCCACTATCACAGGGTGCTCCAAGCCGCGTCCAACCTGCCGGGGATGGGGCATCTTCCATTTCTCTCTTAGGGGATGTTTCCACCACATCTGGAAAACATCCCAGATGTGTTCCAAACAGGATATTTACCTCCAGCTCACGCGGCTCTAAGCTGGGAGACGATTT
>VZTR01033534.1:28464-55144 GCA_013400775.1 Chaetops frenatus | reverse complement strand
TTTTTTTTTTTTTTTTTTGATGGTTTTTCCTTCCTTTTTTTTTTTACTCCTCATCTACAGGAGAAATTAAAGGTTGCCATAGATGAACATGGTAATAGAACCATCCTGGTGTCACGGAGTAGGATCAAGACAGGATTATTTGGGATGCCTTTCCCCTTTGTGCGTGCTGTGCATCAACCTTTAACGAGTATATTGAGTGTGTGTGTGTCCCCCTACGCTTACATAAAACCACGCTGTTTCCCCCCCCTTCCTTTTCCTTATTTCTTTGCGGAGTCCAGGCTGGCCTGATTCGGACAGACAGCAACGAGTTTTTCATCGAGCCCCTGGAGAGGGGCCAGCAGGACACGGAGGAGCACGGGAGGGCCCACGTGGTCTATCGGCGCTCGGCCATCCGGCAGGATGGCGCCGAGCCGCGCCACGACCTCCACCCTGAAGGTAGGGGCTGCTGGAATCCAGCCTTTCCCAGCAACTGGTAAGGAGTATTTCACGTGGGGAGAGGGTTTCTCCTCCCATGAGCCCTCGTACACCTCGGCCTGTGGCTTTAGGCTCGGTTTCGCTGCTCAAGTCAAGGAGGAGGAAAAGAAATGGCTGGGCTGGAGGTGCTGCAGCCTTGTTTTGGTCACCTCTGTGTTGCGAAAGGAGAGTGGCGAGGTACTGGAAGTTGTCGCCCAGAGAAGCTGTGGCTGCTCCATCCCTGAAAGTGTCCAGGGCCAGGTTGGATGGGGCCTTCGAGCAATCTGGTCTAGTGGAAGGTGTCCCTGCCCGTGGCCGGGGGTGGAACAGGATGAGCTTTAAGGCCCCTTCCAACCCAAACCAGTCCATGACTCTGTGATGATTCTATGAAACGTGGCCTCGATTTGACTTTTTAACAGCTCATAGAATCGTTTAGGTTGGAAAAAACCTTCAAGGTTCTCCAGTCCAACCGCTGACACGTCCTTTTGTTCCGGTCTTGGCAATTCGGGGCCGTTTCCCCACGACAGAGCGAGCTGGCCCAGCAGCCAGCCGGCCCTCGATATCCCGCTAGACCCCAAACCTCTGGCCTGTTCTCCTGGCTGAATTTCCTACTTTGGCGGAGTGTCGGGTCACCTCAGAGGCTCTTTCTTTTCCTGCCCAGCGCCCGGCGTGCAGGTGGGCGAGCTCCCGAATTCCCTGGAGCTGATGGCGGCGCGGCTGGGGGACGCGGAGCGCAAGCGGCGCCACGCCAGGAAGGACGGCTACAACATCGAGGTGCTGCTGGCCGTGGATGACTCGGTCGTGCGCTTCCACGGCAAGGAGCACGTCCAGAACTACGTCCTCACCCTCATGAACATAGTAAGGCCCGGCTGGGGGCGGGGGGAGGGAGGATGCGGATCCCACCCTTCCCTGGGTTTAGTGCTCTCCTGGCGCTGCAGAAACCGGCCTGAGTGGATATTTCAAATGGAATCCCAGGAGAAGAAGCGGGTTTGGGCAAGGGTCTGTGCTGCAGGAAGGGCTGTGGCTTTTTCACGGAGCTGGCTCTGGCATGTAATAGCTGTGGGAGTTGGAGGGGTGGAAACAGAGCCCTTTGGTGTGTGTTTCCATCACCTTCCCCTCGCCTGGTGTGTTGGTTGGTGCTGTCACTGTTTGTCACCTGAGTCCAGCAGTTTCTCCTGGCTGAGACCGTTTCCTCCTCGTCACTGAAGTCTCAGCAAATGCTAGGAAAGGGAACGGTTGCGGCTTGCCTAATTAGAAATTACGACATTTGTGACTGGTTTTGCAATGGTAATGTTCATGATTTTATTCTGAGTACTGTTTGTTGGTAGAGGAAATATTTTTATAGCTTTTCAGAAGCTTTTTGAAAATCTGTGCCCCTGGGTAACCATTCAGGACATGTTTGAAAAGGAGTTTGGAGCAGCTTTACAGTCCCTGCACCTCTCCTCACTCAGAAGCACGGGGCAGCCTGTGCTGGTTCCCTACACCCCTCTTCATTCCTTTTTGAGATAAAAACATCCATATTCCCTGAGTCCTGAGAGATGTGGAAGGATCAGTATTTATTCATCCAGTCATCTTGAGGGAGGTTTGCTCCTCCAGCACCCGAATGTCTGCAAATACGGTCTGTGCTCAAGGATCTCTTTCTCTCCCCCAGTTTTGTTTTGTTTTCCGTGCTTTATCCTCGCCTCTATTTATTTATTTTCCTTTAAGTGTTCTTTTACACAGTGACAGAAAATGTTCGAAGGATTCAACCAGCTCTGGAATAACCAAGTTACAAAGATGCTTTTGGGTGGTTGGTTGCTGGTTTGGGCAACGAAGGGGAAATTACCAACGGGGCGGGGAGGATTTGTGGGATTGGAGGGTGATGGGGTGAAGGATGAGTGAAGTGGCTGGTCCCAAATAGGGAAAACGTTGAAGAATCAAACCCCTTCATCACAATGTTTTATTCTCTGGCACGTTGTCCCGCTGCCTGGGGCCGGATGCTCTCAGCATCACTTAAATTCGCTCTCTGGACGTTTCTCCCCTTGGCTTATTAAATCCTCCTGCCGGGGGAAGCCACAGGCTTCCCTGCTCTGCCCTCGGGCTCTTCCCACGTTACGGGGGTCGGAGATGATGTCATTTTTCCTTTCCGATCCCGGGGGTGGGGGGGAAGGGGGTGGGATGGACAGTTTGAGCGCCCGGGGATTGTCAGCTCTGATCAAAAGGTCGGTTTTCAGGCGCATTTCATGGTTCCTACCCCGCGGGCAGGACTTTTCAGGGGGTGAATGCGCGGGATGCTGCGCTGGGAGAAGGGAGGACCCGCCGCCCATTCAATTAAAGNGGGGGGGGGGGGGGGAACCCCAGGATAATACAGGCAACAAATGCTTTCCCCCAAGTATTATTTCCTTCTATATCTTCTCCCCCCACCCTCTTTCCCCTTCTTCCTTTCTGGTTTTTTTTGGTGCGTTTTCTTTCCAGCTTTGCCGTGACCTCCGTCCGCCTCCCCTTCCCTTGGCGCCGCCTCGTTTCCTCACCGGCTCAGATTGCCTTAAAACACCCGATTCAGCACAAAAAAAAAAAGAGAGCCCTGCTTTCTGGCCTGGGTGGCAGAGGGAGGGAGAGAGGAGGATGCCGGGGTGGGGGGCTGGCTGGTGGGGAGGAGCCTGCTGGGACCACACAGCTGAACATTAATCCCATTAGTTGGAGGCAAAGGGAAGAAGGATAAGAGGCTTGGCCAGCCCTCTAACGAGGAAAGGACTTAACGAGCTGGGCTGAAGTACATCAGGGAGCCAACTGGGGAAATTTTCCTGTCTAGGAGCCCTCCTATCAATATATATCCCAAGCAAAGAGGGCAGCGAGTTGGGAAGTTGATGATAAACTTCCCTGGCTTTTTCTGAGGTCTCCACTGAGTGCCTGGAGGGCAGTGGGACACGTATCCCTTCCAAACGCTGCTGTAGGTAGGGTCCTGGGGCTCTTTCCAAGACACAAAACCCTTTATTAGGAGCTCTGTGTCGGCTGAAGCTTGGTGATAAACGATTTGTCACGGAGAAGTTTGTTNTTTTTTTTTTTTTTGTTTTTTTTTTTTTTTTTTTTTTTTTTTTTTTTTTTTTTTTTTTTTTTTTTTTTTTTTTTTTTTAAGAATGAAACAAACCCCGCAGCCCTTATTTCGTTGCCAGCAATGCGGATGCTTTTCAGTGACGGGCGCTGTGTCCGTCCCGGGAGGCTGACCGTGAGGATGACTGCTCCTTTTGTGCACCCAGGAGCTTCCCTGCAGGCAGGCTGCCTTCCCTGCTAGCTCCCAGCCTGCATTCCCAGCCTGCCCTTCCCTTCTTGGCTCGGATCCCGCAGAGGAATTTTGGGGTCAGGTTGGAGCGAGTGGGAAAGGCACAACTGCCCCTTTGCCGTCGGTGGCTGAGCTCTGCTGTGTCCTCCTAAGCAAAACCCGTCTGTCGGGCTCTTGGGGTGAATGTCTGGTGATGTGGTGGCTCTGGAAGGCCATTCCCCTCTCTTGCTTGCTGCCTGTGGCAGGGATTGTGGTGCTACAGGAGGAAGATTAGGATCCCCCAGTGGTGGTGACTGCTGAGGGCAAGGGCTGGGAACCGGGAGGGCATCCAGCGCCCCGGAAAAGGGAGAGGAGAGGAGATATTCAGTGCTTTGCTCTGCTGCCCAGCCTCTCATGTTCAGGGGCTTCTTGGTTTTCTCCTCCAGACTTCCCACTGCTCATCCCTGAATCCTTTCAAGTCTGGGGATGGCTCCACTTGGAGGGGAGAAGCCAAGCTGTGGCTGTGTTAAACCTGGCCCTGGCCTCAACTGGTTTCCTGGGGTTTTATCCTCGGCTATTGCCCATGCTTGGGTTGAGGATGCAAAGGTACTTGGTGTTTTCCCATTGTTTCGGGTTACTAGGGAAACCCCATGAGTCAGAGCCCCCTCCAGGCTGGGACTTGCCTGGCTCCAGCTGAAATTATTGTTCCCAAGGGCAGAGCAACAAAGAGAGCTACTGAGACCCCACAGAAGAGAAGGTTTGGGAACAAAAATTAAACCTTCAGCTTTAATTTTAACCTGTTTGTGGTTGGTGTTTTTGTTTTGGTTTGGTTTTTTTTTTTTTTTCCCCTATGTGAGGGGTTTATGAGCCACTTCCTTTCTAACTGATAATAACAAAAATACTTCTGATGTCTCTCACGTGTCCAGGCACTTTTCCCTACCCTCTGTATAGGCTTAATTTTTTGGGGACAAGATGCCTTGTTTTGTAGAGAGCTCTGATAAAAATCCAGCCTTGCCCTGCAGGGCAAATCTCCCCTTCCTCTGTTCCTCCCCACAGACAATGTGGGCCGGCCCTCACAGAGGTGACACTGTGCATTTTGCAAGCCCAAAAACGTGGTCGGGGGAACTTTCCCCTCCCTTCCTAACCCCCCACCCGCAGCAGAGAGGCTCAGGGTGAACCCCTGAGCGTGAAAACCCAGCGAGGGAATAAAAGAAAGGAGTTTAAAGATGACTTGGCTGTTGCGAGTCAAGCGATCCCGGCCTTTTGAAATGTCAGCTATTCTGCTGCTTTGGCAAATTCTTCTCGTGTCTCTCCCTTTTGTTTTCCTTCCCTGAAGAACGGCGAGGTCTGGACCTCGCTGCCAGTGCGGTTTTGCTGTCGGGATCTCACGTCTGGGGCAGCAGGCTAGGGGCTGGCCAGAGGGTTTGGCAGGGATTTAGGGAGGCAGCCTTCCCTGCTCCCGGGCTGGGATGTTCCTCTCGCTGCAGAGCATTGCCACTGCCTCTCCTCCGTGCTGCAGGGCTTGAGGGGGGGTCCTGTGGGGCGGTCGTTCCTGCTGGTTTGCCCTTAAGTCACAACGAGCCCTGAAAGCCGGGCTGTTTACAGGTGGGAAAAATTCCATTTTAGATGAAAGAGGAGAGCGTTTTTTTGCCAGGTGATGGTGTGAAACAGGCTGAGCGTGGATGAGAAGGATAAGAAGACCTTTGTCCCGTGGTATTCAGGGATGTGGGTCCCTTTACCTGGAGCCCTTTGCTGAACAGGTATTTTTGGGGGAAGGGATTTCTCTGAAGACGCTGACTTGCTTAATGGCATCTGCAGAGGGCAGGGGGAGTTGTGCCAAGCCTGCAAACTGCTCTCCAGGTGAATTTCCATTTCCAAGGCAATGCTCGGCCCCTCCAGCTCCATCCCCATGTCTTCCACAGGCACTGGAGCACTTGGGGGGAAAGCTGGCCCTGCTGATGTCCCACCCCTGCCCCAAAACTTGGGGCCTGCAGGGTCGCAGCCCTGGCAGCAGCCAGCCCCAAGCCCTTTTGATATGATTTCCCCCCCCCCACCCCAATCAATTATTTATATCTGGCTGTGAAGGGAAGTCCGTAGCCTTGGGCAGTCTGGTTCCACATCTGCATTCTGAATTAACCCTAAATGCTGCTGCTGAGCTGGTAATCAGGTGCAGATCCCTGCCTAAAGCCTGGACTAAACATGGGCTGGGGTTTAGGTTAAGTCTTTGTTTCAGAGGCTGGAGAGAGGGAGTACCTGGTCCTTGCGAGCTGGAGGAGAGTGGGATTTAGCACTGCTTTATAAGGAAGATTTATGGGATTAAATCCCATCTTGGAATAATACAGCAGGATCTGCTGAGTATCCTGCCAAAATATCCTGTGCAGCTGGGAAGGGAGAGGTCTGTGCTGCTCTGGTGGTGCTCCCAGTGTCAGCAAGGTCAGGTTGTGGCTGATAGAGAGATCCCTAAGGCAGGAACGTGGCTCATCCTGATGGACTGAGGGGTCCTCAGGAGCAGGCAGCAAGCGCTGGTGGACGACCACAGAATCCTAAAATCATGGAATGGGTTGGAAGGGACACGAAAGCTCATCGCATTCCAAGCCCCTGCCGTGGGCAGGGACACATTCCCCTGTCCCATGGTGCTCCAAGCCCTTTCCAGCCTGGTCTTGGACACTTCCAGGGATGGGTCAACCACAGCTTCTCTGGGCAGCCTGTGCCAGGGCCTCCCCACTCTCACTTCGCTCAGTTCCTTCCCAATATCCCATCTAACCCTACCCTCTGTCACTTTGAAGCTCCAGCTCCTGACAAGTGCTGGGGGTGAAGGAAAATGACATGAAGATTTGGGAAAGTGAAGGAAATGGTTGTGTTTCCTGCCTTGTTCCCCGAACCACTCCCCACATCCAGCTCTGCGTCTCTTCAAGCATGGTTTTAATTTCTCCCCCTCTCTCCCCACTTTCCCACCCCGCCACATTACCAATATTTTTGTAAGGGATCAAACTTACGATGTGGGATTTCTCCAGGATGCCAAAGCCTCCTACATCCTAAAACCCAGGGCTGAGCCTGACATCCCTGGAGAGTTGCAGCTCCTTGCTGGCCTGGATCCTTCATACTCCACTGGGTCTGTAGGCCTGAGTAATGTTTGCAGCTGCACTGCTGCACACATCCCCCCCATAAAATAGGGTTGGGATCAGAAAAAAACCCCATCATATTCTCATTGTTCTTACCAAAGAGGGAGGGTGAAGGAGCTTCCCAACCATGGGAAGCAGGGGTGAGCTGAGGGTGGGTTGTCCAGCATTATCTTTCCGCACCGATGAATAAAACACCCTGCGGCTCTTGCAGCTTCTGCATCCAAAGGGGGGCATTAATGGGGAAGGACTGGCAGTTTATGGATTGGTTTTAATTTTTTTATAGTCAATTTTGCTGCATTCAAGGCTCAGGATCTGCATTACCTCTCTCTGCATGGCTGGGAGGCACTCCATGGGGGTATTGGTTGTCATGGGGAAAAGGTTACCGCTGGGTTTTGGGGTTTAAAACTGGCCTGAGTGGGTATTTCAAATGGAATCCCAGGCTGGAAATTGGAGGGCTTGTAAAACACTGGGGAATGGCTGGCGTGGATTTGGGCAGCTGTAAAAGCGTAGTTGTCACCCAGCCCTTGATGTAAGATTGAAAACCCCCCAAAGGAATGGAGGGAAAAATACAAAAGATCCATAAATCTGGCTTTATAACCTTCATCTAGTCTGGGAAGCTAGGACAGAGCTGAGGCAAATTAGTCTCCCCTGGAGCAACGCTGAAAAAGTATATTTTAATTAAACCACGAATTCTAGTCGATTTTAGAAATGGTCTTAACTCGGCCTCCTCGACTTCTGCAGTGAACCCCCATTTGGGGAGCTGTTCATTTGGGAGGCCTTTTGGGAAAAAAGGAAGTCCCATTCTCTCAAAAATCAGGGTGTTTATCTTCCCTGGGCTGTGTTTTCCCATGTGCTTTGCAGGAGGTGCAGGGTCTCACGCGGGTTTGTGGTTGCCCACTCCGTGCCTCTCTCCGTGGCCGGCTGTCCCCACGCTCAGCTCCCAGAGACATTTCCCATCTGGGTGTCCCACCTCTCTCTTGTAGCATTTAGGAGCAGAGTTTGTTTATTCGCCCTGGAAACGCAGGAGGGAAAGGTTATAGCTGGTTGTTTCCTTTGCAAGGTCGTTTTTAATAGCCGAGGATGGTACAGATCTCATTGACTCACGAGCCCTCCCTGTTCTCTTCATTGTGCTGCCTCCTCCTGGGATTTCCGAAGCCGTGGGTCAGGTTTGACTCACTGGTGTGACTGAGGAAAGCCCTGGCTTTGGGGAGAGGCAAAGGATTGTATCAAAAAAGCCGTTTTTCCTTTGGATGCTGGAGTCTGGAGCACTTCCACCCCTCTGAGGGATTCGTGTTCCAAAGGGGCTATGGCTCATTGAGAAATGTGGTGACAGAAACACAGCCCTTGATGGAAATGGGTGATGTCATTGACCATCTGAGCCGCTCCCGGGGAAATCTTGTCTTATTCCAGCTTGGCTTTTTGACTTCGTGCTTGTCACACATGGGAAAATGGGAAAAAAATCCTCCCCATGGTGGGAGGAAGGGGGAGAAGACCTTCGCACCTGGCCTCAGAAAGCCTGGAAGGGTGGGGAACGTGGGAGCCTGGAGGACTGGAGGGGCTTGAGAGCTGGGGTGGCCTTAACCTCTTCCCTGTTGGATTTCCCTCCCTCCTTTCAGGTGGATGAAATTTATCACGACGAGTCCCTGGGCGTTCACATCAACATCGTGCTGGTCAGGATGATCATGGTGGGATATCGTCAGGTAAATCCAGCGCGTGCACGTGGCGAGCAGGAGCTGCTCTAGTATTTATTTAGCACTTAGGTAAGCCCAGGCTTGGGAAAACGTGGCAGTTGTAGCAGCCCAAACGGCAGCTGTGCCGAGCAGGTGTGAATTTGAACCCTCCTTAGCCTGGTTTTTGGGAGCTGAGGGGCTGGATAGCCCCCTGGCCTATGAGGGAGGTGGTGGGTGGCTGTGATCTGCTGGGATGTGGGGAAAAACCACAGAGCCTTCCCCGGAGCTCTGGAGATGATGGGATAAAGGTGGCTTCCCCCACTGAGAGGAGCTGGACATCAGTGAGCAGAAGCAGAGGTCAGGATCTCCTTGACTCAGCTCCCTGGCTGTCCTGTAGTTCTCGTGTGCCTTGGGCATGGCCAGGAAAAGCGTGGGAAGGTTTCCTGAGAAGTTTTCATGTGGTTTCTCAGGCTGCACTTATTTTGTAAGGCTTGTTCGAGCACAGCAGCCAGATTTTTCTTTAAAACAGAGTGACTTTCTGTACTCTTTTTGGGGCAAGCCCCTGTCCCACAGGAGGTATTCTAGCAAGGGTGTTAATGACTCAACACAGTGATGTCTCTGTGTGTGTGTGATCCACAAACAAGACCGGTTAGGTCTTGGAAAAAAAAATTCCTTATTATAGAAATATGCTTGGCTGGCAGAAACCCAGCACATCCTGGAGATCCAGGGATGGTTCTGAGGAGCAGGGGTAAGGATGGAGCCTGGCCCATTTTTGGAGGCTTCTATGGGACCAGGAACACCTGAGAAAGCCAACAATCTGTCTGGCTTCCTCCCAGCGACGGTTTTGCTCCGGGCTGGAGGTTGATCTGCGGAGGAGAAGGGATTTGGAGCTGTGGTGACACGGTGGGATGGGAACTGCCAGGCTTTGTTAGGGCTGATTTATCCTTCCCAAGGCCGGCTCTGGAGGCAGCTGCTTTGCCCAGCTACGTCACTTGTCAGGCTCAGGGGACGATGTAGGAAATACCGAGCAGATGTTTGAATCCGGGAGAGAGATCTCAGCTCGCCGCTGCTCAGATCCGATGCTCGCCCAGCGAGTCCCCCTCCCGCTTGGGATGAAAAACCCCTTTGGTTTCCGGGGGGAGGGCAACACCTCTTCCTTTTCCCCCCAGCAGTGAGTCTTTTCCACTCTTCCTGCAGTCGGTCAGCCTGATAGAGCGGGGGAATCCATCCCGGAGCTTGGAGCAGGTGTGCCGCTGGGCGCACTCGCAGCAGCGCTCCGACCCGGGCCACGCCGAGTACCACGACCACGCCGTCTTCCTCACCAGGCAAGATTTTGGGCCTGCAGGTATGCAAGGTACTGTATTTGTCTCGATCAGGTACGTGCAGTTTGCTGGGGGAAAAAAAAAAGCCAGCGAGGGGAGAGGATTTCTTGCCAGCACAGTCTGTTGCTTGGCCAGCAAGGTCCAGAAAAAGGTTATAAAAATCGGTTTTTTTGGTTTTTTTTGGGTTTTTTTTTTCCCTTCACGTGATGAGAAGAAGAGAGAGACAGAGAATTAATCCAGAGCATCAGCCTGGATGGATAAAATATCTTTATTTATTTATTCTCCTGCTCTTTGATTTCATTTACCAGTCCTTCCCTTGGCCCGAAATGCCTTAAAAATATGAAAATAAGATTAAAAAAATGAAATACCACAGGAAGCCCCATGGGGACAATCAATTTATTCTGTCCTCTGGAGGACCCTTAAAACCTGTTTTTATATGGATTTATTTCTTGGGCATGGGAGCATTCAATCCCCCCTGGGCCCAAGAGGAAGCTTTACTTGCAGGGATCTCTCACCCTCTTGGTGCAGAGAATGTGCCGGTGTGGTCTGAGAAGTTGGAGGCCTTGCTAATAAAATTTTCAGGAAAAGCTTCTGGTGTTTCCTGTCTCCATTAGGGAAACAGGTGCTTTGGTGCTGTCACAAGAGGTGACTTCTCCCAGTTCTGAGCCTGGTGCTTCTAAATTCCCATCTTCTCCTTTCCACACCGGTGGCCAGGTCTGGATTTCCGTCAGGAGGCTCCATTTGATGCCATGAATGGGGTGGTAACATCACCCTCATCTGTAGCACAAGTCCTCCTGGTATGCACAGGAGGAAGGAAAGGTGGGGAAGGAAACCTGTCCTAACTTGGATCACCTCCCTGAAAAGGATCCCCCTCAGCAGGAGATGAACCTCAGGAGATAGATACCCAGCTGGAAACCATCCTGAATGTGCTGTGGCCACTAAACAGCAGGCCTTGGGTTGTGCCAAGCCCGCTCTCCTTGTCCAGAGTCATACGGGTGAAATACCAGGTTTTGTCTCGTTTTTCTCGACCTTTCCTGGCAAAGTGACTGTGTCCAAAGGCGTTCCTGAGAGGACCTTTTTTGGCAGAAGGGGGAGACTCCCTGGACTACCCCTTGGTGGGGAGGAGTCCTGAGGTCGATGGAGCAGCCCTGCTCTAGGGGTGCTCCTTCCAGCTCCTTCCCCTTTCCCCTGCGGATCTGGCTCTCTGCTTGTCACACATCTCCAGGACTTTCTGCACAAGTCCCCGTGGTTGCTGTGTCCTTGCCTGGCTGTGCTGCATGGCACAAGGAGCTCCTCATTCACTGGAAGCTTCCCTCTGATTGAGCTGCTGGAATAGTAACACTGTGCTTGCTCTTGCCTCTTTTCCTCAAAACAAAGTCCTTGAGGATCCGTGATACCCCTGCTGAGCTCTGGCATGCGTGGAATGAAGGACCAGAGTGTGGCACCAAATAATCCCTGCCCTTTGAAGAGAAAAGCAGTGGACAGATGGGTTGTAAATTATTAATTGCTGCTGTAGAGGACTTGTCAACACCCAAAGACTTTCCGTGCCCCTCTGCAGTGGGTGACACAGGGGGCGTTTTCTGGCCTGGGCTGAAGGATGCTTGTGCTCAGAATTAAATATTTTCCAGGTAGTTGCATCTCACCATCATTCTCCTGTGGAGAACCTTTTCTACTCCTTCCAATTCCTAATGGCGTCTTCATTACAAAAAAACTGCCTTTTTGAGCATCCACCTTCTCATATTCCCTTGTCCCGTCTCCCATCCACAGCTTATTTGGCTGGGAGTTTATCCAGTTTTCATCCTAGACAAAATACATTTGCTCTCCCCTAGTAAAGAAAGTTTCCTGCAACTTTACTCTTTCTTGTGGAAAGTTTCATGGAGAAGAAAAAAAGTCTTTTCAAATGATTTATCCAGGGCTTGAATTTATTACTGTATGGCTAAACCCCATTATGGGAGCGACTTGGTGTGGATCAAGTATCCCATGAGGGTGGGGGGCTCTGTGGACCCCGTGGTTTGGCCAGGGTGGGTAGGGGTGTGCATCTCCCTCAGCTCATCAGCGCTCCTCTCCTGCTGCTGCCCACTCTTGGCTCACTGAGCACTCCTCTTCCAGCATCCCAGTCCCCAGGGCACGGTTATCCAGCATGGTCCTGCCCTGCTTTTGCCTCTCTGACCTGTAAGTCCTTCCTTCACTAACTCCCTTGATGCCAAAAAGGGTCAGCCTTAGATAAAAAACCAACATAGGTAAAAAACTCCGGGGAGTGAATTCTGGAGCGTGCCAACAACTTAATCGAATTGGGCAGAAATAAGGTGAGAAAGAAAGGGAAAAGTGACCAAAATGGAGGTGACGTGTTGCTGCCTGGGCGGGGGAAGACTTCTCTGCCCACAGCTGCCCCCACTGCACTGCACTTGATCGAGGGCTGGGGTCCTGGGGCTGGGTGCATGTGTGGGGTGTGCCCCGCGGGGAGCAGGGCTGTGGCTTTGGCAGGGCCCTGGGGAGCGCCTCATGCCTTCCCTTCCCTCTCTTTTTCCTTCTTTATTTGTTTTAAATGAAGAAGAATGCGGGGGATGCCATTCCTGGGCTGGGAGGTGGTGGCCACCCACGCTGACAGGGTATCGTGGGGGCTCTTTCTGCCCCCCTGCCTGCCCAGGTGTGTTGACACGAGGGCACAGAGGTGCCAGCAACCCCGAGAGCAGCCTCTGCTGGCTTTTGGCACCAGGGTGGTCACCCTGGTGAGCAAGACCTTGGGCTGCCATCCAAGTGACCTGGGCAGCCAGCCCTTCCTCTACAGCTCCTTCCCCTCTGTTTTCTCCTCTGTTGCAGTGAAGCCAGGTTATGTATTTGTGGGTGGGATTTGTTTTTTTTTTTCCTTAATTTTTCATTTTTTCCCCCTCCTCTCTCAAAGGTTTTCTCTCTCCTCTCCTCCTCCGTCCTTCCCTTCTCTCTTTGCCCCAGGCTACGCTCCGGTGACGGGGATGTGCCACCCTCTCCGCAGCTGCACCCTCAACCACGAGGACGGCTTCTCCTCGGCCTTCGTCGTCGCCCACGAGACCGGGCACGTGTGAGTTGTGGGGGCAGAGCTGCCCGTGGTGGTGCCCCTCTCTTTGCAAAGGGGGCCTGCTGCTGCTGGTGCTGGTGCTGGTGTGAATCCCTTGGTGTTTTCCCTTCAGGTTGGGCATGGAGCACGACGGCCAGGGCAACCGCTGCGCCGACGAGACCAGCATGGGGAGCATCATGGCGCCGCTGGTGCAGGCCGCCTTCCACCGCTACCACTGGTCCCGCTGCAGCAAGCAGGAGCTCAACCGCTACATCCAGTACGCCCCTTCCCAACTGGGCGGGGATGGCCTCCCTTCAGACCGTGGCTTGGTGGCGTTTTGGTACCCGAAGATGCTCCCGGGGTGCCTCTGGGGACAGGCTAGAAGAGCTGGGGGTGTTCGGCCTGGAGAACAGAAGGCTCCAGGGAGATCTTGGAGGCTCTTCCGGTGCCTAAAGGGGCTCCAAGAGAGCTGGAGAAGGGCTTTGGAAAAGTGGGGTTGGCTTCCCACTGACAGAGAGTAGGGTTAGGTGGGATATTAGGAAGAAATTCTTTCCTGTGAGGGAGGTGAGGCCCTGGCACAGGCTGCCCAGAGAAGCTGTGGCTGCCCTTGGATCCCTGGAAGTGTCCAAGGCCAGGTTGGATGGGGCTTGGAGCAACCTGGGATAGTGGAAGGTGTCCCTGCCCAGGGCAGGGGGTGGAACTCTGTGGCCTTGCAGGTCCATTCCAACCCAAACCATTTTGGGATTCCATGGTAATTCAGACTTCTCAATAGCTGAATTTGGAGAGTGGCCTGGAGCTGAGGGGTGGGGTGACGGAGGGAAATCCCCTGTGTCTGACTCTGCAGCTCCTACGACTGCCTCCTGGACGACCCCTTCGAGCACCAGTGGCCCACGTTACCCGAGCTGCCGGGAATTAATTACTCCATGGACGAGCAGTGCCGCTTCGACTTCGGCGTGGGCTACAAGACGTGCACGGCGGTGAGTAGGGACTGGGTTGGCCATGCCGTTCCCCCCCTCCCTGGGATCCCCTGCCACCCTGGCTGCCACCAGCCTGCTGGCACTCGCCGCTGCTGTCCCAGCCCAGCTCCTCTGTGCTCCCCAGTTCCGCACCTTCGACCCCTGCAAGCAGCTGTGGTGCAGCCACCCCGACAACCCCTACTTCTGCAAGACCAAGAAGGGGCCGCCCTTGGATGGCACCGAGTGCTCTCCTGGCAAGGTAAGGGCTGGTCCTGCTTGCCATGGGAGGGATGTGTCCCGAGGGCACGGTGAAGGGCACCTTCCTGCCGTGCTTCACCATTTCTGTAGTGCTGTGGGTGCAGGAGGGTCTGGTTAAAAGGGAGCTGTAAAGGTCATCTAGTCCAACCCCCCTGCCGTGGACAGGGACACTTTCCATTAGACCAGATTGTTCAGAGTCCTATCCAGCCTGGTGGAGATAAGGGTACATCAAGGCAGCGATGTTTTCACAGAATGCTGAAATGCTTTGGGTAGGGAGAGACCTGAAAGCCCATCTCATTCCAACCCCTTGCCTTGGTCAGGTCACCAGGTTGCTCCAAGCCTGGCTGGGAACATTTCCAGGGAGAAGGGTACAAGAGGCAGGGATGTTTTCCCAGGCTCACTGAAAATGAGAGAGGGGAGAGCATCGCTGTGCAGAGAGTGTGGGCGTTTGGGAGACAGGGTGGGAAACGCCATGTGGGAAAGCAATCCCCACCCGAGGAGCAGTGATCAGCACATCCTGGGATGCTGTGGGGGTGTGGGGGCTGTCCCCACGCCTGTCTGTCTGTCTGTCTGGGCACAGTGCTCGGTGACCTGGGAGGGATATGTCTGAGGGCACGATGAAGGGCACCTTCCTCCCCTGCTTAACCATTTCTGTAGTGCTGTGGGTGCAGGTGGGCTCTCCACTGGCGCTGAGCGCTTTGGAAGCGGTCTGGGACTCATTCCTTCTCCTCCCTTCCAGTGGTGCTTCAAGGGCCACTGCATCTGGAAGACGTCGGAGCAGCCTTACAGCCAGGATGGCAGCTGGAGCTCCTGGTCCAAGTTCGGCTCGTGCTCCAGGACCTGCGGGGGGGGCGTGCGATCCCGCAGCCGGAGCTGCGACGACCCGCCGTACGTTCGGATTTTGCCTCCCTCCCTTTTCCCAGCTGGAAGCGGCCGTGAGCCAGAGCTTCCTGGCTCTTTCCCCCTTCTTGGCAAGGGTGGGGAGGCCTGTTCCTGCGGGAGCTGTGCTGCGTATTCGGGCACTGAGCTGTGCTGGGGTCGAGCACCGTCTCCTCTCCAGCGCTCCTACAACCCGCCGGATTTATTTTCCAGCCCAGCATATGGCGGGCGCCAGTGCCCGGGAGCCACCTACGAGTACCAGGTGTGCAATGCCGAGGAGTGCCCGGGGCCCTACCAGGATTTCCGTGCCCAGCAGTGCTCCAAGCGCAACTCCTACTACACCCACCAGAACAGCAAACATTCCTGGCTTCCCTACGAGCATCACGACGGTGAGCGGCGGCAGGTCCTAGCCAAGGAGCAGTGGCCAAATTCCTCCAGAGGAGTCTGTCCTGGTGGCCGTCAGCCTGGGATGGAGACTGTGCCAGCTGCACAGATGTTGGGTGGTGGGAAGCTCCTGAGCTGGAAACTGTTGTGCAATAAGCCAACATCAAGCAGCCAGCTTTTTGGAATCACAGAATCACGGAATGGTTTGGGCTGGAAGGGACCTTCACGATGATCTCATCCCAACCCCGCAGCCGTGGGCAGGGACACCTTCTGCTAGACCAGGTTACTCACAGTTGGAATGGGATGGGGCAGCCACAGCTTCTCTGGGCCTCCCCATCCTCTGAGGAAAGAATTTCTTCCCAATACCCCACCTAACCCTGCCCTCTGTCAGTTTGAAGCCATTCCCCCTTGCCCTGTCACTCTGGGCCTTTCTTCTTGTCCCAGGTCCCTCTCCAGCTCTCTTGGAGCCCATTTAGGCACTGGAAGGGGCTCTAAGGTCACCCTGGAGCCTTCTCTTCTCCAGGGTGAGCACCCCCAGCTCTCCCAGCCTGGCTCCAGAGCAGAGCTGCCTACTAGCATTGCAGCCTCACGTAGTGTGTCCTGTCCTTCCCTTAATTTCCTGAGTGTACTGGGTAAAAGTGCAGGCTCTTGAGCAGCAAAGGGACTTGGGAGATAAGCCACATGAATATCCTGGGCTTTGGAATTGTGGCTGTGCTTAGGGGTACAAACTAAGATGGGTTTCTCTCTTCACTCACTCTAATGTATTTCCACAACCCCTTTTTTCCCCTCCACCTCCCTTTTTTTCCCCTTTCCCTTTTCCTTTGCTGCAGATGCTCAGAAGTGTGAGCTGATCTGCCGGTCCGAGGGCACAGGAGACGTGGTGTTCATGAACCAGGTTGTCCACGACGGCACCCGCTGCAGCTACCGAGACCCCTACAGCGTCTGCGTCCGCGGCGAGTGCGTGGTGAGGAGCTGTTGTGGGGCTGTCCTCGTCCTTTCCCTGGCCAGGAGAGAGCTCAACCCCCTTGGGGACATGTGCTTTGCCCCTGGGGACCAAGCCTGTGTGCAGCAAAGAGGATGGTGGAGGGATGGGCTGGGCCACAGGGCTGTAACCCTGGGCTGGGCTGCAGGGCCATAACCCCAGGCTAGGCTGAGGGGCTGTAACCCAAGGCTGGGCCTCAGGGCTGTGACCCCAGGCTAGGCCTCAGGGCTGTAACCCCGGGCTGGGCCACAGGGCCATAACCCCAGGCTAGGCTGAGGGGCTGTAACCCAAGGCTGGGCCTCAGGGCTGTGACCCCAGGCTAGGCCTCAGGGCTGTAACCCCGGGCTGGGCCACAGGGCCATAACCCCAGGCTGGGCCTCAGGGCTGTGACCCCAGGCTAGGCCCAAGGGCTGTAACCCCAGGCTAGGCCCAAGGGCTGTAACACCAGGGCTGGGCCCAAGGGCTGTAACCTGAGGCTAGGCCTCAGGGCTGTAACCCGAGGCTAGGCCCAAGGGCTGTAACCCCAGGCTAGGCCGCAGGGCTGTAACCCCAGGCTAGGCCCAAGGGCTGTAATGCCAGGGCTGGGCCCAAGGGCTGTAACCCCAGGCTAGGCCCAAGGGCTGTAACCCCAGGCTTGTCCTCTCCTCCCCCGGGTGCCAGCATGTCGGCTGTGACAAGGAGGTCGGCTCCCTGAAGCAGGATGACAAGTGTGGGGTGTGCGGTGGGGACAATTCCCACTGCCGGACGGTGAAGGGCACGCTGGCCAAGACCCCCAAGCAGCCAGGTGAGAGGGCTGGGTGGGTTTGGGAGCAGATTCACGAGCTGGATTCGTATGTCCAGTTGGAGGAAAGCTGCTCCTTCTCTTCCCTCCATCCTTGGTTCCACCCTTTCAGGTGTTTTGAAGATGTTTGAGATCCCAGCTGGAGCGAGGCACCTTCAGATAGAAGAAGTAGAGCCAGCATCCCACAGCATTGGTGAGCATGCCCTAGTCCACCTCTCCCTTCACCCTCTCTCAACTGGTTCCTTGTAATTCACACAAAAAAGGGTCTTGTTTGGGTCATTCCAGTCTTCCAAAGTGAGTGACCAGAGGGAATGATATTGAAAATATCTCCTTTCTCCTCCAGCTGTTAAGAATCAAGCCACAGGGAACTTCATCCTGAACGCCAAGGGCAAAGAAACCAAAAGCCAGGTGTTCATTGAGATGGGCTTGGAGTGGGAATACACTGTGGAACAAGGCAAGGAGAGCCTGAAAACCAGCGGTCCCCTGCACGAGGCCATCAGTGTTTTGGTAAGCCTGGCTGGCACGTCCTCTAGGGGGGCTTGGGGACGACTGTCACAGACAGGGGAGGTAGTCTGAGGTGTGATGTGGCAGGTGGTAGAAGGATGTGCTTAGAGGAAGGGTGTGAGGCATGTCATTAAATCCAGGGAATGAGCCAGCCAAAAGCAAGGGGTGACGAGCTGCGTGAGGGAACGGCACAAGGACGTGGTGCTCGGGCACTTGCCCTTGAGTCCAGCTGCGTTTTGCTCTGCAGCAGTTGCTTATGACTCCAAATCCCATTTTACTTATGCTGGTGTTGGGGGAATTAGAGGTTGGGTCCCCTGGACATGCAGGGAATGGCAGGTCTGTCCTCCCATCCATCCCTGTGTTCATCCCCAGTTTTGGGCGTCGGCCACCTTGCCATGTGGTCCCTTTCCCATGGCATCATCCTGCCCTCTCTCTGAGTGTTCCCTCTGTGCCTGCAGGTCATCCCTCAGGAGGAGGAGGTGAGGAGCAGCCTCATGTACCGGTACATCATCCACGAAGACCTGCTGCCCATGATTGGGAATAACAATGTCCTGCTGGAGGAGATGGATTCCTACGAGTGGGCCCTCAAGAGCTGGTCCCAGTGCTCCAAGGCGTGTGGAGGAGGTAACTTCCTCTTCATAACAGCTCACAGGGTATGCCTGGGGGGATGCTTGGATATGGTAGAGGGTGTGTGAGCCCCTTGGGGCATCTCTGGCAAGGAGAAATTATTGCAAAGCAGTTTAAGTGAGCATTTAAGCCAGATTTCTTATGGAAGCAGGCTGACGTGATTGTGTGTGCGTACCTTTGTCTGTCTATCCATGCACCTGCTGTGATTTCTGAATTCCTTGGCTGTTTTCAACTGGATTTGAGCCAAGAAACAGCAATTTGGAAGATGACCACTACTAAAGTTTGCATGGAAGTAGGCTTGGCGTTTGCTGATAAAAGCCTTGTTTGCATATGGCTGTTGGGATCTGACCCTTGGATCATGGCTAACACCTTGTGCTCTGGGAATCAGAGTGGTTTGGGTTGGAAGAAACCTCTAGAGGTCACTTGGCCCAAACCCCTGCCATGGCCTGGGACTTTTTCCACGAGCTGTGTGCACCCCACAGCAGCCTGGGGGACCCCGGTGCGGGATCCACCAGCCACACGAGCATCCTTGGCAAACCTTGGATCCCACCTGAGTGGTGACATCCGAGGGCACATATCCCAGCAGGGGTGCAGGAGAGGGACCTGTGGGAACCTGGAGGGGCTCCCACACCCATCACCTCACTGCCCACGCTCTGCCCCCTCAGGCATCCAGTACACCAAGTACGGCTGCCGTCGGAAAAGCGACAACCGGATGGTGCACAGGAACTTCTGTGACAACGGCAAGAAGCCGAAGCCAATCCGGAGGCGCTGCAACCTCCAGGAATGCTCCCAGCCCATGTAAGTCCTCCTTGTGTGGCTGCCATCCCTCTCAGGATTCGGGGGTGGGGGGTTTGGGGTTGCGTTGGGAGCGTTTCCGGCCGCTTCCCAGCCTGAGCATCACCACACATGCCTTCACCGTGTCCATCTTCCCGCCCCGGCAGGTGGGTGGCCGAGGAGTGGGGGGCCTGCAGCCGCTCCTGCGGGAAGCTGGGGGTGCAGGTGAGGGCGGTGCAGTGCGTGCAGCGCCTGCAGGACGGCACCAACCGCACCCTGCACACCAAGTACTGCCCCGGGCAGCGCCCCGAGACGCGCCGGCCCTGCGGCCGCCTGCCCTGCCCCGCACAGTGGAGGACGGGAGCCTGGTCCGAGGTGAGGAAGCCCCTGGGGAGGAGGGGGAGTGGGAGGTGGGTGTTGGAGGTCAGGTGCTGGTACGGGGTCATGGAGTAGAATCCTAGGACGGTCTGGTTAAAAGGGAGCTGTGAAGGTCGTCTAGTCCAACCCCCCTGCCGTGGACAGGGACACTTTCCATTAGACCAGGTTGTTCAGAGTCCCATCCAGCCTGGCTGTGGTGGAGATAAGGGTACATCAAGGCAGCGATGTTTTCACAGAATGCTGGAATGGTTTGGGTAGGGAGAGACCTGAAAGCCCATCTCTTTCCAACTCCTTGCCTTGGTCAGGTCACCAGGTTGCTCCAAGCCTGGCTGGGAACACTTCCAGGGAGAAGGGTACAAGAGGCAGGGATGTTTTCCCAGGCTCACTGAAAATGAGAGAGGGGAGAGCATCGCTGTGCAGAGAGTGTGGGCATTTGGGAGACAGGGTGGGAAACCCCATGTGGGAAAGCAATACCCACCTGAGGAGCAGTGATCAGCACATCCTGGGATGCTGTGGGGGTGTGGGGGCTGTCCCTGTGCCGTGACTGACTGCCTGTCTGTCTGTCTGTCTGGGCACAGTGCTCGGTGACCTGCGGGGAAGGTGTCCAGCAGCGGCAGGTGGTGTGCAAGGGCAGCGACAGCGGCGCACGCTGCGAGGGTGACAAGCCAGAGGCCATCCAGGGCTGCCACCTGGCCCTCTGCCCAGGTGAGAGGAGGGGGTGGCACTGGGGTGGGGCATGTGCTGGTTGGGATCAACCCCCATGAATGCCTCTAGCACCTTGTGGCTTCAAGGGATGCCAGCAGACAGGGTGGGGTTGAACATCCCTGATGCTGCTGGCAGTTAGAAAAAGTTAAAAGCCAGCCAAAATATTTCCCTTCTCTGCTCTTAGCCCTGGCATGGGCTGGTTTTGGTTTTTCTGGCGGTTTGAAGATGCGATGAGCTGATGGAGATGGGCAACCCTCGAGTTTATCTTGGGTGGGCTTTGAGTGGCTTAAATGCTGGGCCAGCCAGGTGCTCCTTAATTTTTAACGGGATCCCTTAAAGCAAAACAAACACCCTCCCGAGGCATTTTGAGTGCCCTCAGCCTCTCGTGGCTGCTTGGGCATCGTGGTGCTCTCTCCGCAGGGAAGCTCTCCGGCATCACCGCCAGTGCCGATGCCGGCGACCGCGGCACGACCAAAGGGCAGCGGGTGCCCCAGGATGGAGCCAAAAACCCCGTGAGCAAGATCTCCTCCCGTGAGTACCCGCGCTCCTGTAAGGGCGGTGCTTCCCAGGATAACCCTCCCGAGGGGTTCTGCACCTTCCCTGTGGGAAGTGCAGAGGTGGGAGCACATCCAGCAGTGCTCCGGGGGAGTTCTGCCCTCGGCTGCTGCATCCCTGGTGCCTCCGCTCCAAAGCCCGCTGCTCCATTGCCATCTTGTGGTGAATGAGGTCCCGCGGTTCCCGCGTTGCTCTCCTTTTGCCTCCCGGTTTTTATGCCCTTTTTACCTTGGGGTTTTTTCAATTAGGGAAATGGCTTCTGGTTTTTTCCCCCTTGGAGTCCTTCACAGCCGGGGCACAGTGCATCCTGGCTTGGAGCACCCCTTGCTCTCTGTTTTTTCTCCGTGCACAGCATCCTTCAGTCCTTTGCCTTCATTTCCCAGGTCCCTCTTGCCCCCTTTCTGACAGGGTGCCTTGTTCCCTTCGGGAATCCCGTTGGAGAGGTGCAGGGCTGGGAGCCTGATGCCACCTTATTTTGTGCTGCTCTGTCCCTCTCCAGGGGAGCCTTGCCTCGGGGACAAGTCCATCTTCTGCCAGATGGAGGTCCTGGCTCGCTACTGCTCCATCCCTGGATACAACAAGCTCTGCTGTGAATCCTGCGGGAAGAAAGCCTCCTCCACCACTGGCTCACCCCCTGTCACCGGCATTCCCCTGGGAAGCACCACTCCCAGCCCTGCTCCGGTGCTCTCCCCCTACCCCACCACCCCAGCTCGGGGGGAACCTGGTGGGGACCCCACTCTGGCACCTGGGATATCCAACAGTGGTGCTTTTCCAGGAGAGCTGCCAGCCCCGAGCGAGCCGGGAAGGGGCCGTGGGGCCAGGTAACCTGCTCGGGAGCACCTCACCTTGGGGCAGGGAAAGCCTTTCTCCCTCTTCCCTCCCTTTCTCCCTGTCTTCTTCTTCCTGTCCTCCCAACTTCCAGTGATGGCTTTCACGGGTGGCGCTGCCAGGTTTGGAAAGGACCCGGCTCCAGGCCCAGGAATTCCTGGGAAAACCACTCTCATTTCTCCTTGATCCTCCTCGCCCTCCCAGCCGTGCTGTGGCGATTTTTGACAGCGCCATGGAAAAAAAAAAAAAAAGGTGGAAAGGAGCAAAAAAAGCTGCGGGTAGACAGGCTGCTTCCTCCCAGGGTGCTAAAAAGATGTGGGAGGGGGATGGCTTCAATGTTGCTTTTTCCTTCCCCCTGCTCCAAGCAGCAACATAGGGTGTGCTGGAGAGGAGGATCCTGGCTTGGTGGTTCAGCCCTGGGAGCCTGGGGGAAGCAATGGGAGGATTCTGGGAATCTGGGGAGGGGGCATGGAAACTGGAGGGAGGCGGTGAGGTGAGGAGAGGGGAAGTGTGGGCAAATCCCAAACTGCTGCTCTGGGCTGTCCCTGTTGGGGTAGGGAGTTTGGGAAATGTATCTGGGGGAAGGTGGAACGTAGCAAGCATGGAGCTGCTTCCGTGCAGGAGGCAGGAGGTGGTCCAGGAAATTCCAAAGTGAGCAATAAGAACCACAGGTCAAAGACCAAAAATTGATGTCAAAAATGCCTGTCACCTGGGGGTGACTTTTTTTTTAGCCGACACTGCCCTTGGCCAGCCTTGAGCTGACACCCATGGCCAGCCTCCCCAGGGTCACCAGCCTCATCCCTGCACCCTTGGACCCAGTGCCTGTGGGGCAGCAGCAGCTCCCAGGGGGAAATGGGAGTGACCGGGAAGCCAGGAGTGGATTTTAGGAGCAGTTACAAGGAGAGGAAAGAGATGAACGTTCATCTGCACCTCTCATTGCTTGGGCAGGGATGGGAAGGGGGTGATTAATGCCGTTACAAATTATTGTGCCAAGTACTAAACGTTTGCACAGCACTTTAGGAGCCTTGGGCTGCCCTCTCCTTGATGGGCGTTGGGCCAGCTCCAGGCACAGGGTTTGCCTTGACAAGTTTCAAGTCCTCAAAACCTCCCCAGAATGGTGTCCCTGAGGGGGCTGCCATGGTTTTGGTACTTAGGGCACCTCCAGGTGCAGCAGCAGAGGAAGATGGGCATCTGTGGGGGAGGAAGTTTTGGGAACGGGGAGGTGGAATCCCGGGAAGGCAAGGCTTGGCAGATAGACCAGTTTGGCATTGCAAAGTGGGGTGTCCTTGGGAGCACGTGCATCCTGGTGTGGGTGCATCCTCTGGGCCTGGTGGTGCTGCTCCCCTAGTGTGGCAGGAGCAGGATGTGGCATCCCTAGGGACAGCATTGGTGAGCTCTGCAGGTATCCGTGGCTCACCCGTGAGGTCAGGTGGCCTGGGGTGATTTTCCAGGCTTGGCACTGATTGTGACAGGGCTGAGGTGCTTGCTTTGGCTGAAATAGATGGAGACCCCTCTGCATTCCTGATGCTTTAAGCATTGGACTCTGCAGGGCTCCTCTGGAGCTTCCCAACACCCTCCTGCCAGATGAGCATTTTTCCAACTCCTCTTAAAGCACCTGAGGCTCCTGGGTCCTCCTGGGTGCTGCCCTTTGGCATTAGGTGGGCATCCCAAAACATGGGACAAAGCCCCCCCAGCTGTCTGAGCCACACAGCTGGCACACCTCGTGGGAGTGGGCACATGGAAGGGTGCCTGTGGAGTGCCCAGATCATGCAGGTATTGGTACCCACAGGGGATACCAGGGTGGGATTCGTTCCCTTGGAATTGCCAGCCCCTCCATGGGAGTGCCAGCATTAATTTATTGTGCCAAAGATAACGCTTTGTTTACTCTCCAAGGAGCATGAGAAAAAGACCTTCTCCCCCCTCAAAAAAATGGGCTGTGGTGTCCTTGCTCCCAGATTCCCAGCTGTGCCCCTCCCTCCCTCCCTCCCTCCCTCCCGTGCTGGGCCTGGGCATTGGTGCTTTTTTTGCTTAAGGAATATTTGCAGCGGTTCCTCGCTACACCTCAGGGGAGAGAGCTGTGGCTTGGGACTGAGCCAGCTCCTTGCACCCAAAGCCTGGGGGGTGTTTGGGCAGTGGGGTGGGGGGGCTGCACTGCAGGTGCTGATCCTGACCTCGAGCTGAGAGGTGGGGGAGATCCAGAGCAGGGTGTGGTAACCTCCCCACCAGCTGTGGGTGCTCTGGGGTGGTGCTGCTGCAGGGCTGGCACCCAGCACCGCGTGTTCCGTGGAATCCTGCGACCGTCTGGGTTGGAAGGAACCGTAAAGCTCATCCAGTTCCAGCCCTGCTGCCATGGGCAGGGNNCCGCCACTAGAGCAGCTTGCTCCAAGCCTCATCCTGCCTTGAACACTTCCAGGGATGGGGGATTTATTCCAGCTGGAGGCAGGCTGAGCTTGGGTGGCTTTGTCCTGTCTCTGGTCCCCTGCAGCCTCCTAAGCCAGGTGGATGTGTGGAGTCGTTCCTGTGCTGTGACTTTGTCCAGTGTTACCATGATGTATAAAGTTTTGTACATACGAGATTCAGAGCTTTTTAACTTTNTGGGGGGGGTGGAGGGGGAAATATGGGCATGACCTGTGTGTGGCTGTTGAAATGGATTTGCTTTGTGTTATTTCAAACAGATGTGTTCTTTATCAGCCAGAATTTCACATTGCTGTTTTGAGGAGGAAGAAAACCTCTAGGTATATACATACATATATACACACACACATAAATAGTTAAGCCAGTGCAAAAATAAACATTAATGTGTTACTGGTTCAGGCTAAAAAGAGCCCCTGATGCCATGGCCAGGTAAAAAATGTGAAGTGGTGAAACCAGGGTAGGGATGAAGCCAGAGAAGAAATGTCAAGGTGTGTTTTGGCAGCCCCCCTTTCCCTGTTTGATGCCAAAAACCAACTGCCTTTGCTGGGGTTTTTAGGCAGCCTCTCATACAAGGTTTGGTGCTGCCTCAGTTGTCCCAGCTAATGGATGCTCCACTCCATCCTCAAGGCAGCAGCTGGGAAAAGGGAATGTGTTGTGTTTGGTGGCTGCACAACTGCTGCTGGCAATGAGCAGAGAATCACAGAACCCAGAATCACAGAATCCAGAGAGCCACAGAACCCAGAGAGCCACAGAACCCAGAATCACAGAATCCAGAGAATCACAGGATCCAGAGAGTCACAGAATCCAGACAATCACAGAATCCAGGAGAATCACAGGACCCAGAGAATCACAGAATTCAGCAGAATCACAGAAGCCAGAGAATCACAGAATCTGGAGAATTACAGAATCCAGGAGAATCACAGAGCCCAGAAAATCACAGAACCCAGGAGAATCACAGAACCCAGAGAATCACAGAATCCAGAGAATCACAGAATCCAGAGTTGCAGAATCCAGAGAATCACAGAATCCAGAGTTGCAGAATCCAGAGAATCACAGAATCCAGAGTTGCAGAATNCCAGAGAACCACAGAATCCAGAGTCGCAGAATCCAGAGAATCACAGAACCCAGAGAATCACAGAATCCTGGAAGGGTTTGGGTTGGGAGGGACCTTGAAGCTGCTGTCATTCCACTGCCCTGCTGCGGGCAGGGCCACCCTCCACGGGTGGTTCCAAGCCTGAAGGACGGCACCTGGTGCCAGGACCAGGCTGCCAGGCAGCAACTGGGAATAAGGAGCGCTTTCAAGGACAAGGCAAGCGAGGGGAGGAGCCGGAGGGGATGGGCGAGCTTCCCTCTCACGGAGCACTCCCTGCCTGGCTTCCTGCCCTGGCACGGCTGAGGAGGGGATGCTTGGGTGGTCCCCAGTGCCACTTTATCAAGGACCTTGGTGGCAATGGCAAACTGGTGGCTCTTGCGTGGCAGGGAGACGAGGAAAACGTGGCTTTGCTCTCAGGGTGTGTGGGAGTTCCCTTCAAGCCACGCTCACACAAAATGGTGCTTCCTGTGGGAGCTTCACAGGTGTTGTGGCGGTGATGGATGCTGCTGTCATCCTTAAAAAAAGGCTTTCTACTCCTCTTTCCTGCTTTACACCCTTCTCAGTGTCTCCTGCAGACCTCTGGTTCTCACAGCGATGATGGAACCGCTACGTCTTTTGGCCCGATGTCGCTCAGTCCTTCCCCTTGTGTTTTTAATGGCCCCTCTTAAAAGGTTGAGCTCAAACCCTACCAGGTCATTCCTCAGAATCCAGCCACACTGGATTCCTCAGGATCTTTGCAGTGCCTGCCTTTTTCAAGTGCTTTGAAAACCCTGCTTGGATTTTACCATGGGAAAAAAGCTCTTCCACCCGTGTGTTTGATGCATCCCTTTCACACTGCATCACCACAGGTCATGACACCTTTGGGTTTTTAGGCTGCAGCACCCAAAATATTTGGGCAAGGAGGGATTTTTGGGTTTATAAGGGATAGGAGAGGCTTCGAGGCTTGCAGCTGGTGTGGTTGTGGCTTTTCTGGCTGGGATGGCCAGGCTGGATTGGATGGGTCTTGGTCTGGTAGAGGATGCTCTGCTCATGGCAGGGGGTGGAATGAGATGAACTTTGAAGTCCCTTCCAACCCAGACCAGTCAGGGATTCTGAGAGGTGGGGCAGAGCAGGAATTTGTCCCCATTTTCTCCATGGGAGCTGGGATTATGGCTGTGTCACTGCTAGTTTTCCTACAGCAAGCATTGCATCCCTGCAGTACTCGCAGTCTCTGCCAGGGTGGAGAGTGGGTGGAACAGTTTTCTAGGAAAGTTTCAGTTTTCTTTCCAACGGGTTTTGCTGAAGGGTTTTATCCCAGCCCTGCAGCCTTGTTGGCTCAGCTTGGGCATTTCCCAGGCTCCCTGCCTGACTCACCAGCCCTGGCCCTGAGCTTTTCCCCTGCTCCAGCTTTTCCTGCAGGCCCCATCTCATGGCACAGCTGCTGTGGTTTGCCCAGCTGTGTCCCGTTGCAGCTTCCCAGCTTTCTCCCTGCATTCCTTGATTGTTGGGGCAGGTTATAACAGCAACCCTGCCATTTGCTCCTCCTTGGAGGCTCCAGGCTGATTCCAGGGCACTGTGGCTCCCAGATAAGCCCAGGAAAGCCCTGCAGGGATCCTGGTGTGATGTGCCTGTCCCGAGGCAGCTGCCAGCCCTGCACTGGAGGTTTGGGATGTGCAGCTGCAGCTTTATGGGAGGTTTGCTGTTGCCACTGTTCAGTGCTGGGATTCTCACCTCTGCTTTGGT
>VZTR01033534.1:11803-25998 GCA_013400775.1 Chaetops frenatus | reverse complement strand
CACAGGAAAAAGAAAAAAGGGCTAAAAATACTTCCAAGGCACATCATTATCAGGAAGGAATGGAGAAATGCTGCTCTTTCCTCACCAGTCTCCCTCCAGTGCTGGAGGTATTGGGTGGTGGTGGATGATAACAATTCAGCTTGGGAGCAGAATGCAAAGCAGAAGGACAATATTTACCTGAAGCTAATTGTAATTCTCATAAATGGTCACCAAAAGAGCCCAGATTAGCATCAGGAAAGGGAAGCTGCTGGATCTCTCTGTCACTGGAATTCTGCCTTCCCACATGTAGGGGGGTGGCAAATCTCATCTCCAGTAAAAGACAGCAGATGAGAGGCCACAGGCTTCTCCATTAACATGTATATTTTGGGTCAAAAATTAAGATGAAAGGCTGCAGGCAGAAGTCACCTCTGCTCGTGCCCCTGAGGATTTTAATTGCAAGGTGTTTTTAATGGCATCAGATGATCCTTGCAGCCCTGCCTGTCTTAGAAGGAAAAAATTATGTGGAAAAATTCAGGTGTAGGCACTGGAGTGGGAAGGCACTGGCCACTTCCCTGGCTAAAGGGTCCAAGTTCCCCCCCAGCAACGGTACCAAGCTAAGAGGGAACTGAGTTGCCTTTGTATGCAAATAAATGCAAACACCTTCGATTAAGCCAGAAAGAACGTGGAATAATTGGCATTTTGTCTGGCTTCTCTGCTTTCCTCCCTGAGGATTATTCTGAGGTTGCATAAAAAAAACCTAAAAACCATCACACCTCCAGAAATCAGTTTTTTTCCATATTCTTGGGCAATTTGGCAGCTGCAAAAGCTGTGAATTAAAGGAGAGTCATTTACTCCCTCCACTGGGGACTCCCAGGTGGCTGCAGGTGTGTTCCCTCCTGACAGCTTTGATGGAGGAGAATGGGGAGAAAACACAGCATTTTGGGATGCAGTCTTGCAGGAGGGCTTCTTGGGCTCTCAGGAACTTATTCACTTGCAAAATAAGGCTGTTTTCCATGAGGAAAAGCTTGGCTTCCAGCAAGGCACTTCCCCACAAAGGGGAGGAGTCCAGGAGGGGGAAATCTCAGCCTTTGGGGTGTGAGGGCAGGTCTGGAGGCGAGGGCTGCATCTGTCCCTCAGCAGCTCCTCCTGTGGTCCCTTCTGATCTCCTTATTTATTGCAGCATTTTTGTAATTAGAAGGGGGTTGTGGGGGAGAATCCCAAAGTGCTCCGACTCCTTACTCTTTTTCTGCTGCCAGCAGGAGGTTGCAGACCTTAGAATTGGTTTGGTGCAAGGCAAATTCCCTGCCGGGCACGGTGCCACGCCGGCCTTTCCGAGCCGTGCTGCTCCGGCTGCCGGCAGACTGGGAAACCGTGAGGACTTCTCTGTGGGACAAAGTGACAGCAGGGTGGTCAGGAGGCTGTGGTGGTGGTGGTGGATCTCATCCTTCTCCTCCCAGACCAGCCCAGTCACCATCTCCTGATGGTCAGCGGGTGGTGCTGCCAACCATATCAGGTGCCCTTCCCTCATCCCTACCAGTTCCCCACTTCTGACCCAATCAGTGCAACCATTAATTGTCTCCTCTTCCCAGGAAAATCCTCCTTTGTCCCAAGGCCATCAGGATGTTCCTACAGGATCTGGCTGTACCCAGGGACTACCTGTACGGGACCTGTTCCTCCCTCAGCTGCAGGCACATGAGCACGGGGCTGCTGGAAAACCTCAGCTTGGTGTCGAAGTGGATCGAGGTCTCCACCTCTGTCTGGCTCCTCAGGGTGGCTTGGAGGAAAGGGGAATCCAGTTCTGCCTGGAAATCCATGGCCAGGCTTCCCCTGGGGGAGAGAGAAGCACATGGGGCCTGGTCACCGAGCAATGGCCCGGGCTGGGCGCCAAACAACCCCATAAACACCTTAATCAGAGGTCTGGCCATGAAAAACGGGCGTGTGACCACCAGGGGAAGAGCAGGGAGCTGTGGAAATCCACCCTGGCCCCCTGGGTATTCCCGTTCCCAGAGCCAAGCAGTTTTCCACCCGCTGACCTCGCACCGACGCTGGTTTTCAGTTCCTGCTCCCAAACGCTCACGTCCACGTCAGCTGCAATGTCCAGCCCCAGCCCCCCCTGGAGTTTGACGGTCACTTGGAGGCCAGACTGCAGAGGAATGACCTGGAAGAGACGAGGAAAAGAGCTCCCTGTGACCAGGATGAGCGGCTGGCACCGGCAGTGACTTGTGGCTGCTGGGAATGTCTGCCCCCAGCCTGCAGCTGGGCCTGCACGGCAGCAGCTCCAGCCACGGCTCTCCCATGGCACAAGAAGCCACCCCGCTGCTCCACCAACCCCAGGAGACACCTGGCAGTGCCAGCTCGCTCTTAGGCCTGTACCCGTGGTGCGCAGCATCCACGGGCTCCTTTCCTATCGGATTCACTGGGGCGCGCCGTGGCGGCGGGGGCAGATGGCCGCTTCCTCCCCGCCCGCTACCTGGTGGTGGTCCATCAGCAGGAGGTTCCCCTTGACCACACTGGTGGGCTCCCCACTGCTCAGCAGGACCTTGGCCATGAGGTCTGTGTACCCCTGGAAGAAGACGACCGGCCGCAGCTGGACGCCGAAGAAGGCGGCCGACATCCCGGCCCTGAGCTCCGGCTCCTCTTCCCTGTCCCAGAGGTTTTCGCCCGTCATCGACTCCATCCCTTGGGCTTCAAAGGTGACCTGGGAGACAGAAGTTGGAGGGAGCCTTTGGAGCAGGACTTCAGCCATGGAGTGACTTGGACGAGGCATCCCAGCCGCCCCTGAGCACCCTGAGGTATCAGCGTTGCGCCCTCTGTTTTTTGGGGTATCGGGGGGGNGGGGGCTCTGTTCTCCAGAGCAGGAGTGTCTGGTTTCATACTGGTGATTTCAGAGTTTGTTTCTGATAGAGGACATGCTGAGCTCAGAGGAGGTTCATGGGAGGGACACAGGGACAGCAGTGGCACCACCGGGTTGGTGTTGTCACCCCCTGCAGCCCCCCCAGCCCCTCTCCCTTTGGCACCTGAGCTGCACGAAGCCGCTGGCCGTGGCTGAGCAGGGAGAAGTCGGAGACGCTCTTCCTCAGGAATCCACCCTCCAAAAAGAGCAGGTCCAGCCCGAAAGTGGAAACCAAGTCCTGGGTGACTGAAAGGCAGAGAGATGCCCCTGAGCATCTGGTGGAAGGGGGGTTGTCACAGGATGATCTTTAGGGTCCCTTCCAACCAAAACCTGTGGCACCATTCTGCATCTTCTCCTTCCATTCTTGCAGTTCTCAAAGGATTTAGCACTGCAAGGATGGGGTTTTTTAAGCCCTGGCTATTTCTCCTTCACTGACACTCTGCAAGGCCAGACTGAGCTAATTTGAAGAGGGACAGAAATGAGAGCTGAGGAACAAAGAATTCAGCAGATATTTAGCAAGGGCTGCTTTATGCAGTCTCTGAAGTTTGATTCTTTCTTTTAAATCTCAGTACAAGAATTCTCCTCTTTGAAGACCTTATTAAAAATACAAAAGCAACTGAGGAATGGAGTGAAATATCTTGACTGGTCAGGGAAAGCACAGAAACTCCCCAAAACAATCTGCTATGGGTTTCATCTCCAGCTGAAGCTCCTCTTTCAAATCAGAAGCATTTGGCAGAAGTTTGTGTTAGAGGAGGGTATGATCTCAGGTGGTGGCAGCCAGCTGGTGCTGGGGGACATTCTAAGAAACCCTCCCTGAGATTTTTGGGCCGTTCTTTGGACCCGAATCCTCTTCTGGAAGCTGTCTTTTCCAACCAGCCCCTCCTTTAACCCTCTGGGGGGACCCTGGGATCGGTGTCCTCTGTGCTGTCACCTGTCAGAGGTCCCGAGAAAGAAGAGGAGATTCCCATTTTAGAGAAGAAGTTGTAATTATTTATCCGCGGGTCTCCCATGATGTCTTTCATTATCTTCCTGGAAAAGAGAGGGAAAGGATGTGTCAGCACTGGGAGGGAGGGAAGGGGAAAGGTCAGTGGTCACTACAGAAGGAAATAAAATGTGCCAAAGTATTTCTCATGGTTGCTGACCGCCCAGAGCAGTGTGAGTGGAAAAAAATGGAAGCATTAGACATGGGCTACCCTGGAATATTCTTCTCCTCTGGGTTACTAGGATAAACCAGGCAGACTTTTTTGTGCAGCTTTTGCTTAGCTCTGAAAAATGTGTTGAGTGAAAATGAGTGCTTGGTTTGTTCTGTGCAGACAGGAAGGTTAATGCAGGTACATTAACGGAGGCAATTCGGCCTCCGAGGACTCTGCTGAAACCACGAGCCTGGGTCCCGCTGCCATGGGGCAGGACAACAAGGAACATCAGGTTTTGCCTGGCTCTGTGGCATCTGCAGCCCTTCTGTTGCTCCAGGAATGTCCAGGCAGACCCCATGAAGTGCTGCTAGCACATTTTAAAGACATGTTGGTCCAAAACCCACAGCTGGCTTGTGAAGGAGGAGGAGGAGGAGGAGGAAAAGGCGATGTAGAGCAGAGGGGAAAATGCAGCCCTCCCCTCCAGCCCCACCTTGCCAGGTGGTGGTGGTCCCGCAGGCTGTTCTGGACTTTCAGCAGCAGGAAGGTGGCCATCTCTGTGTCCATCTCGCTGGTGGCCAGCAGGATGTTGATGACATCCATGGGCGAGGGCTGGTTATCCAGGAGGATTTCTGCAGCAGCCAGCCGACAGGTCTTGTCGTAACTCCTCCTCTTCTGGTGGAAAATCCTCCTCACCACCCGCTTCACCTGAGAGGAGACAGGGTTGACTGAAGGAGTGCAAATGCACCCCAGCAGCTTGGCTTTGAGTGGGGAGTGGCGAGCCTCCTTTCCTACCTTGCTGGAGATGTGGGGAGCGGGGAACCGCTGCAGGGCCGAGGTGGCGGCGGCGGTGACAGCAGAGGGACCGTGCTCGGCGTGCTCCAGGAGGGCGGGGATGCTCTCGGGGAGCATCGAGTTCCCCAGGGCCAGCAGGTAAATGACCACCTCGGGCTCCTCCTTGGCGCCTCTGAGCCCCCCGAGGATGGTTTCCACCCCACGCTCCACCGCCTGCTCAGGGTTTGCCAGCAGGAGGGTGAGGGACGGGAGATGATTCTGGGCACCCCCAGAGCTGGGAGGGTGTCCCAAAAAGCCAAGTGTGAGGGCTTGCAGAGGGACCCACCTGCAGCCCACAGAGGTTCTGCTGGCACAGCTTGCCCACCAGAGAGCCCACAGCAAGTATCCCTGTCTCCCAGATCTCAGGTGCCAGCTGCTTCCCACCCAGCTTGTCCTGGGCATCAGGAAAGGTGTATCAGGAAGCAGGAAAAAAGAAATGATAGGGGAAAAAAGAGAACGAGTATATGCTTTACCTCTTATCTCAAAGTGTTTCTTGAGCAGGTAAGGAAAAACTTTTAGCTCTTACCTGCCCTGAAGGAGGCCGTGCACGATTTAATTGGATAAAATGCTGTGGCTCTGAATTAAGATTTTTATTATCTCTAACACACTGATATATAAAGCATTTTCTGCTGAATTCTTCTCCTCTGAAGGAGGAGCATCTACTCCCATCACCAGTGCCCCCGTTAAATGCACGTGAAACAATCCCAGGAGAAGGAAAACCAATTCCTACAGAAGTATTTTCCTTTCTCCACTTGTGTGTGGATCCATCCCAGATGCAGGACCCTCAGGGAAGAGAGAGAGAGGTGTGTCTGTACTCACCAAGACGAGGTGGAGAAGTTCTCCTGAAGGCCGGGGAGAGAAAGCTGCCGCGTAGAGAAACTTCTCCAGGAGGGACCTGGGCTCCTTGCTGAAATCCAGGAAGTCTGAGAGCGCTGCCAAGGAAGCCACCGACTGCGTGGCCACCGCTGCCTCCACCAGGAAGGGGCTGGAGAAGGGGGAGGGAAGCCATCAGCAGCCTGGCCCACAAGAAGCAGGCGGCGCTTGGACAGGGCAGGCATGGGGAAAAGCCAGAGAATGGATCAGGATGGCTGCCTGGAGCAGGGATGGTGCACGGACCAGCACCGGCCGACCCTGGCTGGCCTCGTGCCAGCGCTCAGAATTTTGGGGGGGAGGCGTTTCCAGGGTTTCTCACCGCGCCTCCCCCGGTGCTCTCCTCAGCAGCTGCAGGACATCCCTCTTCTTGGCACTGCGCAGCATCTGGACCAACCTCTGGAACTGCCAGGCTGTGGCCACCTTCGAGGTGTCTGTTTGGACTCTCTGCCTGTCAGAAGCCTTCAGGAAGGCTCTCAGCTGCAAAGGGGAGGTTGGTGTGGTGGGATTTAGCCTCTTTTCCCCTGTTATGGTGGGATAATGTTGACACCAAGGCAGCAGTAACCAGCCCCTCCACAAGCACTGCCAGGGTTTAACCCCAAATCCTACAAATGTCCAGCTTGGGCCAGAGCCCCTGGTGAGTTTTGGGGGTCGGTAGCATCACTGACCGATGGGCAGTGGGTGCAGACCCTCTTGAAGGGCAGGCTGGCCATGCCCAGGGGCTGGGGCCGTGCCTCTGTGCCAGCCAGCACATCCTCAAGGCTTTGTCCAGACACCTCTGCCGGCCCAGGCATTGCAGGAGACACCAGCTGGAGCTGCTGCCTGAGAAGGGAGGAATAGTCAGTGGAAAGATTTGGGATTTCCAACCTCCATGGGCGGTGGTTGGGATCATGGCTCACCTTGAGCTGATTCTGATGCCGGAGCGGGATCTCAGGGCTGGAGCCACCACGTGGCTCTCCTCTGCCAGGACTGACTGGAGCAGGTTGTCTTTCACCACGTACTGGCTTCTGCTGGAGGGCTGCCACTCGACTCCAAAAATCTAGGAAAAGGGAAAAAGCTAAGAGAGAAAAAAAAAAAACCACCAAAAAACCAACACAACCTTTTTCTCCCTTCCCCTTTCCCCAGGAGATTTCTCTCTTTCCGTTAGAAGAAAAAGAACTTTCCAGCCCACAAAGTCACCTACTTCACTTGCAAAATGTGGGAAAGGAAAATCCAGAAGAGCCCACCTTCTTCCCAGATGGGGGAGAAGGCAACACCAGGTGAGGACCAGCAAGGGGATGCTCTCACCCATGGCTGATGCAGGTAGACAGAGTGGTGACACCACAGGGACTTGCACAACAAGCAAGTGTTGAGACCCCTGCCAGGGCCTGTGGGGTCTCTGTGATGATGTCCATTTTTGTATAAAATTCAGTGGAATTGGTATATTAAAAAAAAAAAAAACCCTTAAATTTTGGTTATGGCATGTACAACTGCACTAAGACCCACAGGATTTCATCTGTTTATGTCAGGGCTGAAGATGGGCTGCTGCTTTAAGCAACACAGAGCCCTGTCAAACTAATCCCCAACCCCATGAGTCTGAGGGCCAGAAAACATCCCTGTATCTCTACCTTCCCAAGCAGGATCAGGATCAGAGTGATAACAAGATATAGGTTTGATATATTCTGATTATAGGTCAGAAGTGACAACAAGAGAGGGGATGGGATGACCCAGAGCACCTTTACTGCTCCTTCCCACCTCGACCCCACAAAATCCTCCCGAGGGAAGTTGGTGCATCCCACTTTGAGGATGGGTCTAAGAGTCCCAGCCCAAGCTGGTGCAGAAAGGTGAAGCCAGCTGGGAATGGGAATCCAAGCCCACCTGCAGAAAGATTTTAGGGATGGCCCTGCTGTACTCAACGTGAGCCCCACCCCCCTCCCCCAGCGAGAGCAATGGACTTGCTTTGTTTATGGAGGTGAATCCAGACTTTGGCTTTGAGCAGCTGAGGAGATCTTTGGTCTTGGTGATGGAATGGTTGGACAGGCTGTAGGTGACCTGGCAGCTTCCAGAGGTGTCTTCCTGAAACACAGACGGGAGTGGCCGTGGGTGTTAAATGATCTGCAGAGAGGACAGGCACAAAGGCCAACCTAGGAAGTAGAAAAGCATCAAAAATCTAAAAAGTGGGCCACATTGTGGNGGGGGGGTTGGATAGCTCCAAGTCCATCTGGGCATCTTTGCAAATTCAGGCTAGCAGCAGCAGCTGTGTGACTGCGTTTGGGGTTCTGAGGTTATTTCGTGTTGTTCACAGGTCGCTCCAGCTGGCTGCTGGCAAAGCAAATCCTGCTCGGCAGGAGTCCTTGTGGGGTTTTTTCCCCTGCTGTTCCTACCGTCCAGGGAAAGGCTGTATGATTTTGTAAGGGTGCCTACTGCTGAGAAGTAGGTTCTTTTCTTTTAAGTTTTCTGCCTTTCCAGTAGCCACCCTTGCTCACGGCCCGGCTGGAGCAGCAGAGAGCTTGTGCTGTTTATCCTGAATTTTTGCCTCCTCTGCCCAGGCTTGGGGGCTGGCTGGGCTCCAGGGCCAGCTCTCCTGCTGCATCCCCTGGACTTTGGGCAGGTGTGGCCCCAGCTCTGGACCTACCTCCAGTGTGGTGCCGGCGTGGGGCTGAAGCTGGAACAGACTGATGATGCCCCGTTTCAGGTTGGAGATCAGGATGTTTTCTGCTTCATTCCCGTAGAAGGCTTTGACCTGCAGGGGCAGGAGGTGGTGCCTGGCTGAGGGTGACATCTCTGGGGTCCCTGCATGACCTCTGCTGCCTTCCCTGACAAAAGGGAACCTGAGAACACCCTGTAGACTCCTGAGGAGTTTTCTCAAGGAGGATCTTATCCCTCAGCAGCATGTCTGTGGATGCGGGCCCACCAAATTTCCCCTTCCTTCCCACCCCAGAGTCCCATAGCCTTAGAGGAGAAGGTCAGAAAGGAGCTTATGTCCCATGGTTAGGGCTGAAGAGCTTTGAACATGGGATTCTGCAGCTCCAGATGAGTCCTTTGGGGGAGGATGGGGCTCCATGTAGGCTCCTACACTGACCACTCTGTCCACTTCCTTCTGCTCTGAAATCAGAGGTGGACCAGGACCTCCTACGGACTTCACAGCCAAGGAAATTTGGGATGAGGACAGGGGTGCCTTGCAGAGGCTATGAAGAAGCCCAGGAGGCATCCAGCTGACCTTCCCACTGTCCCAGGAGATGAACACTGGCTGCTGGAGCTCTTCCTGCGCCTCTGGGCTCAGGGCAATCTCTACAGGGGCATCTCTGGTGCTGTCCTGGCTCCTCTCCTCTCCTGGCTGGTGTTGGGCCTTCAGGTGGTGGATCTACGACAGCAGGAGGTTGCAGAGAGCAGTGACTCTCAAGCTGGAGTGCATTTTACCTGCAGGCGGCAGATTTGGCCGGAGAGGCCTTTTTTTTTTTTTCCCCCAGCCGGGGTGGGCTTGAAATGGGAGGGGGTTGCACCTCCTGAGGTGTTGCCAGCAGGGATGGCCGGCTGTGACACCCCACACACCTGCACCTGGAGCAGCTCTGCCCCACCTCGGTCCCTCCAGAGCCGGTGCAGGTGGATGGATGCCTCAGCCTGCAGCCGGGCTCCCCACGGGGATGGTGTGGGGCTGTGCTCCAGCTGGACATCCAGGGCGTACCGGTACCGGTACCGGGTGCCGGGCTGGAAAGAAAGCGGCTGCAAGTTCCCTGTGGAAAGATGGAAAGATGGAAAGGCGGCGGGTGAGCGGCCGCGGGGCGGCCGGGCTGGCAGGGCTTGGATGCTCCTGACTTTGTGCCGCTCCACCTCCTTGGGGAAGGGGAGGAAGTCGAGCTGATGGGAAGGTTTTCCTGGGGAATGGTTCGTGCCCGTGGTGTTTGGGTGTTCTCCCTGCTCGTGTTTCCAGCCCTGCCCTAAAAACGGCGGCCGGGGCGGGGGCTCTGCCTGGGGAATTCGGGACTTTTGGAAATGCCAAAGGGACACTCTTGGATCCCGAAGGGAGGTTTCCGGAGCGTTCCCATGGACAGGAGGGGTATCTCCAGTGCCTTTTCAGCACTGGGCGCTAACTGGGGCACAATCGACATTTTCAGAGGAGAAAAGAAGCTGAATTCTTCATATTATGGGTTTTCCATCAGAACTTCTCACTCTCTGTTAAATCACTGACTTTGTGCTAAGGCAAAATGTAGTTGGAGGGACATCAAAACTCTCTGCTTTAATCTTAATTCTCTGGAGTTATTTGGAGTCCCTTCTCTTGCTCATATACAAGTGTAATTGAAGGAGGGGAGGGTTGCCTTTGCCATGACAAAACCAGGCAAATCCGTTCTCTGAAGTCGCTTGAAATTCTCTTGCTAATTTGATGCACTTGCTGGGCTCCTGAAATGTTTTACAGCTTTGCTGCTTTTAGCAACAAATGAATCAGTGGAAACCCAGTCAGTCCCTGGGGCTTTCCTCTGTGAGACAGACTGAAGAGCTTTTTGTAGCTCTCTGCACTCTGTGCAGTTTCAAAAGCTCCAGCTCTCTGGTTTTCCTCACCCCCCTCTAGGAAGGACTTCCACAATCCCAAAAATGTCCTGGCCCCAGGAGACGCTGGTGCTGTTTGCAGTTTGCCAGTCCCTGCTCCCTTTTTGGCAGGAGACAGGGAAGGAAAGTGCTGGGATGAGCATCTCACCTCTCCGGGCCTCCAGACCCCGTCGTGTCCCTGGACCCAGATCAGCCCAAAGTCCCTCTTACCTCTTGCTGCTCTCAGGAAGGGAAAGCAAAGCAGGCAAAAGAATCCCCAGAGTGCCTGCGGATTCATGGTGGGCTCTGGGAGCTGGGAGGGAGACAGGGAAGGAAAGGGGGGGGTGGGAGAGAGGGGACCGTGCAACAAAAGTGGGCGAGATCAGCAGCGTCAGGCGATGCGGCCCGACCTTCTCCCCATCCCCGCCTCACCCAAGGAAAGGCAAATAATTAAACCTTTGTACCAACCCCCAGCAGCCACGGAGGCTTTGGAAATCAGCTGAGGTTTGCCAAAGGCCGGCGGGAGGGGAGGAAAGCTGGGGGAAAAAAAAAAAAAGAGCTGCCAGAAACATTGAAGCGATGGTCGTGATATGGGAGGGGGATGCTCAGAAAGCTGCTCTGTCCTTTGGTGATCTCTCCCTTCCCACCATGGGATAGAAGACAGTTGCTTTCAAAAGAAAAGACCCAGAAAAGGGGGAAGGGAGGGGGTGTGTGTGTGTGTGTGGGGGAACAGCTTTTCCATCCTTTTGGCTGGAGACTGGGATTTGCAGCCCGGAGGCTCAAGTTACTTAAAGGGCCAGGCTGGGAGGGGACGCGGAGCACTGCTACCCCCAGAAAGAGACGGGAAAGGGCTTAGGAGATCCATCTCTCAATCCCCTGGCCCACCAACCACACGGTGTTTTTGTTAATGCATGGACTGCCTGATTGCTGAGTTTAATTGCTTTCTAAAGACACCAAAGTGGTGGTGATGTAGCTCAGGGTCCTGGGAAGGCTTTTTGCTAAAAAGAATGGGGGAGTGGGAGAGGGGGGCACCTCACTTGTCATTCTAGAAGTGATCTCCATATTACAGTGGGATCAAAACGCCAAGACTTTGGTCTCTGGGCGTTTTCAAGGGCACATCTCCCAGCTCTGCATCACCACTGGGCTTTTGGGCCACTGCTGTGATCAGAAAATCCGGGCAGATCCAGCTGAGGGAAACCCAGGGACACTCCAGTTATAGCTTTCCCATATGAGGCGTCTTCACTTGGTCTTCTGGTGGTCTTTACGGACAAATACCCCATGTTTGGCTTGAAAATTTTTCTTTTCTTAAGCTTTTATAGAATCATAGGATGGTTTGAGTTGGAAGGGACCTTAAAGACCGTTTCCTTTCAACCCCCTGTCACCGGCAGAGAAGCCCATGGCCCAGAGAAGCTGTGGCTGGGCCATCCCTGGAAGTGCCCAGGTTGGACATTGGGGCTTGGAGCAGCCTGGGATAGTGGAAGGTGTCCCTGCCCATGGCAGGGGGTTGGAACTAGATGATTTTTAAGGTTCCTTCCAACACAAATCATTCTCTGGCTCTGGGGGATTTGTGCTCTGCAGGGCAATGGGACAGCACAGCACACCAGAGGATGAAAATCCTGCTGAACACAGGAAGTTTTAGTTCTTTATCCAGGGTGGGAAAAAAAAATGAAATATTTTGGAGTGTGGTGGTTGTGGAGGGTCTGAAGGTGAGCTCCTGGAATGTTTGCTGGCTGCAGCCCAATACAATACCTGGAGAGGAAAGGCAAACAGAAATAGCTTGTGAAAAAAACCTGCTGATAAGGAGGCCTCAAAGCAGAGCTTTGGCAGGTTGGTTTTTTAGGCTTTGGCTGCCAAGGCTTTCCAGGAGCAGGATGTGGAAAACAGGGAGAAAACTGGGCTTCTCTTTCTCCAAACCTGGTTCTTCCTCCTGCCTCTGGGAGAATCTCTGAAAAAGAATAAAGCAGAGGAAACGAGAGCGAGCTGTAAAACTTTGTGAAGCATCCCTGCCAAACCCATCAGGGGTTGCCACGCTCTGGGAAAGAGGCCTGAGGGAACTTTGGACACCTATGGGGACAGATGCACAGCTCTGCTGGGGTATGGGGAGCTCCCCCAGCCCCTCTTGTATCACCTGAGGGAGATGTCATCTCCCACTTCCATCCAGCGAGGGGACCTGGCTGCAGGACCTGCTGTGGCAGCTCTGAAACCCACGGGCAGAGCAGGGCAGGGCAGGGGCAGTCAGTGTGACCAGGTCACTGTGCCCAGCTCAGAGAGGCACGTGGGGACCTTGCCACCGAGCTGTGACAGCAGGGTGGACTTGGGCAAAGGGCGGCCAGGCTGCCCTGGCCTGGGTGGAAGCCACAGGGGCCGGTGCATCAAAGCCTGCAAACCTCCATTTCCCTCTCTTCTAAATGACCTTCTGTTCCCAAAGCATGTCCCCCCCGCCCCCCCAGCCCTTTCCCAGCATCTTTTCCTGCCTTGTTACCTCCCTTTTTGCCACTGGAAAGCACTGACTCTATCAACAACCTCCATCCATCCTTCCCTCTCAGAGAAAAACTGAAGGGGAAAGAGCAGCTCCCACAGAATTATCCTGGTGCCACTCCAAGGGGTCCAAAATCCCTGAACAGAGAGGTTTCCTGGGGCTGTGCGGGTCATACTGGTCAAGGTGTGTCCAATGAGCACCTGAGGGCCCTAATGAGCTTTAATGACCCTAACGAGCCTTACCTGTGGTCTCCACACACACCCATGGGCTGGGAGCCTATTTAAGCTCAGCCTTGAGGGTGGATGGGTTTTTTTTTTAGGCTCTGTTAGTCTTTGGTCACCTGCCCTGTGAGCAACAGCAGGAAGCTATATAACTGATGCTTGTGTTAACAGGTTAAAAACCAGACAATTAAAAAAAAAAAAAGGAAAGAAAAAGGTCAGTTCTGCTCAGTTAATTTTGGGTGTTTGAAAACTTCAGAGGTATTTTATTTGTGAATTTATTTTTTTAATATATGTATACATATCTGATTTTGGACATATATATATATGTATATGTATATATGTGTGTGTAAGTATACGTCTTTTTTAGGCCAGCTCACCTAAGCTGGGTCTGTAGGCCAGAGATGCCCGCTCCCCATCTGATTTTTTTTGGTTTTTTTAGGCTCTTGCTTAGGAATTTCCTATGCAAGCACACAGATAGTGCTGCCTATGGATTTTGTGAAGGAAAACAGCCCACACTGGGGGATGAGGCTGTTGTGAGATGTAAAAAGAGAGGCCTGTAAGCCCCCTCACTTGCAAGGCACTGTCTGTGTGCTTTGTGTTTTATTGTCTGGAGGTTGCCAGGCTGCACTTTCCAGGACAGCCTCCTTTTTGTTCTCCTTTTTTGTGCTTTTTTATCTCCTTCCCTCTGGGTGAAACAGGCTGGGAAAAAGCCCCTGGCTGGGCCAGGGTTGGTTGCTCAAGAAGGTCAGGGAAAGGGGGAGAGTCTGAGCACAGCAAAGTGGTAGGAGCTGGGTTTGCATCTCAATCTGAGGCATTTCAAAGCCTGATAAGCTGAAAAAAAGGGCTTTGCTGTGATAATGCACAATTACTTTTTTGGGCAATTTTTGGAAGATAGAGCTGGGATCAGTCTGGAGAGGTTGTCTGGTCCAATTCCCTGTGCCTGGCTTTGCCGTGAGGAATGGATGCCTGACCTCTTTGCAGAGAGCTGCTCCTGATAAAGATTTCTGAATTTCTATAGTGAATTTATCCCAGTTCTTTGCTGCTATAAAGAAGTCTCCTTGCTGCAATTTCCCCCTTTGACCTTTAAACCCAACCCCAGCTGAGTTAGAATTTAGTCTCTTTTTTCTCTTTTTTTTTTCTCTTTTTTTCCTCTTTTTTTTCCTCTTTTTAAAAATCTTTTTCCCTCTTTTTCCCTCTTTTTCCCTCTTTTTCCCTCTTTTTCTCTCTTTTTTCTCTCTTTTTTCTCTCTTTTTTCTCTTTTTTTTCTCTTTTTTTCTCTTTTTTTT
>VZTR01033533.1:5084-16457 GCA_013400775.1 Chaetops frenatus | reverse complement strand
TATTATCCTTCAACAAATTGTGATAAATCTAATTAATTCTCATTTACCTGCAGGTTTAATTGGGGATGTATAAATATTCCCAGAACAGGTCATGGGGATGTAACTGCATGAAGGAAAAGGAGGAGAAGATTTTGGCCAAAATCCAGGGATTTGGAATGAAGAAATTTCCTAGAAATTAAGGATGGTGAGTGCCACTTAAAGATATCAGCTAACAAAAGATATCAGATAATAAAAGGTATCAGATAATAAAAGGTAACAGCAGGAGATGAAAAGCAGGAAATGAAACTTGGTGTGCTAAACCAGCTCCAAATGATCACTAAAAAAAAAAAAAAAGCATTTAAAAAATATATAAATAAATTAAAATGCCAATAAATTGTAATTTAATATTAAAATAAGAATTAAAAATTTTGTGTTTCAGTAGGAAACTTGAAATTTTTCCCTCCAAAAATGTATTAAAGCTGAAGTGTTCATCCCAAACAACAGGACAGGACCTGGATTCAAGGAATTAATGTAGGGAAAAGAACCATTTTGTGGACAGAACTTGTGGCTTTTGGTAGGTTTTTATTTGCAGAATTACAATGTGAAGTTAAAACTCGCTAGGAAAAAGACAGGAATTCCTAAAATCCAAGGGAAAAAATGCTGGAATTCCTGAATTTATTCAAGGAGATGTTTGGGAGGATCTGTTCCCTATTAAAGCTGAGTCTGGAGGGAGCAGAGTTGTTAAAAATCCTCAATTTCCAAAGGGGCATCGACAGATCTTGGAAAACAAAAAAAAAGGGATTTCTCCAAAGCAGATGTTGTTGGAGCCGAGCTTAAAAACAAAGTTTGGAGCTCTTGATGGGCTCCAAAGTGTCCCTGTTTGTTGGGATTCCTGGCAGCTTTCCTGGGCAGATGGAGGTGATTGTGGAGTAATGGAAAATCCAGGCTTCCCACAGGGCTGGGATGTGTGTGTGGAGCTGGTGATCCTCCACAAAAAGAGAGGAAAATGGGGAATTTTGAGGTTATCCCATGGAAATTTGGGGATGTGTGGGGTTTTTAGCAGGTTTGTGATGTGGTGACAGCTGATTTCTCCTCAGATTGTGGCTGATCCACGACAGGTTTTTAGTTTTGGGGCAGGCAGCACACTCAGGGTTAAACTTGAGGTTGGGTTTGTCTCTTCAAAGAACAAACCACTTAAAAATCAGGAATTTTGGGATCCCACCCTGGCTTTTTCTGTGCTTTTGGTGTAAGGGAATAACACCTTTACATTCTCTGCACAGAAAGGAAATCCTCCCAAGGAAATCCTTCTTTCCTGCTCTGGGACAAATCTTCATTTGGCTCTTAATGATAAAATAATGTAAGGAATCAATAATTGGGCTTTGGCTGAGAGTCCCGACCTGTCCAAGGTGTGTTTGGCCACAGGAAGGGGCTCCAGGATTTTCAGGAGGGTTTCAGGGCTGAACACCTTCATCCAAAAAGGCCCTGAAACTGGAAAATTTCATTTCCTGGCCTCCAGCTCTGAAGAATTTTCTTTTTCAGTCCCTTTTGATGTTAAATTTGCCAGCTTGGCCTTACCTTTTCCTTGCAAATTGGGAAACAAGGAGTGTGAAGTCATTTCTGCTTTCCCACCTATAGGAAAGGCTGATGATATTTCAGCACATTTAAATTTTTTTTTTCTTTTTTTTTTCTCGAATAAAAATAAAACAGAATTGAGGGGACCCAAAAGTGGTGTTGGGTGTTGCCATCATGGAAGGCCTTCCAAGGAGCCGTGTTTGTCATGTCTGGGGGGGGGGAATGGTTTTAGGAAGGGGAAGGAATGTTTTCCTTGCAGAATTTTGTGGATTTGAGGAGGAATCCAGCCAGGGCTGCCCTCAGGCCATGAATGGTCCCAGTGTAGTTCTGTGAGGCCTTCCCAGAAGTCAGGAGTTGCTTGGAAATGGACCCAGGAATGTCATCAAACAACCTGGTTACAAGATCAAGGGGGCTGTGGGCTCCCAGATCTTCCCACATTCCCAGAGGAGAACATTCCCACCCCGTCATGGCACCAACACCCTGCAAACAGAGGGGTCCTTAAACTCTGGCTCTGCCCCTACGTGCTGGGAAGGCTTCCCCTCATCCCACCGATGTTCTGGAGTCTTCCAGGTGCTTCCTTTGCCAAGGATTGTCAGGTTTCCCTTTTCCACGTGGTCCCACAGCTTTGGGAGGGATCCTCCCACCCCAGACTGGCAGTGTTGGGTCCTGTCAGGGCCTCAGGAGGGATCCTCCCACCCCAGACTGGCAGTGTTGGGTCCTGTCAGGGCCTCAGGAGGGATCCTCCCACCCCAGACTGGCGGTGCTGGGTCCTGTCAGGGCCTCAGGAGGGATTCTCTACCCCAGACTGGCGGTGCTGGGTCCTGTCAGGGCCTCAGGAGGGATTCTCTACCCCAGACTGGCGGTGTTGGGTCCTGTCAGGGCCTCGGGCTGGACAGAGATCGTGATGGAAACACCTCAGGAGCTCCCTGGGCCTGCCCCAAGCTGCTCCCCCAGAGCCACCAGAGCCTCTTGGCTGCTCCTTGTGCTGTGTGAGGAGGCAGAGTTCCCACTGGGAAAGGCAGCCAGCTGGACAGGGAATAATCACTGGAAAGGGCCCTGAAAATTCAGAGATAAGGAGGTTTTTCCATGCTGTTCCCTCCAGAGTCGGGATTCACATTCCAGGGGCTGCTACAGGTGCTCTGATGGAAGTGCTGGAATTCCTGCACTCCGAGCAAGGGCAGCACAGCAAAGCCATGGAGGAGTCTGGAAACTTTGAACTGAGGCTGTTTTTACTAAAAATGGCACCACTGGCCTTGATTTATGAGCAAACAGAAGTTTGCAAATGGCTTTGGGAGCCTGCTCCAGAAATCCATGAGCCTGATGTCATGTGGAGAGGGCCCAGAACACAGAATTATTTTTATGGAGTTGTTAGCAAGTGTTATTAAAAAATTGAAATGTTCAACTGGATTTTTTTTTATTTTTGGCTATAGGATGGGGTCAGAGCAAAAGGCCTGGAATGGATGTGGACAAGCCAGACCAGTTTTAGGCCACCCTTGCTGGCTCCAGATGAGAGCATGGCTTTGCTGGAAGAGGGAATTGCAAAAGGGGATGCGAGGGAGGTCTGGAGAGCAATAATTTTAAACAGCACTTCAGCCATGATGTCATTTCAGCTGAAAAATAATGTTCAAGTTTGGGCAAGGAGTTCCTTTGGAGCAAGAGGAGCCTGGGGCCAGCAGCCAGGGTGGGGAGGATCTGCAGCAAAATGGAAAGTCCAAAGCGTGGAAGGTCATGATGGAAAACCGAATCAGAAAAATCCCAAGGAAAGGTGAGTAAAAAAACCTGGAATTTTCTGTGAGCATGAGGATCCCAAGGAAATGGGGGGGAGGAAGGTGTTACAGCCCTGGGTGGAGTGTCCACTCTTCTGTCTGGAAGTCAGAAGCCAAATTTTGGGGGAGCTGGGGCACAGCCTGAAGGATTGTTGTGACCCCAGACTGTGATCCCAGAGTGATCCCGAGCTCTTCTCCTGGGATTTAACCCAAATCCAGCCAAAATCTTCATCCACCTCCATGCCTGAGGAGGCCAAAAGGCTGAAACAACCAAAGGATGTTGTTCCAGTGGATTTGGACACCAAAAATATCATCTAAAAACTGCTTTGTGGGGTTTTTCCCTTCTAGGATAACTCCTGGGCTGAATTGGCTACACCCCCTCAGGCCAAGCTATAGGAGCAGCCTTTTCCATGGAGTTTTAAATGAATTCCCACTAATTCAGCCATAAAAAGCTGAGGCCTGGTCAGCCTTGGATAAAGCCTCGCACATTCTGTCCTTTTTTTTTGTTCAGTGTTCCACCACAAACCTCAGCTGGGGAAAAAAAACCCAAAAAGCAAGCAAAGGAAGGGGCACCTGCAGCTCAAAATGACAAAAAGCTCCTGTTTTAGGAGGAGATTTAGGACTTGGATCTCCCCAGGAACAACTTCTCTTCCCGCTGTGTTGGGAGCCAGGAGTGAGCTCAGGCTGTGAGATCAGATTTTGCTGAGTGTACAGGGTTAGGCTTGCTCATTGCTCTTTTCCAGAAGTTCCCCTCTCCAAGCCATGCCTGGATATTTGATTTCCCTGGGAAATCTCGGCCCTCTCAGCAGCTTTTGCTGCTTTTTGTGTCCGGGACACTCAACTCTGCCAGCAGCAAAGTTGCTTTTGTCATTCCCATTTCTCCACCTGAGGCGTGGGGTTCCTGGAATTGTGAGAGCTTTTCCTGGAAGAAGTGGTGGAGGGCTGTAATGGCTTGTGCAGAAAGCACTCCGGGGCTGAAAAGATGGCCAGGAGGCAGCTGGAATTTAGGGAGAGCTCTTGGAATTCTCGCTCCTGGTGGGTGTTTCTGTTGATGTCACACCCAACGTGCTCTGGCTCAAGGGGAAGCTCAGGGAAGAACCTGGCCCTGTGCTGGCAAAAGGAATTGGAATTTTATGGAGGGAGCACTGCACAAATGCAGAGGATTGATCTGGTCTCCATGTGGAATTAAAGTTAAAGGAATTTGGGGCCATCACAATTAGGCCAAACCTGTGCAGTTTTTTGGGTGGAAAGAGCAGTTTAGAGGAAGCAAGGGCTGACTCTGGATCTCCCCCACAGCCCATGATCCTGAAAAATATCATGGAAAAAGAGCAGATTTGCCCTTGAGGCTGTTTTTCAGCTCTGGGTGGGGTCAGGAGAAGGCATTGCCAGCACTGTCCAGAGCCAGTTCATTCCTGGGAGATTTCTGGGGCTGAGATTTTCTGGAAAACTCCAGAGGTTTGGATCAGTCTCCAGCCTCCCTTTTTCTGGAGAGCTTCCCACCCCTTGTGAGCCTGCACACGCCGTTTTTCCATTTCTCTGGAAGTGACAAAAAACCCCAAAACAACCCCAGAGCCTGGATGATGGTGAATTTTCCTGTGAGCTCATCGAGGATGTCCAAAGCAGCACCATTTGCAGATGGGGCCAAGGATCTGTAATGTCTCAAAGCTGAGCAAAATAAAACGTGTGAGAGAAAAGAGATGGGTGCTAAGGGGAGCTCAGGGGGTGGGAGCCAGGAAAAAGATGGGTTTGGGAGCCACTGGTTGTCCCAAAAGCCATGATGGGGTGAAATGAGCATTTCCACGAGTGCAACTGTTTGTTTGAACCTCTTTAATGAGTTATTTTGATTTGCACTTGTTAATTACCCTCGGGAAGGAGCTGCAGCTCCAGGCTGACAGGAGGGATGCTCCTGTAGGGAAGTGTTTCCCACTGTTCCCCAACTGCTCCAGGCTTTTACTGCTGGAAATTCCTCTTGTTCTGATTTGAAAATTCATCTCTTTATTGGAGGAGGTCTTGCTTTGGAGAGAGGCAAAGTGCTCCTGCTCCTGAGGGTGTCCCTGCCCTTCCCCATGCCCAGAGCATCTCCGTGGATCCATCCTGGTCACAGCCAGGATTATCCCTGCTGGAAAACCTCTGGAATTCCTCAGGAAATCCCTCAGGGAAAGCTGACACACCAGGCTCTGTCCTGGGATTGTCCCTCTCTGCTCGGCCTGCAGGAGATGGAATCCTTCCGTGCTCGGGATTTTGGGAGCAGCTCCTGAAGGAATTAAAGGCAGCTTTTGGGAAGAAAACTTCGTTTTGGTTTGCTGGAGGTCGAATGTCAGCTGAAAGGGGGGACAGGCAGAAAGGATCGAGACACAGCTCTGCTCCAGGACCCCCAGAAGAGGAAGAATTTTATAATAAATCCATTTTCTTATTCAAGATTCTCATTTCTCTTCAGGATAATGAGACCACTTCAGAGAACAGCAGGGAAAATTTGCTGGTGCTTCATCTACCTCTCTGTTCTTTGTGTCCTCCTGGTTCCACAGCAAAAAATCCCCACCTATCCTGAAGAATTCTCATTGTAATTCAGAAAGATTTTCTTCCCCATTTTCGTATGTAAGAAAAAGCCCTTTTTTCCACACACAAGTGTTGAATGACTCTTATTAAAACTGAATTTAAGTGAATTTAATCTCTTCCTGAAACGAGACAGAGGATATTACATCCAATAATCAATCTATTTCCCCCTTTTTCTCTGTCCCACTCAGTATCTGGAACTGGGAGAGAGGGAATTAAGACACAGAGATCGATCCTTTCTTCCTCTCCTTACAACTTAAATCTCATTTCCAGCAGGGAAAAGGTTTCTGTCTCCTGCCAAGAACTGGCTGCAAAATCATTTGTACAGAGCACCTCTTTGATCACTGGTGTCCTGAAAAGACCTGATTGCTGGGTTTGCTCCTTTCCAGCTGGTAAATTATCCCAGATATCTTCCTGCTGGATTTGTTGGGGTTTTTTTAATGGAAAAAGGGAAAACAGGAGGGAAAACTCAGCGCCTGTTGCAGTCAGTGGGAGGAAGAGGCAAGAGGCATTGTTTTTGAATTAATTAATTAAAAGCTGCTTTTTGCTGTGTATTTAGGAGGCTTGGGCAGGTTTCCTTAAAATCCCTGGCGTGGAAAATGTCCTGGAGTTCCCTTGGGATGCCCATGGAAAGGGCAGCTCTATGGGCAGTGTGGCCACAGTTCCTGGGAAAGGCAACTCCCAACTCCCCGCTTTTCATCCCTCTGAGGGCAGGACAGGCTGAGAAATCCCGCTGTTCCCTGGGGGATGTGCCCAGCTCTGTCTCCAGGGGATCCATTCCTCTACTCCCTGGAAAAATCAAGGTTTTCTCAGGAGTTCTGAGCTGAATATTTCTCTTTTTTGCCCTGGATTTGGCTGTGCTCCCTGTCCCTGTTATTAGGGGTGAATATTGTCAGATCCTTGGGAAAGGAGCCATGGAATCTCCACTCTGGATGTCCCCAGCTGTGCCAGGAAGGAGGCAGCGACCTGAGAACACCAAACCCTCGTCTTGGGAAGGCAGAAAAGCCTTTTTTTTCCCTGCACAAAACGTGCATTTTGGAGCAGCTCCTGAGCCCACCGCGGGCAGGCAGCTCCAGCAGCGAGGAGGATCCCAGGATCCCTCAGCCCTGCCTGCCCAGGGGTCGGTGCCAGATGTTCCTTTGGAGTTTAATAATTCCTGGGATTTGTTCAAAGCCAGCTCAGTGCTCCCTAAGAGAGCTCCCAGAGCTATTAAAGCGTGGACGTGCTGTCTGCCCACCTCCACCGTGATCTCAGAGCCCTGAGCACTTCCAGTCCTGCCTGAGAGGAGCCAATTCCTGTTTACTCCCTGCCTGGAGACCCCTGCATTCCAAAATTTAGGAGCTTTGACCACAAAGATCAATGGGATGCATCATTTAGGGGAAAAGGAAAAGCCAGGCTGCTTCGGAGAGGTTTTGTTTTTAAGCTCTGAACACGGAGCAGTAAATCTGTGTTATTGTCATTATGACTCCAGGAGGTGTTTTTCAGGAGAAAATCTCAAAAAAACCCCGGAGAGCACAGCCAAAGGACTTTTACTGGGAAAACCTGAATATTCTGAGCATTAAAGTCCCAACAATTCCCAGCAAGCCGTGATGGCTTCACCCCTCTCATCACTTTGCATCTCTCGCAGACAAAACATCCCGATTTTCCAGTATGATTCCAGTTAATTATTCCCAGTTTCCTCGGCGTGCCTGAGCTCCCGCTGGCTGCGGGAGGAAGAGGAGCTCATTGTTATAAATGAGATTAACCCAGAGCTCGAATCCTTTCTTGTCCCTGCTGGAAAAGGCCGTGAATAGTGAAGGAAAAAATGCAGGGCGTTTCCTGTGGGGTTTTAGCGACCCTCCTGGGGCTGGGATTGCACCATGGATGTGCTGGGGAATGGCTTGGAGCAGGGTGGCTCTGGCAGCATTCCCACATTCCCTTCCTGGGAGGGATGGGAGCCAGCTCTTCCCGATCCCAACCTGCCCTGCCCCTGGGATCGTCACCCTTCGTCCTTGCCAGGTCCCCAGGGAGCCCATCCGGAGTTTGTGGGACCTTCCTTGGCCTCCCGCCCTCGGTTTGGTCAAGTCCAGATGAATTCCAGGTGTTCCCTGTGGCAGGATCCTGCTGAGGTAAGGGCTCAGGCATTTGGGCAGGGTTGGCATCAGCAGTGTGGGACTGGGAATGTCTGACGGTGCTGGGAGGCACAGAGGAGATTCCGGATCCAGCAGAGCTCCTGGATCCTGTTTGAATGCAGGATCGTGTCCAGGGTGCTCCTGGATCCCTGGTTCTGGATAAACCTTGGACCTGTGGCTTGTCCCTGGTGCCACCTCCTGCTGTTCCCCAGCGGATTCCCTGGATGTGCTGCAGGTGACCAAATAACCCAGCCCACCTGGAGGGTCCCCGTGGGCCTCCCCCACCCCTGAGCTCTGGAAGTTCAGGATCACCCCGGTTCTCCCTGTGCCCTCATCTTTATCCCACAGAATCCCAGGCTGGATTGGGCTGGAAGGGCCCCAGATCCCATCTCGCCCCACCCTGTGCCCGTTCCTTGCTCCCAGGAGATTCCCACCAGGCCAGGACTGGCTTTTCCTCTTCCGTTTCCTTTCCCTTTTCCTTTTCCCATTTCCACTCTATTCATTGTAGCCAGGCCAGAACTGGCATTTCCTTCTCCTTCTCCCATTCCCATTCCCTCCATGGTCCAGGACTGGCTTTTCCTTTTCCTTGTCCCACTCCCATCCTGAGGAAGGAATTGAGTCACTCCAAGGCTCAGCAGCTTCAGAGGAGCCTGGAAGGGCCACGGCTCCCCCAGCTCTGGAATCCTGGATCCGTCTCTTCCCAGAGGAGGGAAATCTTCCCTCGCAACCCCTGGCAGGGAAAGACACTAAAAAAAAAGCAGAGGAGGTGCAGATCATCCCCAAAATCAGTGACAGCACAGGTGGTGTGGGCAGCTGATCCCCCTGGAAGTGACACGGGACAAGGCCGGAATTCCGAGCGGGATCAGGGAGGGAAACTGGATTTCAGCAAGAGGAGAAAATATCCAATAATTATTGCCCTGCAGCAAATGGGCTTTAAATTAACAGAGGGCGGGGTTTAATGGGATACTGGGAGGGAATTCCTGGCTGGGAGGGGGATGAGGGGCTGGGATGGAATTCCCAGAGAAGCTGTGGCTGCCCGTGGATCCCTGGAAGTGCCCCAGGAGTGGAACTGGATGGGATTCAAGGTCCTTCCAACCCAAACCAGTCTGGGATTCTGTGATGGAACCAGCACGATCCACTTCATCAGGAGCACAAACAAAGAAATCTGAATTTCACAGCAGCTTTTCCTTGCTTGGAATGCTCCAGCCTGCAATCTGGAAATTCCCAAAAAACTCCATGAAATCAGCCAGACACTGCAGCTGGAAGGAGCACCCTCGCTCTTGTCCCACCTTTCTGCCCCGTGCTCCCAGACAAAACAAAACTCTGCTTTTCAAATCCTGCAAAACCAGGACTTTCCAGCTTGGTCATGTTCAAATCCCGATTTCCTCCGTTGCTAAAACACCGTCCCAACAAACAGATTCCAAAAGGATCCACTTGGAGCTGCTGGCAGCGCTGAGGTAACGACCTTGAGGCATTAATTAATAATGGAAAGCAGTAGCAGCAGTGGTTATTTGAGATAAACACCCAGAGAGATGCAAAAATGAGAAATAAATCCATTAATGCATGGGAAGAGCAGCCCATCCGTGGAATAATCCATTGGAGGCTGTGCCTTGTCACAGTTTGAGGAGTCCCAGCCTGCTGCAGTCTGGCTTGGGTCTTCAACTCGGAATTCCTCAGGAAACCAAGGCATTCAAGACCTTTCAAAAATCATTTTAATGCTTTGTCTTCCATTTAATCGATGGCAAAGTGAACTAAAGCTGGAGGGAACTCCATTGTGCATTTTACCATTAATTTTTTAAATTTTATCCCTTAATTTTTTAACCTTATCCTTAATTTTTTAACTTCATCCTTAATTTTTTTTACTTTATCCTTAACTTTTTAACTTCATCCTTAATTTTTCAAACTTCATCCTTAATTTTTTTAACTTTAATTTTTTTTTTTAACTTTATCCTTAATTTTTTGACTTCGTCCTTTTTTTTTTTTTTTTTCCCACTTCATCCTTTATTTCTCCAGCTGTTTTCTTCCCTATTTATAGAATTTGAGCCATGGCAAAGCTGGGCCACCAGCTCAGGGACACAGGGGCTGGCAGGGCTGGCACCTTGGGACAAGGACAGTTCCTTCAGGTAAGGTTGGGCTCCCAAGCATCCTTTTTATTAGGATGTTTTAGGATGTTTTGGGATTCCAGGATCCTAGGAGAGCATGGAATTGCAATGCAAGTTTTCCAAACCATGATGAGAATTCAGGGAAGGGAAAAATCTGCTCCTTGAATCCACCAGAAATGAAAAAAAGAAGGAATGACCTTGAATTGCATCCCTGAAAACGGCGGGAATTTCACCTTGGATGCTGCCTGGATCCCCCTGACTGGAAGCATCTAAAAACAGGGAACAGAAACCCTTGAAAACCCAAATTCTGAGGAAAATTGGAGGTTTTTGGAGGCCTTTCCTTTATATCTCCTGTAAAAATTTGGGGTTTTTACACCACAAAAGCATCAGAGCCCCTGTAAAATCCTTCCCAGCCCATCTCCAGGCCGGACATGTTTTCCCACTTATTTTTAGAACCTGACCTTCCAAGGCTGAAAAATAACATTTTCCTTCTTCTGACTTTTGTCCTTCACTTGGCAGAGGCCAGTTCAAAACAGAGAAATGGAAAATATTTCGATTTTCAGGCAGCAGGAGCTTCACTTTTTGTTGTTTGTTTGTGAGCTCCTCTCATTTGTGATGTCAACCTCAGGCAGGAAAAAAAGGTGTAACGAACCTGGCAGTGCCCATGCTTCGAAAAAAACCCCAAATAAACATTTTCTGCTCCATATTTTGATTTTTTTTTTTTTAAATCAATCAAGCTTCAAAAATAATGCTGCCCTGAACTGGGTGATGTTTCCCCATCAGCTCCTTCTGAATTTGGAATTTTTTTCCAACAGGAAGAAGCAAAAATTGTCAGTTCTGCTGCTGTGCTGGGGTTGGAGGTGATGTACAGGGAATTCATGGCTGGAATTAGGAAGGAACCAGTTGAATCCAAGGGAAATAAAGGTGGGAATGACCTCAGCCCATGGAGCCACCAATGGCTCAGCCCAGGCCAGGAGGATCCAGCTCTGCTGGACTTTGCTGCTCTCAGTGGCCAGAGCTGATCCCAAAAACTGCTGCAGCCTAAAGAAAGAATTCCTTTGGGTTCCTAAAAGGATAGAAAAGAAAAGAAAAGAAAAGAAAAGAAAAGAAAAGAAAAGAAAAGAAAAGAAAAGAAAAGAAAAGAAAAGAAAAGAAAAGAAAAGGAAAAATCCCCCACAACAACAACAAACCAACAAACAAACAAAAAACCAAACCAAAACCCAGACAAATGAAAAAAACCAGAAAAAAAACAAAAAACCAGAAAAACCAAAACACACACACACACACACA
>VZTR01033532.1:25319-38392 GCA_013400775.1 Chaetops frenatus | reverse complement strand
AAACCTAGGTGTGGTGTACCTGAGTGGCAAAACTGCCTGGTGCAGTTTATTCAACAGTTTCCCCTTCCAGCCAAATAATTAGATTGCAAATTTACCATTTTGCAGTATCATACAAATTGATTCTCTTTCAGTGGAGCTTGATTTATTTTCTCATGACAGGTTGAGGGGGGGAAGCCAGCCAACATGCAGAGCAAATCTGACCTCCCAGGGACTTCCCTTTGGCTACAGATTTGATCTCATCTTCTCATACCTCGTTTAATGGCTTCTATTTGTGACTAAATGTTAATCTTAGGTTAAGCTCCTCGGGGACCTTGATCTTGTGTGCAAAGCTTCTGAAGATGATCTTATTTAACTGGTACCACAAAAAGCGTGTAGCAATTACCAGGAAATACTTCCCAATTGCTGCACCAAGGTCTGCATGGTGTTAACCCTCTGCTGGGAGTGGAAAGTTGTGGAAATCAGGTGTTACTGGAGAAAAAAAAACATCTGTGATACAGAGTTGGCTTTCAGGGTGAGGGAAGGTTTCCTGAGCATCTTAAGGATCTCCCAAAGAGGCATCCACCCCTTCCTGAAAATTCTGCGAAACAATTCAATATTTGACTTCCTTTCCTCTACTCATCTCTGTTGAGCACTTTAATAATTTAAGGAAGAATCTCGGTGGAACTGTTGAATTAAACTCTTGGGAATTGGAGGTTCACTTGTTGTTTTTTTCTTATAAAATATGATTCGTTCATAGCAGGTTCTGAAATAATTGTTTTCTAAAATTAAATAAAATTATTATATTACTACAACCCACTCTTTGCTTAAGCTGAGACTAGTAAATTCCAGCAGCTTCAATACCCTTCCAAGTGTGCCCCCAAAAAGACAAGATTCTTAAATTTAAAAATCAATAAATTCAGTGCTTCCCAGACATAAACATGTAAAAGCTGTCCTTTCTGACATGTGTTTGGGTTTTACTCTGATAAATTGCTTTTCAGCAAGGATGGGGGGAAAAAAATCCAATGCTTCTATTCTCCTACAGAGTAACATAACCATAAAAGATTTTCATGTCTCACTTATTTTGTCTTTTCTGGCTAGCATGTTAGAATTGCACACCAGAGTAAAGAAGTTATCTCAGACTATTTATTTTCCTAGTGAAGTGTATATTTACAAATCTCTGTGATTTTTGGAAAGAAGTTTTGAATTACAGGGTGTTTGAAGGGACTTATTCCATTGTTTCTACTTCCTTGTATCTTTTTATGAACAACAAAAAACACTTAGTATGGCTTATAAATTAGAAGCAGAGGAAATTCTGCTGGAATATCAAAGTACCAATGATGCTGGCCAGCTACAGAGACCACTGCAGGTGCCATTGTAGGTATTGCCTCTGTAGATCAGCAGGTGAGCTTTAAGCATTAATCCTCTCCTAATGCAGACATGGCAGCAAGGTCAGTGTTTAAAGGTCATTCAATATCTGTCTTCAAACGTGAATTGGAGAGTCAACCACTTCTGTCTCAGGGAATTCAAATAACACCAGCCCCTGAGCACAAAAGGTAGAAGTAACAGCCCTAAGTGGGTCTGATTTGCAAGGAGCTGGGCAAATGCACTCTTGGCATCATTTATTTGACTGCACTTAAATTGAAGCTGCTGCCTGACTCAGCAGTGCCAGCACAGTAACTGCAGGATGGGCTCCACAGGCAGGCTTTCCTAGCCATTGCTGATACCCTATGAATAGTGGTGATGATCCTAAGGAAAAACTCAATTAGTGAACTGTGCAATGCCTTTCTGTTGATATGTGAAGTGTATCAGAGCACTGCAGAAAAAGCAGGAAGATCTGTGTGCATAAATTTGTCTTGCTTACCTTCACACATTAATGCTACTTATGAAGCTACTGCAGGGGCCAAAGGAACAGCAAATAAAGAAGTTGTATCATCCTGTGTACAGTTTAAAAAGGCAACAAAAACCACAACCAATAAACCAAAAACAACAAAACAGATCCCAGCAGGGACTGACCTTGAGCTATAAGATCCCACAGTATATATCCAAGCTTAACCTTAACTGAAATATATGTTTTGTGACTGACACACCTTAGCCTCCTTCAACCCAGACAATCCATACAGAAAAATTGACTCAAGACCTACTGAGGGAAACACAGAGTTCAAAGCCTGACCTTTCTTTATCACCCTTATTAACAAGAGTGAAGGAAGGTGAGAAGTTATTGTCATTAAGAGTTTATGAGAGGCATCTCAAGAAAAGGTTTATTTCACTATTACACCCCAGTGCACTGCAGTGTCTGGGCAGCTGCACAAGTGTGGTGGAGAGGAATTTCCTCTGAACCGGGTATGGTTCTTGCTGGAAACTTACTACGAAAGCACAGCCCATTCCCAACATTTCTGTGCCTGGAGCTTAGGCCCTTCTTTTCTACCCAGAAAGTTATGCTGACTGAACTTCCTAGAATCTGTAACAGACTCTGAAAATCCTACAGTAAAGTGCACCTATTAGACTGCATTTGCAGCTTTTCAATATGTCTAAGATTTTTGTTCAGATTTTTTCTATTACCTATGGATTATTTACCTTCATCCAAACCCATGAAAAATGTAATTTTGATCAAGTACAGCTTTCACTTTAACCAAAAAATCTAATGGCAGTAGTTTTGTTATATCATGAAAAGTCTCTTCACTGTGTGGGAGCTCATCTGGATTATCCCCTTTGGAACCAAATAGAAGGAACAGGAAAGGTGTTCTGAACTTGTAGTCAGTAGAATAGTATGGAACTGATAAATTGGTATGTATCACTGAATTATAGTTTTATCCCTATGACTTATGGTCCTGGGAAGATTTAAGACATTAAGAAATCTATTTACAGAAAAATTAAGAAATCTGGTTGTATTTTTGTGGCTGGAGAGTTCGTTTGTTTTGCTTCTATATTTCCTCTAGACATGAATAGTATCAGGGGTTAGGGAAGAGAGGAGGTGAATATTCCTGGTAGATTTTTTGTTTTTTTAAGAACTTGCCTACTGGAAGTAATTTTATTACTAGAGAACAAGGAAATAATTTTGTAATACTCACCTGAAACCTGGTTCCTTTAGGCTGGTGTATGCAAGGGGAGAGTATGCTGCCATCAGTTTCAATAAATTTCAAGCTTCAATATTTGAGACAATCACCATAGTCTGTGCTGAGATATTTAGATGAGATGGAACTTAGAACCACATATAGACACTGTGCACAAGTGTTAGAGCTCCATTCAAACAAAATTATAGCTTGAATTACAGTAAAGAAAATGCTTAAGTACTGAAACTATGGTCTTGAGAGAGAGGTATGACCATAAAGAAACCCTAAACTCTTCCCTAACTAGAAGATTATACAATAGGAAAAAACCTTTGAATATTTACTTTAGAAAATGTCTATTTCAATGTCTAAGTATATGACTACTGTTATTTTTTTAATATAGTTTACTGTGAAAAAACCTCCCAGACATTAAATCTCACTTATTAATTTTTTAGCAATTTGTTATGGGCTGAATACCAAAGGAATTAGGCATCATTTGATTTAAATCTATGTTTGGAGATTAATATTTGAGACTGGGAATTCTTTGTTTAATTTGCAAACAAAGGTACAGTTTTAGTATAAGATTTGAAATGTCATGATCTCATGGCTTTCTAATAAGGTCAGGAGTTGATTAAACTTGCATGATCTTTAAGAAATTAGAAAACTGATCCCAGTTCAACAACAAAAAAGAGATATTCTCCCAATTGGGGATTTAGGCATTTCATTTCTAAGAACCTTTAATATTAAAACTTCATTGTATATACATAAGCTATTTTCCATTTCCATCTGAACATTTGTCTTGCTAATGACTTAAATGATATCCTAATTAGAGTTGAAGAATCCAGTGAGTTATGAGCAGACTTGAATTTATTACTTCTTTTCTAATCCAAACTCTCTACATTTTGTTCTTATAAAAGCCTTGCTTTCCTTATGTTATCCTGCCTGTAAAAGGAAGCAAAAAACCTATGAGAAAAAGCTATTTTCATAGTTTACTTTTTTCTGATTTGAGGTTTATTCAAAGGTGAGATGGAAATTTCGAAAATGCTCCTCAAGTTGATCTCTGCAATACTAAGGTGTTAAGCAATTTTTCTGATTCTCCAAAATGCACTTTCAGCACTCATCTCTTAAATTATTACAAAATCTCCATCTAGGTTGGAAAATGTCTCAGTGCTACATATATTTGACTCATTATGCAGTGATTTGTGGAAAAGATGATTTAATGGAGAAGGGAACTATGACTCTCTAAATATTTCTGACAGGTTGAAGGGTCTCTGGGAAGTCCTCCCTTCCTTCTGCCTCTCCATCCTCTGGCACCTGATTCCAGTGTTTCTGGCAAAGTTTGTTATTGTAGCCTGTGTTGCTCACGTGAAAGTGGCTGAGGAATTAGGATGCAAGTAGGTAGGGGGATAAAATCAGTGCAAAACAAGATTTAATAATGCTGAGGGAGCTTGTCACACATTCCTTGGGGCTGCTTATTCTTATGAGCCTGGCCTTTGGACCTGCCTCCTCTCCCAAAAATCTGAAAGAATTAGAGAAACCACAACAGCACCTCTGCTTCGTTGGGTTCCTTCTCTTCAGCACCCCACATCTCCCTGTGCTTCAAGGGCTGCTGTTCATAATCTGGCCCTTAAATTGTCACACAGCTTGACAGCACTTCTTTGGTGGGAGTGTTAATAGAAGCTGTTCCTGCTTTTAGTTTCTGCACTGCCCTCACAGCTGTGTTGTACAACTATTCATGTGATGCCATTTCCTGACTGGGATGAGGTTTTGCTATGTAAATCTGAGCCATTGCTGTAGCACCACGTTATTAATAAGAGGGTATGCAGTGAATATTCCATGAAGAAAAAAAGACTCTATAGCAAGTTAGGGGATAATTTGCTTGAAAACCCAGAGGAGAAAGAAATTCCAGTTTCATTTTTCATAATATGCTGTAAGCAAAATCCTTGCAAAGAGAAACAAACAGGGTTACCTATCATGCCACACAGTGTTTTATACTACTTCAGAAATTATCAGATGTTATTTTANTTTAGAGATATTTTTATTAATAAGAGGGTATGCAGTGAATATTCCATGAAGAAAAAAAGACTCTATAGCAAGTTAGGGGATAATTTGCTTGAAAACCCAGAGGAGAAAGAAATTCCAGTTTCATTTTTCATAATATGCTGTAAGCAAAATCCTTGCAAAGAGAAACAAACAGGGTTACCTATCATGCCACACAGTGTTTTATACTACTTCAGAAATTATCAGATGTTATTTTATTTAAAAGCTCAACTTAAATTTATACCTTCCTTTATAGGGTGAGTAGCCAAAAGAAAAAAAAAAAACCTAAAGCAACAACACATTAATTGGTTACAACCTTGCTACCAGAACAGTTACCATCGTTTATGAAGCTGTACTGAAGTCAAGGATTTCTCAATAAAAAGGCTTTATTGTGAGTCAGGACTAGAGCCCAGTTTCCAGTCTTTCCTTCAGGAAGACCACATGGCTTGTTTTAGAAACTACCATTGTAATGACTACAATTTTATTATACAACATAATTAACGTTTCTAAACAAAATCATCATTATGTATTAAAGTTACAGAAGCCAATATAGGAAGTATGTCTTTTTGCAAGAGTATAGGTGCATTAAAAATTCATGCATCCATGGTGCTCAGATCACTTGGTAGCACTGCAATTTCCTGTGCAACCACTATTTTTGGTTTTGAGTTTTATTTTTCTCTGCTCAAGCACGTTCTCAAATTATGCTGATTCTGCAGGTTGAATTCTGTTCTTTTCTGCAAGGTTTCTAAATTGGAGCCATCAAAACAGGGAAAAGCAGTTGTCCTATTGTAGTCCCATTTTTCAGCTGAGAATTAAATAGACCTATTCTTATTCACCTAAGTAAGTAGCGTGGACATCCAAAAGACTATTGTAACGTTTTGTCATATCCATAATACAGAAATAATTTCATCTGATATTGTAATCTTCAGAATGGAAAACTGCAGCTCTCTAATAGCACACAGACACATTATACAACAGTTTTTGTACAGGAAATGAAAAGCAAAGTCTTATCCAGATAAAACTGCAGGGAAAATATAGATAGGCAGAACAAAATTATCACTTGTGATTGAATTTGGCAAGGACAGGGAGGATAAGTCTACCCTTATGAAGAGTGCCATGGGATCTTAAATGATCAGTCACAAAGGGGCCTGAGTGGGCTGTATCACCCAATTACTGTGCAGATAGGCTCATTAGTGGAATATTACAGCAATCAAATAGGGTTCTCTTTAATTTTACCAACATATCTACTCTCCTACCATGAATTCCTGTGCCCACAAATCAGAAGTTTTACTGGGAGGGGTGTGGAGGGGAAAAGTATTCTTTTTCTTATCTTTCATAAACTAAATTTTGTGAATGTTAATTCTGTGCCTCTGACAGCAGTGCAAGAGGAAGGACACTTTTTTTTGGAGTTTATCACTCAATAGTGACTGTTTTCCCATAGAGCCAAAAAAATCAATCTCTGCTCAAAATGCCCCTGAAGACAGAAGAATGCATTGTTTGCTGTGCTGGTTAATATGTCTATCTGATGAAAAAAAAAGAAAATCAATACATTTTTCTTAAAAAGGGTTACTGCAAGAGGAGAAAGTAGTTTATCTCTTTCTGATTGATGAAACTGCATCAAAGTCAGTTATCCACTATTAAGCTCCATATTTATCCTCGTCACCCTTCAGCCTGCTGGAGTTCAGTGTTCAGCCAGTACTTCCATTAAATTATTAAGCCAAAGTTGAGAGCATTTGGAGAACTCAGAGAACTGGAAAGTTTTATTGAAATAAATGTTTGAAAGGGAAGCACAGGAGATTTAAATAGATATAAAAAATTAAACAAAAAAATCAAAGGGTTCTAAGGGCCTGAAAAGAGGTCAGAACCATGGCAGGCTGAGGTTATTCTATTTCTCATGAGATTTTATATTCATGTTTTTGCTGACAGCCTGCAGTCCCAGGGTTGCTGTTCTTCTGAATATCAACTCACCATTGTTCCAGAGAGATTTGGTGTCCTCCATTCCTTTTTTACTGGAGAAAAGTATTTGGAATTTAAAAACTGGAGGTTAAAAAAATTGCTTATACTACCAGAGTGCCATAGATTTAGCTTTAGGCTTCCTGCTCAAATATGCTGTCAGACTTGGTATACCACATTTATTGTGAAAAATACAAGTATAGAAGAGTTGACAAATGTTGGTGAGACACTGGAATGGGCTGCCCAGAGATACAGTGGATGTCCCATCCCTGGAAGTGTTCAAGGACAGGTTGGATGGGGCTTTGACCAATGTGATCTAACAAAAGGGGTTTGGAACCAGATGACTTTTAAGGTTCACTCCAAGAGAAAACATTCCATGATTGTTGGAATGTATGATAGATAGTTATATTCCATCTTCAGTGAAACACAGGGGACTTATTTCCTCCAGTTTAAGCTGAATTCCAAGTAAGGTAAGGGAATTACTGCCCATCCTTACTGACCACTAGCTGTATTCATAGAATCATGGAATCATTAGAGTGCTGTTATGTCACCCCATGCAGCCCCATCTCTTGAAAAGGTTTGCAGGTAGGAAAAGGTTGAACTAGGGCCAGGTTCATCTTTTAGGTGTTACTGTTCTCTACAATCAGCCAGTTTGCCAAGGAAACACCAGAACAGAACACGGTCTCTGAGAACTGGGTTTATACAACTTCAGACATTACATTATTCCCTTTACAGTTTTCCATGGGGAAGTTTCTACCCAACCATGGTGTTAGCAAAGCTGTCATGAGGGTCATTAAGGAGTTTGAATGGCAGAACTGTGCAGAGCAGATTCCTTCCTCCCAACACTCTGATGTACTGCGAGCTTTGAGGTCTGAGTGTCAACACCAAAGATCTTTTACCACAAAATATAGAGACAGTAGGCTAAACATACACTGCACTTGGCAAAGGGCAATGCAGCATTTTCTTGTCAGCTGGGAAATACTGCTGTGTTTTTAAAAGTTGATCCAAGCCAATTAAAATCAATAGAATCTCCCCCACAATAGTTTTCACATGCTTTGAATCAGTCCTCTATAAGTTCTTAATTTTTTCACAGGCTAAACTTACATACAACCAAACTTCAACAAAATCCATCTGCCTCCACCTCTATGAAGAAAAATCTGTGACTGGAAAATTTCCTGAAACTGTTGGCTTTCTTCCTTCCTTGGTGTTTCTTTGAGAGTTCAATAGCACTTCCCTTCACCCAGAAGATTTTGCCCTAATCATTTTCCTCTTTTTTTGCTTCTCACATTGTCTACCCAGAAAATCTATAGTCTAAGTAGGAGTAACATTATTTTATAAACCACTCCACACTGGCTGGGATTGCTAATCCCCTGTTTAGTGTTTCTTGATTCCTCAGGCCTGCAGATCAACCTTTGAATGAGCAAATTGAAAGATTTTTGGAGGTAGTGTAAATTGACCAAACTTAGGTGCAGCAAATTCTTAGACCTACTCCTACATTTTCTTTCTTTACTATTTTTTTATCTGCTACACAGCAATGGATCAGGAAATATATCTTTTCTCCTTAGTCTGTGGCTTTAACTTGTTTCTTTTTCCTGCTGACATCCTTCTACCTCTCCAGTCAGACACAGAAAATGCCGTAATTCAATGTTTTCCTTCCTGCATGCTGTGCAGCTTTGATATTCTTGAGTGAAATTACATTGTAGAGTAATGTGGGATAGAGCATCAGGGAAGTGCTTTTTAAAAATAAGTCTTTGTACGGTACAAAGTAATGCTGCATGGCAAACAGCTCGTGGTAATGATGATGATAGGAATCATAAACATAAAGGAGGAGGAGAGAAAAACAAGGTAAGCAAAAATTAGCTCACAGAGTTGAAAGCCTGCCTAGTCTAGTATGAGCCACTCAAATGTAAAATTACAACAGAAATTACCATTGTGAAAATTGTTTTTTAATTAGCAAAAGTCACATTAATTGTCATGATGTATCTGCTTATCTCTCAACAAAATAGGTAAAAAATAAATTCTATTCATTTTTCTCATCTTAACTGATTTTTTGGTTGCATGAATAAGCCACCTCCTAATTAATATTAGTTATGCTAATAAATAGCTATTAGACTACAGTGAAGCTATTTGTTAGCCACAGCAGATATATTATTTAGAGGTTGTAGTAACCCTAAGCATTTTCATTATTATCAGTCTGAGTAGACATAGATCTGCAGACACAAATGCAGCTTCTACAAAACCTTAAAGCCTGTAAATGTTAGAGTTTACATGCAACAGCCTGAGATGTTGTAGATCTACAACCAACCTCTCTGCCCAGTCAACTGAAAGTGACTTCTGTGATTAAGAAAGGATAAATTCTCACTGCACTCCAGTAAAACTGTCCGATAGAAGAGGAAGGTAAAATTATCAGAAAACTGTTTTCAGAAGGACTGAAACTTACAGCAAGACCTTGGCACTTGAAAAATGGGGTTCTGAGAAGGGATGTTGTTCTCTGCTGCTGTTTAATTTGTATTTATCAAATACTGTCCTTCAAAGAATGTACTTTACTTCTCCTCATATTCAATAGGGTAACAGTCTGAGATGGGACTCCTTCACTCCTCCCACTCAAATTATGTTATAAAATGATTAATGAGAGATGCAGGAGCAGATTCTTTTATCAAATGCCCATAGGACATATACAGCAGTGAATTTCAGTCCTTGCTCCTGTTTACTTATCTGTTCTGTCTGTTTTCCTCTTTCTTGCCCCATATATTTAAAAAAAAAATTCACACTTTGCTGAAAAGTCAAGAGGAGGTGATTTGGGAGATGATGACTCGTGCTCAGGAAAGCCAGAAGACAAAGCTTTTGCCAGTGATAACCAATGATTCCAACACCTCCTCCACAACATAGTCAGAAAATTAGCATAGGAAGTCTAAGCCACCACAGCTTAAGACATAGGATAGGTGTGAGACAGAACACATTTTATCTAAATATGGGATGAGTGGAGATGTTCAGTAGGAGGGAGGAAAGGTCAAGAAATCTGAGATGGAAATCTCAGCTGAAGGATGCAATGGGCAGAGAGTAGATGAGAGAGAAGGGTAGGGGGTGGTGAGAGGAAGTAAGAAGTAATCTTCATGCAGTAAAATAAATGCATGCAAAAATCAGAGGTTGTCTTGTGTTCAGGGATGTTCTATTTTTAGGGACTGCTGCATTTAATAAAAAATGCAATTTGAGGTATAAATTCTCATTCACCCTTTTGAAATCTTCCTCTCTGTAGATATTGAATTCCTCTCACAATAACTGCCAGGCTTCTGCTCCTGCACAGGGAATTTGTGTGAGAGCTTCATCTGTCAGCTGATATATTTGGGGATAAGATAAGGTCAGAGTAGGATGGGAAAAGGTGGATTTCATCTACTGAATAGGAAATGCAAACAAAGATTTAGAAACAACAAAATTACTTCAGAAGTTATTGCAGGCATATTTGGTAAAGTGTATACATGCAAAGTAAATACTGCATTATATTAGAGTGAGAAAGTTCAGCATGTCTTTTGCACTAGCAAGTACTTCCAGAGATGATGAAAGAAATAAAGCAATTAATGTAAATTCTGAAAGATCTGGTGAATTTCTCAGAGCAGTAGTCTCACCAGTGAAATTTTCTCATCCTAAAAAGTAAAAGTTTCGAGTAGGAAATTGCATTTCCTGTACAGATATTGACAGAGCTATTGCACTGCTGATTTTTGCATGTTCCTTTCCCACCTTCCCATTTCCTTGCTTCCCCATTTCCTCCTCTTATCTATATATTTTGACTATGCTATGATTAAGATATGAGTTTAAAATAATATATGCTTACATAATCTCCAGTACATTAGGATCCTTCTCTAAATAAGGCCTCGAATCCTCATTCCTAATAATTCCATGTGACTGAAACCCTGCAGGTGTTAGGCTGTGAAGGCGGCAGGGAGGGAGGGAGAGGGTGGTGTGTGTGTGTGTGTGTGTGTGTGTCACAGATCACAGCAAAACTCTTTGCTGCAAGTGCTTCTCTGCCAGGATCAGTGATGTACCTGCAGAGCCTCATGTGACTGTTCAGCAGCTGATGGATGCACACGGGGCCTCCTCCAAGCACCTCATAATTGATCTGGAGCAAACGTGCACAAAGATTTCCCACTGCTTAACGAACTGAAGCCCTGCTGGTTACTACATGTACCACTATGCTAACCTTCCTCCTTGGCTGATTTTAATCTTCTGGCTCCATCAAACAGTTAATTGTTTCTCATTTATCCATATTAGTGGAAGATCATATGAAATCCGTGTAAATTAGGCTGTGAGAGCCTCATTTAATACGTTTACATAAAACTTGCAGAGAGATTTTTGTCAATAGAGCGGGTTCTTAGCCAGTGGCCTGGTTTTGATCAAGATCTGCTTGGTGTGGTGTGCTGTATATGGCATGAGGTATAACGAGGGTCCTGCCCTTGGGTCACAACAGCCCCAGGCAGCACTACAGGCTGGGGCAGAGTGGCTGGAAAATTCCCCAGTGAAGAAGTGTCAGGACTACTAAATCACAGAGATGGGGCAACTAGGAGGCGATGCAAAAAGTCTTTATTTTATCAGTCTCATGGTGGAAGGGTGAGACAGCAAAGTGCTAAATCCACGCCGTAGCACTAGAAGCCGAAGTTGCAAAAGTTACACTTGCTTAAATAAACTTTTTGACCAATTAGCATTTGACAAGCAGTTTGTTAGCATCTTTAGGAACCAATTATCATTTGCATTATCCCACGTGGGCCTTATTACAATGCGACTTTCACAATTCATTTTCACAGTGCTCTATAACCTTGTACTAATTTTCTACATAAGATTATATTGCTGCATTAGAAGATTTTCACTAACTTCACCAAATGCTGAGTGCATGTTCTGTTTGTTAAGGCACCTATGTTTTAGCTTAAAAAGCCTTTGTTTAAACTACAGACTCTTCTTTGTGTTTTGTATTTCTGCTGTTTCTGCTTTTGGCCCATGACCGATCTGTTCCCAGAGTTGAAGCTCAAACTTCAATTCCTGTTCAATGACATCTCTATCCCATCGTTTTCCCACGTCTGCAGGTTTCCTCTCAACGTTAGCATACAGATGAGCAGAATTATATGGATTTTCAATCTGACTCTGAGAATTCTCTACAAGCCCACTCCTCACAGAGAAGGACCTGGAGGTGTTGGTGGATAGCAGCTGAACATGAGCCAGAGTGTGCCCAGGTGGCCAAGAAGGCCAATGGCTCCTGGCCTGTACCAGCAATGGTGTGGCAGCAGGACCAGGGCAGTGATTGTCACCCTGTGCTGGGCGCTGCTGAGGCCACACCTCAAAATCTGTGTCCAGTTTTGGGCTTCTCACTGCAAGAAGGACACTGAGGAGCAGGAACAGGAGCAGAGAAGGTCAACAGACCTGGGGAGGTGTCTGGAGCACAACTCTGAGTAGAAGTGGCTCAGGGAACTGAGGGTATTTAGCCTGGGGAAAAGGAGGCTCAGACCCGAATGGAGTTTGTAGCCAGCGGGGTTGGCATCTTGTACTGGCCAACAAACAGCAGGAGCAGAGGACATGGCCTCAAGTTGCACCAGGGAAAGGTTAGATGGGATACTGGGGAAAATTTCTTCACTGAAGAGATGGTCAGGCGTTAGAACATGAGGAACATGAGGACATGGCCTCAAGTTGCACAGGGGGAGGGTAGATGGGGTACTGGGNGGCAGTAGAACAGGCTGCTCAGGTAAGTGGTGCAATCACTGTGCCTGGAAGTGTTCTAAAAGCCACACAGATGTGACACCTGGGGATATGGTTTGGTGATGGGCCTGGCAGTGCTGAGTTAATGCCTGGACTCAGTTCCAAACCTTGTGATCCTAAGTGCTCCCTGGTACAGGTTCAAGGGGGCTGCTCTGCTGCAGGTGTGCTTGTGCCACTAGAAATATTTCCCTGGGATATCTGAGGATACTGACTGTAGTTTGCATTTACCTACTCCTTCCTCTCCTGAATGCAACTGTCTTAAAAGACAATATTTTCCAGAGTTTGAATTTGTCTTCCCCTCCTAGAAATCCCTTT
>VZTR01033532.1:4095-19100 GCA_013400775.1 Chaetops frenatus | reverse complement strand
AAAAAAAAAAAAAAAAAAAAAAGCTGAGATTTTTGAATGCATCAGTTAGACTCAGAAATTTAGATGTGTTCATTTCCTTCAGTAGATAGTCAGAAAATCATAGTTTTCAGCTGAAATGATATTTAACAGCTTAGGGCAACATGGTCCTATGCACACACTGCTTGGACATAGAAGGACTGACCAGCTGCATTGTGGGCATGTCTTGTTAAATATTTGCTGTCACTGTTGGTGTCAGTAAACTGAAGTTTGAAAGAAAATCTTTGGTTTTCTAAATATTTCTTTATGTCTTGGCTTAGTGACCTCCTTTTTGTCTTGTTTTTCCTGTTCCTCACTCTCCTCTCTACAGCAATATATCACTGCAGCAAACAGCTCATCACAGCTGTCACCCTGAGAACTTTTCAGAATTGTGAAATTTTGATGTCTCAGCAAATCAGACAGTATTTTCAATTTAGTACATGGCAGATTGCTTTTAGAATGGGCTGCAAGACTTGGTAATAGAATATGGAGCCTTTCAGCTACTTAAATCTATTTCAGTTTGATAGTGACAGAAAATTCATTACCACCTGTATTGTGAATGAGTGCAGATATTTGGGGAAAAGGTGGTCTCTTTGGTTTTTTCCTGCACCATACTCAGAAGTCCAAACAGGTTTCACAAAATTCAGTTCTTTTAGGATTAGCCAGTACTTGGCTAACTTTAAAGTATGCTAAGTAAATATATTTTTCCTACTCTTTCAGTTCAGGGAACACCTAAGTGTCTGGGAACTGGGCAATGTCAGTTCTGAGTTGGACCTAAGAAGCACAGATAATCAGAGAATCATAAAATGGTCTGGGTTTGAAGAGACCTAAAAGATCATCTCATTCCAAACCCCCTGCATGACACAGACATATTTTACTAGACCAGGATGCTCAGAGTCCATCCAACCTGGCCCTGGGGTGGGGCATCCACAGCTTCCCTGAGTAATCTGTTCCAGAGCTTCATCACCCTCACTGTAAAAAAATTTTTCCTAATATCTACTGTAAACCTACCATTTCAGTTTAAAACCTTTCCCACTTGTCCTATTACATGGTCTCACAAAAAGTCCCTTTTTCAACATTCTTGTAGGCCCCCTACAGATACTGAAAGGCTTCTATAAGATCTAGAACTACCCTGAGCTGCATTAATGCTGAGTCCTCTGTTCCATCCAGTTTCTTGTACAACCATGTAGATGGTTTAGTAATTTTGCTTCCCTTTATTTCCTTTAGTATATTTCATTCAACGTTGACATTTTCATCTTCAACACTCCCTCAAATTTTGAAGAACTTTTGATCAGCTTAGTTCACTAGTCAGGCACAGAGTTCTTTTCCTTGAATCTCTAAAGAGAATGTGGATTTGTCTTCCAGATTGGTGTCCCTAATACTTTTTAGGTGCTCTGAGTTTTGAGAATGCACATGATATGCTCAAACTTAGTTGACTGAGATGAAAAGTTAATAATGCAAATCAGAACTGATACAACTTTATTTCCCAGTAAGGTTTCCTTGAATATGTTAACATGTTTAACTATTGTTTCCTAACAAAAGATATTTAAGTCTGGGAGAGACAAATGACTTCTGGATTAGGTTACCTGATCAGTTTTTCAAAAGGGCTTTGCTGATCATGAGATTCTGTTGAGACACAGTCTGAAGATAATTCTAGAGATTTGTATGTGGATGATCCCACTTCTGCATTATTTACTCCTAATTTTGTATTTACTTATGCAAACATAAGAATGAGCAACGGTATTATAAACTCGGCTATTAGTGTTCAAAAATACCTCCTGTTGTTTTGTTGGATCCCCTTTTCTTACATTTTTACAAATGGTAATTCTCTTTTTGTAATAAAAGTAGCTAGAAGTATTTATTTACTTAATAAACCCACATGTCTTTGTAGAAGTCATTGGGGTTGCATGAAGACAAGAATCTGTCCTTATGTACAGTGAATCATCAAATATGATTTTGTCATACACATTTTAAAGGACTGCATAAAAACATTTGCATAATACAGTTATAATAGAGCTACTGCACTATGATCCATCACATCAGCTCTCAAACATTCTCTGCAGGGTTTATGCTCTTTTTTGCTACAAAAAGATAAAATTAATTTACTCTACTGAACTTATCTCCCTACATGGTGCTAAAATGTACAATGTTCATACTTTTCTTCCAAAGCTATGAAATGGAAAGTATGTTTATACTTCTTAAATTCTATTGGTTTTCATCTTAGAAAGTGTTCCATTTTCTACATTCTCTGAGAGATCATCTCTTCACATCCTAATTTTGTTCAGAATATAGGGAGCTTTATGGATTTGATTGATTTTCCCCACATTCATAGGAAGAATGAAAATTCTTAAAAAAGGCAAATCAATAGATTTACCCTTTTCCAGTGGAAAAATTACTACTACACATTGCCATTTAAGTTTGGTGCTTTGCCTGGATGGCACACACTGTTTGTAACACAAAGTTAATGGCAAGATGTCAAGAAATAACTCTTTTCAGGCTAAATTCTTTTATGTTTAAAAAAAAAAAAAAAACAACAAAACAAAACAACAAAAGACAATCACTTTTATTCTTGATCCAATTGAAATGTGCTTTTTTTGCTTTAAAAAAGGAAAATCTCTGTTCTCTGCAGAAAGGGGAAAGGAAATGGTGTTATAGGTAAACTGTGCTGTGCATCTCTCCCTATGGTTTCACCAAGCTGTGAACACAATGTGCTGCTGGCTGTTTGTCACAGTGTAAATCCTTACCCCATTCACAGCCTGCCCCCTCTTCTCCCATCACATATTAGTATGTAGAGCATGTTTCACTTGTCCACAGTCAAGACCTGCTGGTATAAGTTGCATCCCATTTCAAATTAAGGGACATTCAATTTCATCTCCATACTTACAGACTCTGAATGAAGCTTCATAGAAAATTTCACTGCAAAATTAGAAGGAAAAAAAGCCTTGAGCAGGATTCCTTTCCTGCTACCCCTGGAAAAATGAGAGATTAATTCTTGTGTCTCTCAGCCTTTGGCTTAAGAGTGATGGATATGTCTGTGGGCCTTCTTCCTAGCCTGAGTAATACAACCTTTTTTCTATTACTGTGCACTTTAAGCAGACACACTCTGAGAAGCAGCAGTGAGGGAAACAGTTTAACCCTACCTTACCACAGTGCTAGAAAATATTGTCACTAAACCCTCCTGGGAGTTTGCAAAAGTTGTCCTTATCCCTTGGAGGATGAAAGCTTAATGAATGAATCTTTAAATGTTATCTCTAAAACTTACTGGACAATGCAGAGAGATGTGGAGCCTGGGCAAAGGAGTAGTCAGTGAGTCAGTGATGTCTAGCTCTGAAACAGATATGAAGGGAAAGCTATTAACCAAGACTTGCAAAATATTTCCATTAGTTACCCCTCATTAGTCCTGTGACTGTCTTCTACTATTGTTCATTTGACATTCAAATCCGTAGTTTTCGGATGATAATAATCTGTTAATTGATAATTTATCTCATCAGTTTTGTAAATGTGGTTTATTCATGGGTGTAATTTGAAAATGTGATGAACTATATTACTTGAGTTTTAAATACCAGTGACAGCTTCAAGACTGTCAATCAGAAACCTGAAATGTTTAAAATGTTTAAAGATGCCCTGGACTTTGATTTTTTCAGTTACATTTGTATGTAACTGAATTATATGTAAGGTCTAAGGGAGCTTAAGGGACCTTTTGATTATTTAATCTAACATCAATGTATACCATAGCCCTTCAAATGGTGCTCATGCAAACTAAGTGACTCTTTTCACAGAATCACAGAATATCCAGAGTTGAAAGGGACCCACAAGGAACATTGAGTGCAACTTCTGCCCCTGCACAGAACATCCTCAAGAGTCACGCTGTGTGCCCAAGAGTATTTTCCAAATACTTCTTAAACTCCAGCAGGTTTGGTGCTGTGACCACTGCCCTGGGGAGCCTTTTCCAGTACCCAGTCACCCTCTAGGTGAAGAACCTTTCCCTGATATCCAAACTAAACCTTCCCTGACACAGCTTCAGGCCATTTCCTTGGGTCCTGCCCCTGGTTACTACAGAGCAGAGATCAGTGCCTACCCCTCCTCTTCCTCTCATGAGAAATTTGTAACTGCAATGAGGTCTCCCCTCAGTCTCCTCTGCTCCAGGCTGAACAGAACAAGCAGCCTCAGCTGCTCCCCATAAATCTTCATCTCTGCTGGATCTGAATCTCATGATCAATGAAGACTAAATGCATTAATTTTTCCTACAGGTATTTCATATCCAAAGTCTCTTGTTTTAATGGCAATGGCTTTGGTAAGGTTTTTTCTGGTTTTGTTTTTTCTTTTAACTGAATACCTTTTCTGATCAACCACAAGAAAAGAATAAAGTTAACTAATTGAAGACGAGAAACATGGGATTTAAAATGCTATCATACAGTACAGGTAGGAATGCTATTAAATACTGAAGATAGTACAGACAATGTGAGATAAAAATAAACCCGGAGGATTCACAAGTCAGAATCATGACCTTTCAATTTCAGTCTTTAAGGGACACCCTAAGCCTTTTCTTAAAGATCTTACCATCTTCTCCAGCACATTCTCTCCTTGACTTTACCATCTCATTCCAATGGTGACTTGCAGCTAAGCTCTCAATCATTTCCCAATTTTCCTTTAAACTTGATGAACAGACTGGCCTCTGCACGATTCTTTCAGTTCCCTTCAGCATATATCTCTTTTTCTTTCCTTTTTTTTTCATTGAAAGCTTAGACTTGATAAGTGGCTACATTACTGTGTTGGCCAAATTTATTTGTGTTCCTTTTGTTCTGAACCATGGTGTTATGCCAAAGGCCTTGAAGAAACTGTAGCTATAGCAGAAAGATCTGTTCAGATGATTTGATAGGCAAGGTTCCATTATATCACGTTGCAGAACATCACCTACACTTTAGCTTTCACTTTTGTATTGATGAGTGTCCTGAATTGAATTGATGTTTTTTAAACCCAGCTGAATGTCAAAATAATTGCTATAAAAACTGCTGTAAAAGCGGATGTACCACATTTGAAGTACCCTAAATCTTTGGAATATCTGCTTTTGCAGTTTGCTCAGTACTTCTTGTTCTTGGAAAGAAGTGGTTTGAAATTTGAAATATTTAATATTTGAAGTATAAACTACACAAGCAAGAATTTATTACCTCGTGGTAAAAACACTGGATTGAAACTCTGTGAGCTTTGTCCATTTCCCAAACAGAAGTTGTAGTGAACATGAAGCAAATCTCCATAAGTTTCTGCTCTGTAGAGATTTCACTTTTTTTTCCTCCTTCCATATCTATCAATCTCACCTCTATGAATGGCAAAGAGGGAACACTGTTCCTTACATAAAAAGGATGGGTAAAATCCCTGTCAGGAAGGGGTACTAAACTTGGCCAAGACTTCTAGGCACACCTCTTGTAAATACTTGCTTCTGCACATAAAGTACAGGCCAAAAGGCAGAGGGAAGTTTGTGTATGTGTGTTAGGTTTTTCTGGTTTGATGGCTGTTGGTTTGGTTTGTTTTTCTCAGGAGGGGGAGTAGCTGAATGACCCCTTGGACCAGGGCTTGTTACTGACTGATGTGGGTAGTGCTTGACAGTGGCTGAGCATGAGCCAGCAGTGCCCAGACGGCCAAGAAGGCCAATGGCTCCTGGTTTTTATCAGCAATGGTGTGGCAGCAGGACCAGGACAGAGCTTGTCTCTCTGTGTTGGGCATTGCTGAGGCCACACCTCAAAATCTGTGTCCATTTCTGGGCCCCTCAATCCAGGAAGGGGCTGGAGAAGATCCAGAGAGGGCAACCAGAGCTGGTGAATTGTCTGGAGCATGAGGAGCAGCTGGGGGAGCTGGGGTTGTTTACCCTGGAGAGAAAGGGTCTCAGAGGAGACCTTATTGCTCTCTACAACTCCCTGAGAGGAGGTTGTAGTCAGGTAGGGGTTGTTCTCTTCTCAGGCAGTTTGTCCCTTGTACAGATGTCTGGATTTATGTCAGTACTTCCATAATCCTACTGGCATTTCACATTTTAATAATCACCTGATTACCAGATGAATAAGTACTGGGCAGATTTTCAATCTGCACAAAGGCCCTAGTTGCCAGAGAGGTTTAAGAATGGTTTGTAAGCACCCTCATAAAAGGAAGAGTTGCTTGGAGTTCTGTATAACCTATTTTTTGCTGGTCTAGTATAACTACTCTTGCTACTGGAATATTCTTCCCTATTATCTTCTGCTGTTAGGGGGAAATTGTGAGGAGGGATTATAAAGGATTATAGCAATTACCCAGGATCAGAGGTGAGAGCAGAGCCTCCAGGCCTCAAGAGGTTCTCTCAGTAGCTGTCAGTGGGGACACTTCCCATGTAGACCTCTGGTTCTGGGACATTTCCACTACCTTCATCACAGGTAGTAGAAACATCAAAACATGGTCCTTCCATCTATGAGGAGCAGATCCCCTGAAGTATACTACAGCAATTTTCCAAAATTTATTCCAACAAAACCTGCCTTGAACAGTCTGTTTCTAATACAAATTAGATTAGATTTTACAGCCAAACTACATGGCACAGCATTTTATGTTTCATTTGGAAAGTAAATGCCTTGCTTTGGCTTTCAAAGGAGATAATTATAAGAAAGATAATTCTCCAAATAATTATCTGCTGGTGGAAATGGAGAAATTGCCTCTAAGATGAGCAACACCAGTAACCAATTGCCAGAAGAAAAAATGCTATTTCCCCTTCTTTTGCATTTTAAAATACTGATACAGCAGCAAATGTCTAACACCTTCAAAATTCAAGCATTAAAATGCTGTCTGAACGCTTTATTAGTTTGTCCCACTCATCCAACTATGACCAGGCTCCTGCAATTTTACTTTCTTAAAGTAAGTTTGCAAATAGGAGTCAGAGGACTCCATTAGCTCTAAAATGCTATTTAGAACAGTGCACCAAGCACTGTGTCAAGGGTGAGAATGGGCACTTGAAACATCATTTTTCTTATTTTGTTTTCCTCCTGCTACAACAGAGACATGGATCACTGCTCTCTGTGTGATGGCCCCAGCATGCTCCCTGCCATGCAGTTAACATCATACCCACCCTGGAAAAGGACTGGAGCATGCAGCTGGCCCACAGGGGTCAGGCAGGTGGCCTTTTATTAGTGCATTGCATGGCTTTGCAGTTTTTCTAAAGCTTGCTTACTGAGGCATCAGTCCTGCAAATGTATCTCATATTTATCCCTTTGACCATTGGTCTAGTTAGTCTCTCTGAAAATTAACAGAATCAACTGGTGTGACAATATGCAGAACATGTCACCTGAAATGTTTAGGAGTGGTGGCACACATACATGAGGGCTACATGCCTTAGTGCTTGGCATTTATTGCAGATAAGAAACAGAGAGAGGAAAAAGCCCTTGGAAAGAATAAAAGTAAGTAAGATGACAAAAAACCCTCTGAAGCTCTTGCTTTTGCTTTCCAAGATGTGTCATATTTTAATTTTATTCCATCTCAATATAACTGAAAGAAGAGAAAGGCTTTAAAAACAATTGAAATTTCACAGTGTTATTTGTTATCTCTGATTAATGTTGAATAATAGAGAGGTAGATCTGGAAATTATTATTTTATTTTAAAATTAAAATATGCATGCATAAAGAGGAAATGTTTTTATCTATATATATATATATATATGCACAGTATTTCTCTAAACACATGCATGTGCAAAGTTAGAGGTTTGTGGTCTTTTGTTTGGTTTAAGTTATTTTTTTTGGACAGGAGGCTTCAAGTACCCATCACTGATTTTGAAACTAGTTAGCATGGGTTAGTTTGCTGTAGACAGTGTATGGCTAATTTCATTTGTAGGAAATTGGTCTTAGGGAGTCCAAAAATGTGTGAGAAACTGAGCTAGAAAGCAAGCAAGATGAACAATCATGAGTTTAGTGCTCAGACTTATTCCTTGGCCCTTTCTTTAAAACACTGTATATTTACTTGACCTGTCCAAGAGATTTTAAACTGTTTATCACACTAAAACCTTAATTTTAATGCAAAACTGACATATGGCTGTGCTGACAACTTATGGAGACTGAGCTTTGCAGTATTTATTATTATCAGTACCTTATTAACTGAAACAAAGGATTGCTTCAAATATTAATATTAATCCATTTGATTATCAAGGGGAAGTACAAAATCTGCTGTTCAGAGTTGACTGAAAATTCATAAATTGTCTTTCACTGCTATCTATCCTTGAAAGGAGGCGTAAATCTGTGTTAGCAGGTGTGCCTCTCTTCTAATCCCAGTTTGGGATTGAGATTTGGTTACTCATCATCACCATCACCCTCAATTTTTATCCTATTGCCTGATTTCTTTGGAGAAGCATCTGTGGTTTCCTTCCAGACCAGCACACTTCAGTGGGTGCCTGTTTGGTGTGAGTGGCACCCGAACTCCACACAGTTCAGTGCATCCCACAAGTCAAACTGCTGCAGCCTCACATGACAAGTGCTAAATTAGGCCCACAAGAAGAATTAATTAGTCACATTATTCCATGTGTTCAGTTTGATGCTGATTATATTCAGTTACTTTTCTGGATATCTTAGCTCTAATTTTATGTTTTAAAGCTCAAGTTGGCAGGATAACTGGCCATGTAGTAAAGGTATAATCCTTTTATACAAACTGAATATTACCTAAATATTTTGTCCTGGGCTATAAAACAAGCATTTTCCTGGTGTTCTCTTTCACTTTCTCTTTCTTTCCTTGCTTTTATTTCCCAAGGAATTTTGCCATCAGCTAACTAACCTAAGAAAATCAAAATAAGCCCTGTATAGTTTTTCCTGCAACCATTATAAATGACCTATTTCAATTATTTTTTCCCCAATTTTAGAAAAGCTTCATCATGAATGATGAAAAATCATCTGAAATAATAATAAAAATATAAGTATTTTAAAACACTTGGCTTATTGCTGTATCTCCTGGACTTGAAACAGATGTTAAAATGAAGTCTGCTCAATGATGCATAAGGGTTGCTAGCGTGAACAATACCCTCAAACAGTGACCTGTAACCCTACCAGGTATTTTCCAAAACAAGGAAGAAAACCATCTTTGTTCTCATCTCCCAGCAATTGGAAAATTTGAGTTGATTATTTGTTACCAGACCTTTTGCTAAGAATACATCAGGAAATAAATAGTTGCCAGTAGTACACAGGGCATTGTTGGTTTTGGGAATACAATGGAAGTATATAAAACTAGAGTTCAGAGTAGTGATTATTGAACTGGCATTTATCACAAGGTAAAAGCATATGCAAGGCAGTAGATGTGGCATTGACAAGGGGCAGCAGCTTGATATTCTATGGATAATATCCTTCTCTTTGCACCTTCTCAGTAAGTGAACCAAAGACTGGATTTTAAACTGTGAAAAAAAACTATCCTGCATTGAGACAAATATAAATGTTTTATTGTGTTTCCTGTACAGGCAGAATCTTTTTGTTCTTTTCAAACTGTTAAGTTTTTGCATTGTCCAAGAAGATTTCTCCTGGTGTGTAGCAAACTGTCATACTCTGTGATTTCATCCCTCTTAAATCATGAAGCATCAGAGAAACAAATTTAGCTTTTGCTCTGAGAAAAGGCATCAGAGCAAAATACATAATGCATTTTGTGTGGTGTGATCATTCAGCTCTATGAGCTGTATAATTGTCCTTGCAGATTTAAGATTTCTCCCTTCAAAAACAAAGCAACCATTAATTTCTTTCCTTATTATTTTTATGAGACTTCTTTCTCACTATGAAATGAATGTAAATAGAGTTCAGATATTTGACTCTAAAGCTTCAGCTTGCAAGAATTCCATGCCAATATCAATCAGTCAGTTTGATATTAGATCTGTCAATCTGAACATGGTTGAGTATTTCTCTATTGATCAATTCAGGAAAAATATCAATAACGATTAGTGATATTGGCTAGAAGTGCTGCAGGGTTCTTATGGTTAAAGAGTTGAAACAAACTTTGCTCCATCTTATGATTTAAAGAGAGTAAAACTCAACAACCAAATAATTTTGCATTTGAGGGGAAAGAAAAATAAAAGTGATTATTACTGACCATCACACCTCTGATTCTCAAAAGAGATGGATTTTAAACATGTGTGAGTGCATGAAAAAGAAATAAAGAGATTTTTACTTTCCCTTTGGTACCCTTCACTCCTCCTTCCTCAGATAAGTCTCTTCTTTTCTTGGGGAAGAAAAGAGGTAATCAAAGACAGGCAATTTTGGGTGGAGTTGACCTGGTTGAATGCCAGGTCCCCAGCAAAGCTGCTCTGTCACTCCCCTCCTCAGCTGGACCGGGCAGAGAAAATGCAACAAAAGGCTCCTGGGTGGGTCGGGGTAAGGGCAGGGGGAGATCACTCAGCAATTACTGTCACCAACAAAACACATTCAGTTTGGGGATAATAATTTAATTACCAACCAAATCAGAGTAGAGTAATGAGACATAAACCCAAATCATAAACACATTTCCCCCACCCTTCCCTTCTCCACAAGCTCTGCTTCACTGCCTCCCTCTCACTCCTCTTTCCCTGGAGATGCAGAGCATCTCTTTAAGATATATTTCCTTTCCCAAAGACTGCCTAAAAATTCAAAGGTTTATTTTTTTCTCACATGAAATCAAGATAACTGCCATTCCAGAGTGTAATGATACTTCTAGTGTATATATTGGAAAAAAAATGCTTTTTCATGCTATCTTTGCTTTTGGTGCAAGCTGAAATCTCTGGTTGGCCTTGCCATGCACACGGAGCCACAAAACAGACTCCTGTCATTGTCCTCAGCATACAACCATAGATCTTGTTGAGCTGAAGGGATGTTATGGGCTGTGAAAAGGAACAGAAAAAGCAAGTGATGATGTTTGTGCACGTTTCATGAATTTTATGGCAGATTTTTTATATGACTGATTTTTCACTGATAGATGCCTGATAATGGTTTTCTAACTCGTAGAGAAGAGGTTTGGATTCTCAGTAGCCAATAACTTCAGTTTTCTTATGTGAATTTTCAAAATGACATAGCACAGGCATGGAATTATATGAAACACGAATCTTTGGAAGTAAATTGTTTTTAGTCTTGGACTGATAAAAATGGAAAGGTAGCTTGAATATCAAGTTTTTGCTTTAGAGAACAAATAACTAAGAAATACTTGCTTATGTGAGCATTAGGCTGTCAGGGGTTCCAGACTCCAAACTAGTTGCCAAGATTGTTATTTTCATGCTCTTGCAAGTCACATGTGATGTTTTGGGGATAAGATTTTACCAATGTAAAACAACTAATCAGCCAGAGGAAGTACAAATTTAGATTTAAAAAAAACCCCTAAACTTTGAAGAATTAAGAATGGCTTTACATATATTTAACTTACCTGAGAAACATGTTTTCTGTGACATGTTACCTTGTTCATGACAGTTTTATAACTTAACTTCATGTCCTTTTTTTTCAGTTCCCTTGTTAGAAATTTGCTAGGTGTAAGTGTCAGCAATTACATCCTGTTTTGTGAAGCTGGATACACAAAAGTCAGGGTAATGCCTAACTACACCCGGGTTAAGTAAATTAATTTTAATTTTAAAGTAATAGCTTTTTCATTGTTTATTTATCAAAATCATTGTTTGGTGCTTGTATTTGCTGATAGAGAGGTGCAGCTTTACTTTGTAATTACAAAGATGTTCCATTGACAGTTCCTCCTGTCTTGCAAAACAATGAGTTTAACTAGTTTTCCCTACTAGAACTGGAAATAAATGGAAAGTATGGGAAGCATCTTTCAGATTGGGTGGGTTTGCTTGTTTGTGTGTTTCTTTTTTTTAATGGCAGAAACTTCCAGATTATAACCACTGTATAAATACAGTAGGAAAGCTGTATCCTTAAGAAGAAATACTGGCAATTAAATTCTACAGACACAATGCTGCTGAATTAGGTGGCTGTAGCTCTGGGAGAGGCGTCTAATAGCTTGACAGAAGTTAGAGGCAACACCAAACTTCAGCGGGGGCACAGCAGCAGCAAAGACAAATGCCTATAATGCCACTGTCAAGAAGGAATTACACAAATTTTTGAACCTGCTATGACCCATAGAGCAAGATCCCAACTTCATGAAAGGCTGCCAGGCTGTAGTGGAGCAGTTGGCAGTGAGGTGCAAGTCGACTGTCCCAGCTCCTCATGGTGTTTGTGCCACTCCCACAGCTCTTAGTCCTTCACCCTCCTGAGAATTAGAGAAATCAACACTCCTTTTGCAGTGCAAGAGAACAAGACACCCTGTGCATTTTATACAAAAACCGATGTCACAATTTCTATGGTAATTACTGTGCTCTTTATTTACCACTGGCAGGCCAAACAATGACTCTGAAATAACTCAAAATCAATTTAATCAGTCTCAAGTTACACAGAAAGACTGAATGTGGTATGTGGTTGTTGAATTGCTATGAAAAGAAATCCTAGAAAAGAGAATTATGTCTGTATTTAATAATCTCTTAAGATCCACAGCTACCTTCATGGTGTTTTTCAGATCTGATCCAATTCTGAAATCATAAACATATGTTCTTAGAAGGAAAACAACTTTGTAGAAAGATTTTCCTCTCTAGTCAAAGAAATAAGTGAGAAACACTTGAGGTCAAATGGCTTGATACTTTCAGTGCATGTTGAAGTGAGATAAATATGTTGTGAGTTCACTTTTGACTACAGATTAAACAGTGCCATTTTTGGAGGCTTCTGATGCTCTTAAATCTTTAAGGTTTTGTGGGATTTTTTTGCTTTGTTTGTTATTAAGGGCAAGCCCAAAATCAAACCTCATACTGGAAATTTCTATGATATCATTAATCAATATCCAAGATAATTTAAATTATTTCTGAAGTAATGAGGACCAAGGAAAATTGTTGACATACAAAACTGAATTCACTTAATTTCTCAACATGTTCTTAGAACTCCCAGAAATTTCCTTCTTTCTGTGCTTCACATATGAATGTTTGTCCCTATTTGTTCCCATGCTAATGTAAATGAAGTAATGATTATAAGGAAATAGACATGGTGAGTGTCAGGAACAGGAGGAGGGGTTGGCAAAAGGCAAAGCCAGGATTGGTAAAGGATTTTAAACAGAATAGATCCATTTAAAATTGTTTCTGGTTCTGTTACCGTGCAGTCCTTACTCAGACACATAGCTTAGTGGGACTCTGTAAAGATGGAAATGAAGGACAGAAAAAAGAGAGTAACACTTATGTAACTCAGTCTCCAAAATCTCTTTTGTGGAATAATCCAAAATCACATTTCTCCAGGAAACATTCCCATAATTTTTTTTCCATGTAAGTTACAATTTTCTTACCCCTTTTGCTTTTTTGATTGTTGTTGCAACAAATGTTTGACTTAAAAAAAAACCCAAAAAACCAAAAACAAGACCTCAAGTGTCTTTCTTGAAGAGATATTGGGAAAACCTTCTCCTTTACATAGCTGAGTTTAAAACTGATCCTTTATCTCATTTATCTGATTTTTTTATTTGGTGGTTTGTTTTTTTTTTTTTTTAGGCTGTGTCATTTAGAGTATGGTTTCACATTTCATCCCTCAACACTTTGAACCACCCTGGTGCTCCTCTGACTCCCTGATGAACTGAGCCAGGGAGGTAAGCAAGCCAAAAATCAATTTTACATGACAGAAATGAGAAGTGCACTCTGCACCAATTGTCTACATCATATCATTCAGGGACAGCTCTGGTGAAATGGAAATGGCAGAAAGACCAGGACAAAAATGGACTTTTTCAGTGACAACAAGCCATTAGATCATTTTAGCTTTAGCTGCAAAATATCAAGGCTTTGCCCTGTTAATTAAGTCTTCATTAGACTAGTGGTGAAAAAGGTATCTTGATATTTGAACTAAAACCATGTTTTAAGTAAAAACTTGTGTCCTGGGTTGGGGCAAACAAACACCATGGTCTTTGGCAAGCTCCAAAATACAAAGAGGTATATTTAATAATGTGCTTGAATAATAGTAGGCATAATTAAAAATGTCAGCAGCTGAGCAAACATTATGTGAATACATCTATATGTTCATTAGTAAGAACACATGAAAACCAGCAGTTGAGGCTCTGTTACAAGTTCTTTGAAGAAATACTATCGTTTTAACTGATACTTTGAGTACTTGCACCTTTCTGATAACCAAGTTTCCATTAACTGTACTGGTCTGAAAGTATCATAATTTCTCAAAACACTGCCTGGTAGAAAAACAATTACAGAATCACATAGATCATTTATCAGCTTAAAAATTGTCTATGTTTCATCTTTTTATTTTTAAACTGAGCATTCTGTATTATTGTAGTACAAATAGAAATTACTTTCTGAATACTCTGACAGTCAATTATTTCTCCTTTCTATTCTTCTAGTAATAACAAGTCAAAACATATCTAACTATAAATTGCTCCAGAAAATGGTATATAAAACATTTTGATAGAGCAAGCTGCAGAAAGGAGATATATATTCTAATAAACTGCTCAGAGGATATTCGTGATCCAAATGTGTGTTTTCCAAAATAATGAGGCTTGGGTACTATCACTTTGTTTTTACACATATCTTTCATCTGTATTCAGGTGTATTTCCTTTTTCAGTTTGCAGTTTTGTTATCTACTTCCTACATTCTTTCCTCCTTCCTCATCTTCAAAGAAAAAATATACATAGAGAATAAAACATATGACCTATGACATGGGAGCCAAATAGGATTATCCTCTCCTTCTTTATTCTTTTATTGCTTGTCTCCCATTCTAATCAATATTAACCTTAGTTCACCTTTACATTCAGATTGATTGTAGTATGGCCAAGCTCACAGACTGGCTTTGATGGCTTTGTTTGTATTTACCTGCCAGTTCCAGACAGGCAAAACCCAGTCTCCCATGAAGTAGTAGAGAAAATGATGTTTTTGAGCATCTTCATTGTAGGAGGTGCTCACCAGCTTCCCAAAGTATCAGAACTGGTGTATATCCAACTGGAAGAAAAGAGCAAATTTACCAAAATCTTGAGATCT
>VZTR01033526.1:0-12176 GCA_013400775.1 Chaetops frenatus | reverse complement strand
TTTTATTTTATTTTATTTTATTTTATTTTATTTATTTTGCAGTTTGACAAGTGGACAGACAGCCAGAGGAGGAGGATCCTGGTGGAGCTGCTGGAACGTTGCTCCCTGTCCCAGCAGAAATTCTGTGCTCAGCAGCTCCAGGCCCGAGTCCCCAGCGAGGCCCTGGATTTCACCACGAGGCTCCCTCGAGTCCTGTCCTTGTACATCTTCTCCTTCCTGGACCCACGGAGCCTCTGCCGATGTGCACAGGTGAAAAAAAATTAAAAAAAAATCCCACCACCTGCCTGGGGTTCAGAAAGCCAGGTCAAAGCAGTTTAAAAGTTAAAAAAAAAAAGGGAAAACCCATCCATTTTTGGTGAAGAAGAAAGGTCTTCTGACTCGGCAGCCTGTGCCAAATTCTTTGTGATGCCCCTTCCTCAAATCCTAAATAAAGCCGGATTGGCCAAGAATCACAGAAATGAAAAGTAATTTTAGATACTCCTCTCTAAAGCATTTTAAACTTGGCACTTTCCAGTGATTGTTCCCAAAAAGGAAGCCTGGTACTTCTCGGAAATCACATCCCTCTAAAACACTTTGCACTGAGTGCAGAGCCCTTTGAGAATTGTTGCCTTGTGCTTTTGCAAAGAGCAACACTTGATCCTTTAAGGAAAACAGATCCCTAAAAATGCCTGAGGGCTGAGGGTTGGATGTGGAGAAGCAGAAAATTACAGATGGGCTTGGGAGCACAGTGGTTAAGACTCCAAAAATCCGTTTGCACGGCATAAAACGCTCTGAGATGCTGCCCAAAGTAATTTTAAATTAATAAGTTCAGTTTCCAGCGACATTATTACTGCACTAACCTAATATTCCAGATAATTTAAGGATATGTGTTAATCTCAGCTTGGCCAAGCCTTGCTTTAGTAACTTTCTCCAGCATTTCATTTTCATGCTCAGGCAGGGAGAAAATAAATTAGGAAACTACTGAGAATCACAGAATATCCTGAGTTGAAAGCCACGAAGGCCTCGAAAAGCTTAAATGGTTTAATCAAAGGTTTAAGAGCAGCATTAACAGCACAGAAAAACTGAATAATTTTAAAGAGATGTGGGAATCCCATCCCCAGCGCAGAAACCCAAAACGGTGGATGCTCCGAAGCCCAGGTTTTTTTTTCAGCCGGGCGGGAATTCACAGGTGAGCTGGCACTGGAAGAACCTGTCCGAGCTGGACCAGCTGTGGATGCTGAAGTGCCTTCGCCTGGGGTGGTTCATCAACTTCTGCCCCACGCCCTGGGAGCAGGGGGTCTGGAAAAAACACTACGTGGAGATGGTGAGGGAGCTGCAGCTCACCAGGCCCAAGGTAACACCTCCAGAACCTCCACGGGTGTTTGTGCCCGCTGGGAAAACCCCAGGGTGGGCTCCGGCTCCCAGCCCCTCTCCCTCGTCATCTTTTTGGGGTCCTCCTGCCCTGAACCCAGAGCACAGCCCTTTAATTTAAAGCTAAGTGCCCAATTTAAAGCCGAGTCCCCAGTTTAAAGCAGTACCCAATTTAAAGCAAAGTCCCCAATTTAAGTCAAAGCCCCCAATTTAAAGCAGAGTCCCCTGTTTAAAGCCAAGTCTCCAATTTAAAGCAGAGTCTCCGATTTAAAGCAGAGTCTCCAATATAAAGCAGAGTCCCCAGTTTAAAACAAAGCCCCCAGTTTAAAGCAGTCCCCAATTTAAAGCAAAACCCCCTATTTAAAGCCGAGTCCCCAATTTAAAGCCAAGTCCCCAATTTAAAGCAGAGGCCCCAATTTAAAGCAGTCCTCAATATAAAGCAGTGTCCCCAATTCAAAGCCAAGTCCCCAATATAAAGCAGAGTCCCCAGTTTAAAGCAGAATCCCCAATTTAAAGCCAAGTCCCCAATTTAAAAGCAAGTCCCCAATTTAAGGCAAAGTCCACAATTATCTGTGGTGGACAGAGAGAAGCTGAATCATCTCAGCAGCAGCTCAGCTCATTTTAACATGGATTTTAGGGCTTGGCTGGTGGCTCTTTCTGTCCCCTGACCGTAATGGAGCCCGCAGAGACCAACTTTTGAGTTAATTCCCAATAATTGCAACTCCAAGTCTAGGCCAACCTGATTTTCGTCACGGCCTAGAACTTCTTTCCTTCTCTCCACCTCTCTAATTAGACTCCTTCCAAGGACCAGTTCACGGTGGTGGATGTGCAACCAACAAAAAGCAGCGTCCCAGGGGGGAAAACTCCCGTGGCGGGACTGGGGATAAGCAGAGGGAGGAAAGAGCTCCCCCCTTGGCGTTCCTCGGACAGGAATCCCAGGGACACCATCCGCTACAACTACCTGGACAACCTCGACCCCGTGGAGCAGGCCAGGCAGGAGTAAGAGTTTTCCACCTCTCCTCCTTTCCCCGTGGCACAGGATTTTTTCCATGTCTTTTCTGGCTGTGAGGCCGTTCTCCTGCTCTTTTTGGGGTGGGTTTTTTGGAGGGTTTTTTTTTGGGTTTTTTCGGATGGGTTTTGGCCCAAAGATGCCAGCGCTTTGTGTCCTCTCAGCAAGGACTCATCAGGCTGGATCTCCTTGGGTTGTTGGGATGGGAGGATTTAAGGGCGAGGGTTTGTTGGAGAGGTTTTTTGTTGGTGGTTGTTTTGTTTTGTTTTTTCCCTAAATCAAGCTGCCAGGATGAGAGGAATGTGTGGTTTTTTTGCAGGGTAGAGGAAGAGTGAGTGGTGATGAAATGTGATTTTTATCTCTGGGAGGATCTCCTGGCTGAGAGGAGCTGGGGAGGATTGAATGGCGGGGCAGGTGTAAGAGGATGGCAGGGCACGGAGGTGACGAGTGGTGTTTTGTGTCTGCACTTCCTGGGCTCCCAGGATTATCCACTGGCCAAAAAAAAAAAAGGGCATTTCCCTCCCAGAGCAGAGCTTTGCACACGGATCTGTCTTAGAACTGCCACACATTTTCCTTTTTCACCTCTGGCGTCAGAGATTTGCCAAATCTTAGCTCCAAGATCAATTTTTCTGTGCATTAACGAGCACGGGGAGGGCGTGGGAGCGACCTGTGAGAAGAATTCCCCCTTTCCTCATGTAAATCCCTGGAAAAGCAACCTCGGACCCTTCCCGGGGGTCACCTCAGCCCGGCTGACATGGAAAGGGTGACACTGCCATGAATCCAAGCCTGGCCATGGATCCTCTTCACCACCCCCTGTGGGAATTTGAGCAGGAGATTCCTCTCCGCAGCGCCAACAAAAACCTTGGGAACCAACGGGGAGCCAGGACAAAAAACACCCGGGTTTTGTTTGAGTAAACACCCGGCAGAGCCAAGATTATCCCTGCTCCCAGGAATTCCCCCAGCCAGGGATTGTTTGGCCAAGCTCTCTCGGAGCTCTTTCCCAACGTGATTTAAAACTCTGCCGGACCCGCGGCTCCTCCGGGCTCTTCCGGAGAGCTCCCCCGAGCAAAACAACAACAAAAAAAAGAGCCTTTTATGAATCACGCCTTAATCCGCGTCCCCTGGTCCTTGGATCTTGCCCTGCTTCAAAGAGCTTCCCAGTTTCCACCTCACCCTCTTTTCCCTGGGATGTTTCCCAACTCTGACACCACGTTTGGGTCCAGCTCTTTTGAGGTTTTTGGCTGAATTTTTTCACCCAACGCTTCCTGCTGCAAAGGAAGGTCCCGATATTGTTTTCCAGTGGTGCTCAGTGGTTTCGTGCAGCAGCTTCCAGAGGTTTCTGTGTGGTTTGGAATTCCCCTGTGCCATTTCTGCGAGGTTTAGGATTTTCCTGAGCCGTGAGGAAAGTGGGACAAGCCTTGTTTGAAGGGTTTAAAAATTACTTGTGCCAGCATTGAGCTGCCGAGAACCAGGTGCAAATAATTCACCTGAAATAATGAAACAGTAAATAATAAATGCACTCCCTGTTTCCCTCTCCTGAGTGAAATCCCAGCCTCTCTCCATTTGTGAAGAATATTTTAATGCCGAGTGCTCCAGCGAATCTGCCATTTATCCGCAATTATAGAGGATTATTGGGAGGAGGGGAAGGAATTTGGTGAGATTTGCTTGTTTATCAAGGATCTGCCTTTAATATCACTTAATCTGCAGGTAATTGCTGGTGCTCAGCCTCATCTGGGGTGATTATTCAGCAGCTCAGGTGCCACATTTCAGGCACTGACCCAGCCTCCCACTCCCACAAGGATGTCCTGGCCCCTTTTTTCCACGGACACTTTGCTGTCCCTTCCCAAAAATCCTCCCACCGAGGCTCTGTGTTGTGTTCTCCACCCTTTGGGAATGGGAGATCTTCACCTGGAGCAGGGGGGACAGCACTGAGAGTGTCCCTCAGGCTTTGGTGGGGGTGGCAGGAAAATGTCACCGCGGTCCTGGTGTCCCTCTGCTTTGGAGTCTGCCAGGAATCCACCTCAGAGCTCAGCTTGGAAGGCAGAAAAGAACCCCAAAACAAAAATCTCCGATTTTTATCGGCTCCGCCGGGTTCTCCTTCAGGTGAGACAAATTCCCAGAGCTCAAGGGCCAAGCAGCCTCTCCTTGTGGGTGAAATGGAGGTCAGGAGGAATGGGATGGGTGGAAAAGGAGATCCTGGAACAACAGGAGAGATTTCCTGGGGTTTGCCAAAGGGAATCTGGGAGAGGAAATGGGTTTTTCTGCAGCCTGAGCGCTCGTGGAAAGGAGCAGGGTGAGGGTTTCCTTGAGGACGGAGCAAAACTCACAGAAACTCAAAGTGCTGGTGGAAAAAAAAAAGGACTGGAAGGAGCTCTTCTAGCCCAGCAGCTTGACTGGAAATCCCTGAGCCAACAGAGCCTTTTTCTCCCCACTTGAGTGCCAAGGAAAAGCTGTGGAGAATTCCTGGTGAATGAACAGGATCACATCAAAGGAATTCCTGACGCCACCATCAAAGCAAGGTGTGAGACCAGTCCTCTGGCTGCTGCCTTGACTCCCAGTTAATCTGCCTAATTCCAGGTTGATTTTTTTGCAGGATTTAAGAAGGGATCAAAAACAACAAAAAAAAGTTTTTCCCAAATTTTGGACCTGGTTAAAATCTCCTCGGAGCTCAACCTCCCTCTGCAGTTGTTTTCTGGTCCAAAGATAAGGGAGGACTTTGCTGCTCACCATATCAGGGTGAAATATTGCCATTTAAACGGCAGAGTTCATGGAATTTCAGAATAGTTTGGGTGGAAAGAGGCCTTGAAGCTCATCCAGTTCCAACCTGGACACCTCCCACTATCCCAGGTTGCTCCAGCCTGGCCTTGGACAATTCCAGGGATCCAGGGACAGCCACAAATTCTCTGGGGATTCTGTACCAGGACCTCCCCACCTTCACATAGGGGAAGGATTTTTTTCCTAATTTCTAGTTAAAATGTCTCCTCTTTTGGTTTAAAACTGCTCATGTTAGAAGTCACTTCTTGCCATCTGTGACAGCCAAGAGTTTTCATCTGTTTCTTGCTTGGCCTTTTGAGTCATCAGCTGCCTTCTCCCTCCCACAGCAGCATCAAAACCACCCTGCTGAGAATTCCCAGCAGAGAACTCATCCTTGTTCAGCCAAAAAAAGGGAAATGTGGGAAGCAGAACGAGCTACGGTCAATTCTGAGTCACGCAGTGCAGCGGGAACGGAGTCCTCCAAGTGGAAATACAGAATATACTCAGCAGGCTGTGAGACCACAGTTGGCTCTTTAGCTTTGAAAACGGATCAATACATTTGCAGACAGCAGCTGGGTGAGGGTTTGGCCTGACCAGCACTCCCTGGGGAGAGCAATAACACCAGGCCACAGCTGGGCAGTGCTCAAAAATTGGGGTTCATTTGCAATCTGTATGATCACTGAGACTTATTTTTTGATTTCTGCTGGGTTTCTCTGCTGTTTGCTCAGAAAAGCAGGAGCTTGCACCCTAAAATCTGTGCCCAGGAGAGCTCAGAGAAACCCCCCCGCTGCAGCACAAGATGGGACAGAGAAAGTCCCCAGAAAGTTCACTGGGAGGTTTTGGGTTTAGTTGGGACAGGGTTGGAAAAGCTTCACAGTCACTGAGCAGGGAAATTAAGAATAGCAAGGATCAGATGTGCAGCCAAGGGAGTGGTGAGGTGATAGAGAGGAGATACAGACAGGCTTGAGTAACAAATTGCCTGGAAGGGGTTATCAAAATCCCTCAATAGAATTACAGCTGTGACTACCGGTGTCGTAATTTATCACAGTGGCGATTTCTGGTAGGTCTGGTTTGTTTTCTGCCTCAATTGTCCAAGCAGCTTTCTGTTAAAGACAAAAAAAAAAAAAAAGAAAAACAAACCCCAAAATAAGCCAGAGATCAGCAAGGAGGGATTTACCTCTCTGGGCACAAAGAAATATTGCGAAGGGGAAGGGGAAGATTTTTATCTAAAGCACGGAGTCGAGTTAGGAAATCTTTCTGTGGGGCTCAGATCTGCCTACAAAAGCCCAGGAGGGCGTTTCTGTCAGGCCCTGCTGCACAGCTCTGCTGGGAGGCATCTGCTCTTTGTGCTGCTCATTGCCAATAAATCAAAAGATTTGCCTCCCACTCGATCATGAATAATAAATCCCGATTTCCATCCGAGCGCTGGAGCCCCGCCAAGGCCTCAAGACAGGGGCCTGCTACTTCTCACGACAAAACCCTGAGTTCTGTCCCCCTTTCCCCAGCTTTGGGTAATTTATGGCCGTGGGTTGGCTGGAAAAAACAGTTGGATATTGTCCTGGAGTGTTTACCCAACGAGAAAATAATTACTTGCAGTAATTGTTCTCCCAGCGGCCCAGGCCGCCTTCCTGACAAAGAGGGGCTCGGAGAGGCCCTGTCCTCCCTCATCCCCACGCTCATCTCTCCCTTTTCGTGCTGAAAAGCCAGCCCAGCTCCCCATGGGCGTGTGGGAATCTTAAAAATTCCAGGAGGGAGGAAAATGGGGTGAGAAAAAACAACTTCAGCTCTGGAGGTGAGGCCTGCTGGCCTCGTCCGGCCTCCGACGCCTTTTTCCTCGTCTTTGCTCCTTCCATTTTCCTGACTTTCAGCTGGGGGTGTCCTGACACCACGATTTGGACACCAGAACACAGCAGCAGATCCCTAAATTTCCAATAATATCTTTATTTCCAGCCCCAAGGCCAGGGCTGCCTCCTACCCAAAGGTCACAACTTCATTTAGGATGGAAAACACCTTTAAAAATCGCTGTGTCCAACCATAACCCAGGCACCGCCAGGTCCACCAAAATGACCAGTTTGTTCCCAATTGGAATATTTTGGGTTGAATTTTCTCCCTTGGCTGTTTGCTTTTATAAACAGGTCGAAGTTTTTCTCAATTTCCTATTTGGAATAATTCTGGATTCAACTTTATGGTCCTGGATTGCGATGAGGCAATACTGGACACGTGTGTTATGTGGTGTGATCCTGGTTTCTTACAGGACAAAAGTTGTTTTTAGAGTCTATTTCCACCCTTTGTATCCATGATTTTTGTGTTCTTACTGTGCTTTTTTTAGCTGCCCAGAGACACTGGGAGAACCACTCAGAGCTGCTGCTTTAAATTCCCAGATTCCATATCAGGGAATTTGAATGTGGAAGGAACACCTTCGGATAATGAACCTGCCTGAGTGCTTAAAAATAATTGCCTCAGAGCCTGGATTTTACTCCTGATCTTGAGACAAAATGTGGCTTCTGGCCACATTCCAGTGCAATCCACTTGATTTTCACACTCTGGAATATTCCTGTCCTGCCAGTTAATTGTGCTGAATTTATTAACAGCTGCATATGCTATAAAAAATTAGGAAAATACAAATGTAGAATGATTTGGCTGTAAAAACATTGAATGAACACCTTGTTGGAGGGGCAGCCTTTTTTACACTTCAGGTCACACCAGACTTCACTGAAAACTCCCCAAATCGACTCAGCTCAGCTTTTTTTCTGTGAATTTCCCTCGGGTGCTGTTACACCTTGGGTGGATTTAACTGAAATCACTGAGTCTTGAGCACCAGAATTGATCATAAATTATAAAAAAAATCAAATTCTCACCTTTCCCTGAGCCCTGGTAGCTGATTGTGCTCTTTGGGGCAAGAGGGGAAAAAAAAGTATTGTCTCAACCCACATCTTTTCAGGTGGCAAAATCCCAAAGGATGTGATTTTTATCACCCCCAGGGAAGCGAGTGCACGGCTTTTATGGATATATTGATATATTTATGGAGCTGTTTCTCGTGTTCTGCCCCTGCAGGAGGAGGAAGGGAGGAGGGCACACCCCAAACCTGAGCAGGGAGGCGGCTGAGAGGAAGAAGAAGAAGAAGAAGAAGAGAGGGGCTCGTGGTCCCAGTCAGCTCCAGGAGGTGACATCCCTGGCAAGCGTCACCAGTTGGTGATTCCAGCCCCTGGGGAGGTGTCAGGCACCCCCCAGGAATATTTCAGCTTGGAGTTTTTTCCCTCAGGGAAGTGCTGCTGAGGGGAAAATGGCAGGGGGAGGACACAAAGCCCCGCCATGGTTGGCTGCATCCCCGACACGGCTGGGGCAGCCCTGTCTGTGCAGGGAGTCACCCTGCTTTCCATTCCTCCCTCTCCTCACCATCCCAAAAATCCCCAAAATCCTTCTCCATCCTTCTTTTTTACAAAGTGCTGGCACTGTTCCTTTAGGGTTCTTGGCATCTCTTCCCAAAATTTCCCAGCTCTGGATGGCCACGGTTTGACGTCCATCCGTTCTCCCAGCAGAGCAGCCCCAAACCTCAACACTGAGACTTCTTTGTGCTCGGGGCTGCTAAAAAAAAAAAAAAAAAGGACATTTTCCCATGAAAATAGGGCATCTTCCCATGAAAAAGAGCCCAGGGAAGAGATTCCAGAAAGCTCCATGGGTTTCTGTGGATGTGGCAAGGAAGAGCTGCCAGGGGCAGGCGGTGCTCAGCAGCGTGTCGGGGTTCTGGGAGCAGATTTGGTGTTTCCTCAGCCAGGGAAATCCAGGGAATGTTTGGGAGTTGAGCTAAAAAAGGGTCACATCAAAGAGAGGCTTTGTCTCCCACATGGGCAGGCATCTCCTGACCCAAATCCTGCCTCGTGTGTGAGGAAATTGGCTCTGGAGGGCAGAAAATATCGTTCTTTAGGCTCTGTCTCAGGGTTTGGGCTCTCTGGAGATGGGAGTGGCCACTGCCATTTCCCCTTCCCAATTTTAAGCTGTTTTGTTGTTTTGTTAGAAGGGGAAGGATCTCAGCTTAGAGTGGAAAAAATAGGTGAATTTGGGTTTGTTTTTTTCCCCCTGGATTTTAGGGGAGTTATGTGGTCTTCTGAGTTAATTAATCTGCAATCCCAATCAGGAAGCATTTAATTGACAAAAAATCATAAAATAATAAAATCAAAAATCAGAAAATCGTAAAATCATAAAACCGTAAGATCAGAAAATCAGAAAATCATGGAATTGTTCAGGTTGGGAAAGATCTTTAAGATCATCCAGCCCAACCATTCCCAGCACTGCCAAGGCCACCACTGATCCATGTCCCCAAGTGCCACTTCCATAGGGATTTTTAATGATTTGAATTTTAGGGATGGGGACCCCAGCAGTCCTGGGCAGCCCTAAATGGGTGCAGCACTAAAGAAATAAAACCGAGGTTAAACCAAGCTGATGCATAGGGGAAAAAATTAAATATATATCAATATAATTCTCTAGGAATAATTAATTAATTTCCATTTTTTATTAAAAGTAGCATTGGGAAACCAGGTTGAAACGAAGACCTTGGGAAAGGGCTCCTATTTAATGAAGTGTAAATAAAGAGTTTTAAATGTGCAAATCTTTCAGCAAACCCTTAGAAGGAGAATAGCCCAGGATGAAAGAAGAAATGCCCAAGGCGAGAAAACACAGAGTAAATTAAAATTAAACCCTCAAACAGATCAATGATCCAAGGGCAGAGTGCAGGTGAGAATAAAGAATATTACAGGCAACAATTAAGATGTAAAAAGGGATTATTAGAGGGAGCTGCCAGCTCAGGAGGCTCCACAAAAATAAGAATAAACTCCTAATTAAGGGAACATCCACTGGCTCCACATTTCCATTTTCATTTTGTTGTTTTGTTTGGTTTGGTTTTGGTTTTGGTTTTGGGGTGGGGTTTGTTTTGTTGTTGTTTTGTTGTTGTTGTTTTTTGTTGTGGGGTTTTTTGGTTTCTTTTTGGTTTTTCGGGGTTTGTAGTTCGTTTTTTTTTGTTTGGTTTTGGTTTTGGGGTGGGGTTTGTTTTGTTGTTGTTTTGTTGTTGTTGTTTTTTGTTGTGGGGTTTTTTGGTTTCTTTTTGGTTTTTCGGGGTTTGTAGTTCGTTTTTTTTTGTTTGGTTGGTTTTGTTTTGTTTTGTTTTCTTTTGCTTTTGCTTTTGGGGTTGTTTGGTTGGGTTTTTTGTTTTTGTTGTTTTGTTTTGTTTTGGTTTGGTTTGGTTTTTTTTGTTTTTGTTTTTGTTTTTTTTTTTTTTCCCTTTTTTTGTTTTTTTTTTTTTTTTTTTGGACTCATCCAAATTATTTGTGAAAATAGAAAACAAACATTATGATGAATAAAAAAAAAATTCCAAGTAAGGTTTATAAAATACAAATATTACCCAGGACCGTGTGCTGGGAATCCTGGGATTTCATTCTGGTAAATGAGAAATCCTAGGAGGGTTTGGAGTTTTTTTACCAACCACGGAAAGCAGAAAATGTGACAGGACTCCCTCTTTGTTTGGGATAAATTAAAAGTCAATTGGAATAAACGAGAATAAAAAGGGAATTACAGCGGGTGAAATCAACGAAGTCTCGGGCCACGTTCTGGAAACCCCGAGCCTGTGCAGGGACAGGGAATTCCTGCCCTCCCTTTTTCCAGGGAGATGTTGAAGGGCACTCCAGGGATGCTGCTGTGACCAGGAGCTGAGGTTTCTGAGCCCTTCCCAGGAAATTCCCAGATATTTCCTGGGAAAGGTAAAACTGGATGGATCAATGCCAGCACTGCCCTTGGCAGCTCCAGACCCTCACAGCTGCTCCCAAATTCTTTTTAGTCCTCTAAAAATGATTTTTAGTCCCTAAATAATATATTTTTTGGCAGAATTTGTTGTCCCTGCCTCCCTGCCTGTGTCCTAACGTAGTGAAATTGCAGGATTTGAAGGCAATAATGTGTTTTTTTCCGTGATATTTTGATGGGGAATTGACATTCTGAGTTCAAAATCCCATTTCCAGGAAGTGGGAATGGCCTGCAGGAAAAACCCAGGATTCCCAGCACATAGTCCTGTGTAATATTCCTATTTTATAAACCTCATTTTGAATTTTCTTTATTTGACATAGCAAGGTTTGTTTTCTATTTTTACCAAATAGTTTGGATCAGACAAAAACAACAAACAAACAAACAAACAAACAAACAAACAAACAAACAAACAACAACCCCAAAAAACCCACCCCAAAACCAAAACCAAACCAAGCCAAAAACAAAATAAAAAACCAAACCAAACCAACCCAACCCAAAAGTACCAAAAAACCCCAAAAACACCTCCAAAAACCCCAACTAAATAAACAACCCCCCCAAGCCCCCCAAAAAACCTGAAAAACAAAACCAAACCAAAAAACCCCAAAAACAAAAACAACAAACACAAAAAACCCCCAAAACCTCCCCAAAAAACCAACAAGAAAACAAACAAACAAAAAACCAACCAAACAAACAAAAAACCAACACAAAACCACAAAAAAAACCCCCAAACAAACAAAAAAACTGACTTTCATGCTGTTCTTTTCCAGAACCTGGAGATTTTTGGAATTTTTGGGATCTTTCTCAAAGAATAAATTGCCTTGTAAATGCTTTTTTTAATTTTTTGCTTAATTTTTATCCTGGTGATGTTAAAATAAACTTCATCATTTACATTTTTTGAGTCTTCAAACACTGAGCAGGACTGGGGATGTGCACAGGGAAGAATTTGTGCATTAACATATTAATTGATGTGGTGAATTAATTAATTAGGGTTTGGCTTTACTGGCATCAATTTCTAATTGGGTCCTTAAGGTAAATTTGCACCTCAGCACAGCTCAAATAAATCAGATTATGGTTGTGGTTTTTAGGGATATTATTTAGGGATATAATTTGGGAATAAAATTTATAGAATCAGTATTTGTTGATATTATTCCATAGGATCTATAGAATAGAATTTTGGAATAAAATTTATAGAAATTATGGAAGTTCTCGGTGGATTCCAATGTTTTCATTCCCTCTGAAGGTGTTGGGATGATTTCTCTTCTCTTCTCTTCTC
>VZTR01033522.1:0-11374 GCA_013400775.1 Chaetops frenatus | reverse complement strand
AGAAATACCTGCCCTGGGGAGAGCTGTGATTGGCAGCGGCCACAGCCCGGCCCCTGACCCCTGCCCTGCCCCGGGCACAGGGGGCACCTGGGGAGGGGGCAGGGACGGGACCCTCGGCACCCCGCCGCCCCCGGCGCCACGGCTGAGGCAGAGGAGGGCGAGGGCGAGGGCGAGGGCGGGCTGGTGCCGGGACAGGCTGGCACACGCGCGGGCGCCGTGGGGATGCAGGGGCTCAGCGTGGGCCGCCCCCACGGACCGCCCCTCCACCCCCCGCCCCGGCGTTTGGCTCCGGAGGGAACCGGGCCCCCCCATTGCCCTCCCCGGGGCCGCGGACCCGGCCCCGCGCGGAGCCCCCCGGGCTTCACGGGGGTCACACGCGTGGGGGACGATCCGCCCGTCCTCTGCCAAGCGCGGGGAGGCGGTGCCAGCAGGAGCTTTGTGCCGGAGCTGCCATAACCCCCGGGGAGCCGAGGGGGTTTGTGTAGGGGCACGGTGGCACCCGGGGCTGTGCCGTGGGCTCGTGGCCGCTGCGGAGCCGCGTGGGAGGCGCAGCAGCAGCAGCAGCAGCAGCCACCAGAACGGGTTGTGACAGTCCCGCTGCGCGGGGCGATAGCGCTGGCCCGCCTGCCATCGGTGGGCTCCAGGGTTAACGCCCGGGAAAGGGCAGGAATCCTCCCCGCCGGCTGCCTGGAGGGATGCAGGGGGAGAGGGTCAGGTGGGGATCCGGTTACTGGGCAGGATCCCTTTCAGGGGGAATAAAGCGGGCAGTGTGCTGCGAGGGGAGCCGGCGGCAGCGGCCAGATAAACCGGGGAACAATGATAAAACCCGCGGGGACAGCGCCTCAGGGCTGGGGAGGAGCTGGCGCCGGGCTCATAGGCAGGGGGCACCTCTGGGTGATGGGGGGGACACGCATGGGGCTGAGGTGAGGTACCACTCTCACGCCACCATCTCTCCCTCTGTCCCCAGCGCTCAAGAAGTCATTTGAGGCAGAAGATGGGGACGAGGCGCCCGGCTCCCCACTGTCCCTGCTGTCCCCAGGCACCGGCGAGAGCCGCCAGCCCCTGCAGCCCGGCCACCCGCCCCGCTTGGGCAGCGTCACTGTCACCGGCCCCAGCCCAGCTCCCAGCCCCGTGCTGCGGACCCGCCTCGGCACCGGCCTGGCCACCGGCCGAGCCAACGGCACCGGCGGCAGCGGCATCGCCCGCGCCGCCTCCTTCCGGAGCCACCAGGCCTTCGCCACGGGGCCAGGCAGTGACGGGGAGAGCCAGCGCAGCTCATCCTCCAGCCTAGAGAGCCCCGCGCCCACCGGGCCCCCCCAGCCACCGGGCAGCCCCCCGGCCGCCAGCCCTGCCTTGAAGAAGGTCCCGTCCCATGGCAGCGTCTTCCCAGTGGAGCTGGATCCTCCCCTCTGCGGGGCCGCCGCCAGCCACGGCTCTCTGCCAGCGCTGGACCTGCACATCGCCGAGGAACCGGGCTCGGGGACGCCGTGGGGCTCCCAGAGCCCTGCACCCCAGCCTCGCACCCCCCAGCCTTCCTCCTCATCCTCCTCCTCCTCCCTGCCCCCATACGATGGCACAGAGACAGCCCCGGGGCTGCCGCCGCTCCCCGAGGGGCCGGGGGAGTGGGACGTGGCCCCCCGCCTGGTGCCACGACCGCAAGGGAGGGTCACCCTGAGCCCCAGCCCCATCCTGGCCCGCCGGCCCCCTCCCCAGCCCTGGGGACAGGGGGAGGCAGCAGCCCTGGCAGGGAGGGCCGAGGGGCTGCCACCACTGCCAGCCCCCCAAGCCGCCACCTTCAGGCTCGTGTCACAACCACAGACGGTGCAAGTGAGCTCCCAGCCCGCCTTCCTCGGGGGGCTGGTGCTGGTGCCGGCCCTGGGGACCCCGGCAGCAGCCGGTGGAGCCGGGAGGATCCCCCCCAGCGCCGGGCTGTTGGGACCACGGCGAGCCTGTGTGGTGGCAGCGGCTCCCGGCGAGGCTGCGGACGGCAGCAGGGCAGCGGTGACACCAGAGCACGGTAGGTTCTTGCCCCCGTCCCCTGGTCTCCATCGGGACCCTCTCGGCGGGCGCAGCGTTGCCAAAACCCCGCACGAGCTGACGCCGGGAAGAGCGCGGAGTGACGGTGACTTTGGGGACAGGAGGAGCCCCGGCCAGCTCGCTGTTCCCCCCGTGCCGGGGGCCGCGGGGCGCCTTGGCTGTGGGGGCGCTGAAGGCGCGGAGCTGGCAGCGCTCCTGGCCCGCCCGTCCCCGCGGTGCCTGGCGAGCTGCCCGCACCGCCCCGGCGCTAATTGTTTTTCCCGGCGCGGGGAGACAGGTCGGGACACATGTGCCCCATCGCGCCGGGCCCCGCGCGTGCCGCCTATCGCCGCGATCTTGTCCCGCGTCCAGCGCTTTCTTCCCCTCTCATCCCTCCTTGCTTTGGCACGGGGCTGGATCCTGTTCCTCCCTTCCCGTGGGGTGTGGCGGGGGGCCAAGGTGCGCCGAGGCGTGCTCGGCGTGCGCCGAACGGTGCCCGGCACGGCTGTGCCAAGCCCGTGCCCGTCCCCAAGCACGGGGAGGGGGGGTAGCCAAGTGTCCCCCTTCCCGGCGGCTGCTCCGGGAGGGCCGGAGGGCGCCGGGGTGGCCGGGAGACGGCCGCCAGCGCCGGTGCTCCCTGGCTGGGTGCTTGGGGCTCTTTGTCCGTCTCGCTGGGCTGTCGCGGAGCCGCCGTCGCCGGGCCCTAAGTACTGACGCGGCGAAGGCATCCATACATCTGCGCCGGGCCGCGGTGAATCATCCCCCAGCAATGCCCCCGGCCCTGCTGCCCAGCCAGCCCGGCTGCCCCGCTGCCCGCGCCTCCCCAGGCGAGGGACGAGGCTGGGGACGAGCCCGGGTCATGAGGACGCTGGGGGAACTGAGCTTGGGGCTGAGCCAGGAGTGATGGGGACACTGGGGGACAGTGCTCAGGGCTGAGGCAGGTGATGGGGACAGGGATATGGTGGTGTTCAGGGCCAAGCCGGGGTGATGGGGACACGAAGGGAAGGTGCTCAGGGCTGGGAAGAGGTGACAGGGACACCGGGGAGGGGACAGGGACTCGGGACCAAGCTGCGGTGATGCCGTTGTGCTCAGGGCTGAGCTGGGGTCATGGGGACACGATGCTTGGGGCCAAGCCAGGGTCACAGGGAGACCAGGGACAGTGCTCAGGGCTGTGACAGGGACACGGTGCACAGGAGCAAGCCGGGGAAATGGGGCCACGGCGCTCGGGATGGAGCCGGGGTGACGAGGGGACAGTGCTCAGGACAGGGCCGTGTGTTGGTGGCCGGCAGCCCAGCGTGGCGTGCCCGGGCTGGGGGGGGACACACAGGAGCCAGCGGGCAGCGGGTGGCACCGGCTGCCCTGCAGATGGCCCGGCACTGACAGAGGGCTGGCAGACACTGCTCGGGCACAGCGGTTTCTCTGCCAGGAAGAGGTGGGAACGTGCCGTTTCCTCTCCCGGGAGGCCACGCCGGCCCCCCTCCCCAGCCGCTGACCCCCGTGGGTGGCCTCGGGGTGCCGTGGCACGGGGAGTCCCACACCCCACAGGAGGAAGCTCCCAGTGAGCCGCCGGCCGCCGCATTTCACTTCCACGCCGGGTCGCCCACGCAGGGCCTGGGGCGAGGAGGAGGAGGAGGAGGAGCGGAGGAGGAGCTGTGGGCCGCAGCCGCCCTCTGCCTTGCACCCCAGGAGCCATTTGGCCCCGGTGACCAGCTCTCGGCGGCAGCAGCCCCGGCTCCGGCCGGCTCACGCAGGTAGGGACGGCGTGGTGGCAGCGGGCAGGGCGGTGTGCGGGCAGGGGCTGCTGCCGCCGGGGCTGGGGGACTGTCCCCTGTCCCCGGCAGTGCTGCAGGCGCAGGGTTTCGCTCGATGGTTCACTTCTGCTTCTGCTCACCGATGGTCCCCAGCCACCCCAAACCCCGTCCCGTGGCTCCCACGGCCGGACGGACGGGCTGGCTCCGAGTCCTCCTGCAGATGGGGATTGTCACCTCTGTCCCCTTAGGTGGTGTTTGGCACTGGGAGAGGCACTGGTATTTCTGGGTCAGCTCAGCCGGGCGGGTAGGGCTGTGGCGTGGCCGGGGCAGTGGGTGCATCCCCAAAATCCTCCATCCCTTTGCCAGAGGGGTCAGCTGGACCCGGCGCCAGGCTTTCCCCATCCCATGCCCGGCTGCTCGGTCTGGAGCCGTGGTGAGCAGCCGGGCAGGGAGCTCCTGTCCCAGCTCATCCTCTCCCAGCACCCTCCACCCTTGAAGCTTTATTACAGGCTTCCCGGGGAACTGGCCAATTAACCCTGCATCACTAATTAAATCCATAGAGGAGACCACGGACCCGGGATTATTACTTGTCCCTGTCTGGAAAATAAGAGCATCCCTGATGAGTTCTGGAACAGGTCTGGCTGCAGGAGCTATTTGCCCCGGAGCTCCCTGGGGATGCCAAAGAGCTTCCACGTGGCCACCCGGCTGCTGGCCATTGCCAGCGGGGCTTTGTGGCAGCCAGGGCAGCGACACGGGGGGCTCTGGACCCGCGGGGGAGGCAGCTGTGGGTGCCACACGCGGTGTCACCTCGGACGTGCCCTCTGGCTGTGGGTGCTGCCGCTGGCACAGCGCAGGGCAGGGGCTGAGCCCCTGCCTGGGGGCTGCACCCTCTTGAGATGTCTCCAGCGGCTGCATCGCTTGGATCCGTCTGGATCTGCTCTGGATCTGTCCTGGCAACTGCCAAGGCTGGCAGGGGCTGGGAAGGGGGCCCGGGGTGGGGGTACCAGGGGGCCGATGTCCCCCGGGGAGCAGGGCTGCAGTAGCTGTCGGGGTCCTGTCCCTGATGGGGATCTCCCAGCCCGCGGAGCGCCCTGCCGGGGCGGGCGGTGCTGGGTGGGTGGATCCCCGCCGGAGTGGGCACCCTGCCCTCCCCCAGCCCCCCCCAGCCGGGTGTCACCGCTGTCACCAGGAAACCCGCGGCCATTTCACCACTTCCGAGGAACATCCCGACCCAGGGGGAGCTGGGACATGCGACACTGCTGTCCCCAGCCCTGCCATCGCTGTGGCAGCCAGCGGGCACAGGGCGCCGGGTGGCTCCCACGCCGGGATGCCGTTGCCATGGCAATGGGGGGGTGTTCAGCTCCATCATCTCCTGGTACCCCGGGCTGGCTCAGGGCGGCCCCTGCCCTCACGCCCCTTGTCCCCCGGCTGCGTGGCACACGGACACGGTCTCAGCAGGTCCCTCGCAGCCTGGCCCATCGCAAGCTGCCGCTCCAGCCTCGCCGGTGCCAAGCGCCGGCTGGCACATCCGGGGGAGGCTGCGGCGTGGGGGAACGCAAGCGCCGTGGGGCACTGCGGCAGTGGGGCGGGTGGCAGGGCCACCACCCCCTGTCCCACCCCGCCGTGCCGGGGCTGGGCACAGGTGCTGCTGGGGAGGGGCAGGGGGCACAGTGCAGGGTGGTCCCCGGTGCCCGCGGGGATCATACCCACAGCCAAGCACTCCCACTCCCACTCAGTGCCACCGCAGCCACCCACGGGGCTGGTGGGGGACAGAGTGAGGAGTGGGGGTGTCCTTTGCCATGGGAGGGGTCCCCATCCGTGCTGGCCCGGCTGGGAGGCTGACCAGTGCCATGTGCTGGGCGGGCACAGCTGTGTGGGCACAGCCGGGTCGGCGCAGCCTTCCCCACTCAGCAATCAAGCGGCAAACTGGGCGCAGGGTGGGGAGGGGGCTGCGGGGGGCGGGATATTGCCATGCTGGTCATGCGTGGGAGCCGCAGCCTCGGCGGAGCCGGGTTGGTGCCAGCCGGGAGCTGGCGGAGGGAAGGGGCCGGGCTCCGGCAGCGCCGGGGATGGGGACGCGGGTGGTGCCCAGGGGACCCCCCCCGCCCGTAGCGGGGTGCTGAGCGAGGGCACCGCGGCGCCGAGGTAGGACCTGAACAATGGCCGTGGCTGGGAAGCAGGAGGAGGAGGAGGAGGAGGAAGAAAGGGATTTGGGGCTGCCGCACAAAGGGCTGGGGCGGGCCCCGCTGGCCCTCGGGCTGGGGCACGCTCCGGGCTCGGTCCCCCCGGGGCAAACCCCAGGTGTCCCTTGGGGCTCGGGGCTGCGCTGCACCCCCGGCGCCCCTCACCCAGCAGCGCCCAGTGCCTGGGAACAGTGTGGGTGCAGTGTGGGCCGGCACGTCCTGCCCTGGGGCCGGAGTGGGTGACAGCGTGGGCCGGGCAAAGGGTGCCGGCCCCGGCCGCGGTGCCCGATGACCGCGGAGCGACCGGTGGGGTCCGGTGGCACCCCGGAGATGCCCCTGGCACCCCCTCGGACCCTTCGGCGTGGCTGGGGGGCTGGGGGATGGGGTGGCGTGCCCCTGTTGCCATGCCGAGCCTCCGCGGCTCCCAGGAACGCGCCGGGGCCGCTGCTGGGGCAACGCTGCCGGCGCAGGGCTGGGCACCGAGGGCTGGGCACCGAGGGGTGGGCACCGAGGGGTCCCGGCTCACCGCCTTTGCCCACCCCGCGGTGCAGGGAGCAGCCTGGAGCCCGAGGAGCGCAGCATGGAGCCGCCGGCCGTGCCGGAGGAGGAGGAGGAGGAGGAGAAGGAGGGGGCGGTGCCCCTCTCCGTGGCGCCCGGCCCCGTGGGTTGCCAGCTCTTTGGATACGTGGGAATCGAAGCTGTGCTCGACCAGATGAAAATCAAAACCATGAAGACAGGCTTCGAGTTCAACATCATGGTCGTGGGTGAGCGCCGGGTGTGGGGTTTGCTCCTGGTTGGGGTGGAAATACCGGCTCAGATTCCGCCATGCCAGGGGAAAATCGTGCTTTTAAGGGATTTTTAAAGGAAATTTAATTGATTTTAACTGATTTAAGTAGCAAACAATCAAAAAAGAGCAATATCCTGTACCCCATAGCACAGTGATGCTGATAGGTGAGCTCACCCCAACCTCTGGTATGCTCCCAAATGGATACTGAGGGGCCCTCACCTTGGGGAATAAATCGGTTTGGAAGATAAACTGGACTATCCCAACCTCTGGGATGCTCCCAAATGTGTACCAGGCGTTATGACCTTGGGGAACAAACTTATTGCTGGGATAAAATGGACCATCCCAACCTCTGGGATGCTCCTAAATGGATACCCAGGGGTTATTGCCTTGGGGAAGAAATTTATTTGGGGATAAACCAGAGTTATCCCAACCCCTTGGGTTGCTCCCAAGTTGGTATCAAGATGTCACTGCCCTGGGGACAAACCAGAGCCGCCGGTGTCCCCTCAGGGCAGAGCGGGCTGGGGAAGTCCACGATGGTGAACACCCTCTTCAAGTCGAAGGTGAGCCGCAAATCCTCACAGGCTGGCCAGGAGGAACGCATTCCCAAAACAGTGCAGCTCCAGTCCATCACCCACGGTAAGGGCACCACCATGGGATCGTGTCCCACCAGCCCTTGGGAGAGGCAGGGGACTGGGGTGGGGGTCTGGAGCTGCATTCACAGCCTCGATACGTTCCCCGTGTTCCCCCAATGCTTCCTCCCCCCAACCCACCTCTCTGCCCCACAGTCATCGAGGAGAAGGGGGTGAAGATGAAGCTGACGGTGACTGACACACCAGGGTTTGGGGACCAGATCAACAATGAGAACTGGTAGGACACAGTGGGGTGCAGGAGCCCAGCTCTGTGGCTGGCAGTTTGGGGTAAGGGTTAAGCTCAGGTTCTGTCCCTCCTCATCCTCAGCTGGGACCCCATCATCAAATACATCAACGAGCAGTACGAGAGGTACCTGCGGGAGGAGATCCTCATCACCCGCAAGAGGAAGATCCCGGACACTCGGGTCCACGGGTGTGTCTACTTTGTCCCCCCCACAGGTCACTGGTGAGTCCCCACTCACAGCAGCCATAGCTGAGGGGGTCACTGTGGGGTGGTTGTGACATCCTGGGATGATGGTGGCAGGGTCACCATCATGTGGGGGTGGTAATGGTGGGGTCACCCTGAGATGATGGCAATGAAGGTCACCTCAGGGTGACTCTGGAGTGGAAGTCGTGTGGTCACCCCATGATGGCAGTGGTGGGATGGTCACTATGAGGTGGTTGTGTCACCCTGGGAGGATGATGGTGGGGTCACCCCACGGTGACAGTGGTGGGGTGTCACCCTGGCGTGGTAAATAGGGAAGGTCAGCTCAGGGTGATGGTGCTGGGGTCACCCCAGAGTGACCCTGGGGTGGTAGTGGTGGGGGTCACCCCACAGTGGCAGAGGTGGGGACACCCTGGGGTGATGGTGGTGCTTGTCAGGCTGCGCCCGCTGGACCTGGAGTTCATGCGGCGGCTCAGCAAGATCGTCAACGTGGTGCCCGTGATCGCCAAAGCTGACACCCTCACCCTGGAGGAACGGGCAGAGTTCAAGCAGCGGGTGAGGACAGGTCCCTGAGGGGCTCCTGGGCTGCCCCATGTCCCTCCCCCAGCCCCAGCTCAAGCCCTGTGTCCCACAGATCCAGGAGGACCTGAAGACCCACACCATCAGCGTGTACCCGCAGGAGGACTTCGACCAGGACCCCGAAGACAGGGCACTGAATGACAGGATTCGTGTGAGTGCTGGGATGCTGGGATGGAGGGGGCCGGCCCCTGGGGGACAGGGACCCTGGGGAGCCCAGCAGGTACCCCAAGGGACCCTGGGGGTGAGCACAACCTCTGTGCCAGCAGGAGAAGATCCCCTTTGCCGTGGTGGGGGCAGACCAGGAGCACCAGGTGAACGGCAAGCGGGTGCTGGGCCGCAAGACCAAGTGGGGCATCATTGAAGGTGAGCAGAGCCCCTCAGGCCCCCAGCCCTCTGCAGCTGCTGGGGAGCAGCACCCACAGGTGTGTCCCTGCCTGGGTGGGTGCTGAGCCGTGGCAGGTGCCGTGAGCTGTGCCGTGCTCTGGTGGCACCTGGAGCGTGGCAGGATGTGCTGCCTGGGCATCCCAGCACCACTGAGCCCTCGTGCCCAGCCCTCCCCTCTGCCTTGCTTTGCAGTGGAGAACCCGGCACACTGCGAGTTCCCCCTGCTGCGGGACCTGCTGATCCGGTGAGCAGGGGACAGGGTGAGGGAGTGCTGGAACCCCATGGGGTGACAGCAGGGTGGCAGGGGGCAGTGACACGACGCCCTTCCTCCCCCTGCCACCCCGGGCAGGTCGCACCTGCAGGACCTGAAGGACATCACCCACAACGTCCACTACGAGAGTTACCGCGTGCGGCGGCTGAACGAGAGCAACCGGCCAGGGCTGAGCCCCCTCAACGGGCTGCCCGCCAAGGGCGAGGCCAGCAGCCACCTCTGAGCCACCTCTGTGCCCCCCAGAGCCACCGCCGGGCCCTGTGGCAGTGCCCACCCCTGCCCGCCGTGGCTGTGCCGGGAACCTGCCTGGGGTGAGGAGCTCCCCCCAAGAGTGCCCAGCTGCCCTGACGTTGGGTCCCTCATCCCCAAGCTCTGCCATGGGCACAGACCCCCGGACCCTGTGTGACATTAAAGGTTAATCCAGAGCCTTCAGCCTTCACCCTCCTGCTGGACTCCCAACTTTTGGTGTGCCACCAACCCTCCTGTGCTGCTCTGGCTGCTGGGGTCCCCCCCCCCTCCTGGCCTCGGGCGCCGGGGTCCCCCCCCCCCCCCCAGGCACCTTGGGAAGTGGAGGTGCTGCCTGTGGGGTGTTAACCAGGGTGCAGCTGCCCTCCCCGTGGTCTCCTCACCCGCCCTGCCCGGTGGTGGCAGCTGGCACAGCTGGACTTTGAGCCGCTTATCAGGTGGTGGAGGTGCCGGGAGGGGTGTGGAGATGTCGCCCACAAAGGTGTGAAGGGGCTACACCCAGCTGTGGCACCCCCCCCCGTCAGGGGCACCTAAACCCCTCAGGGGGACGCAGTTGGGCGCTGCACGAGCCCTGGCACCTGCCGAGGTGTCGGGGTGCCCCCCACCCTGTACTCTCGGGGTGCATGAAAGGCCCTTTTGTGCCTCCTGCCGTGGGCAGGGCTGGGGCTCGCTGCCAGGGCGGTGGCACACGGTGGCTTCCTGCCCGCCCCGGCCCCACCGCAGGGCTCGGCGTCACCGCCCTTTGCCCAGCCCCGCGTTAATGATCCACCCACCCCCTTTGCCAGCCCCCAGCAGCCACCCGGCGTGGTGGCAGCGCCAGCAGAGCCGGGGGGTCCTTGGCACGGGCGGCTCGGGGAGGGGGGGGGGAGCTGGCGGCTCCCTGCCCTGCGCCCCACCCCTCTTCCCCAGCAGCGAGATAAGAGTGGCCTGGGGCAGCACCCACCGCCCAGTGCGGAGCGGGCGGAGAGCGGCCGGACCATGGCCGTGGCCACGGTGAACCTCCGTGCCCTGACCTCCTGGGTGGGCATCGCCCGGCTCTCGGCCGTCGTGCTGTCCTGCCTCTCCTTCAGCTTGGTGGCCTCCACCGGGCACTTCGGGGGCCCCTACGGGACGTGGTGCATGTTCACCTGGTGCTTCTGCTTCGCCGTGACGCTGCTGGTGCTGCTGCTGGAGCTGCTGGAGCTGTACGCGCTGCTGCCGCTCTCCTGGGATGACTTCACCTCGGCGTTCTCCATGCTGGCGGCTCTGATGGTCTTCACCTCCTCCGTGGTCTTCCCCGCCACCTTCATCAGCAGCCCCTGCAGCAGCAACCAGTGTGCCCGGCAGGCCGTGGCCACCACCTCCTCCTGCCTCTGCTTCCTCGCCTACGCCACCGAGGTGGCGCTGACCCGCGCCAAGCCGGGGGACATCAGCAGCTTCCTCTCCACCGTGCCCGGCCTCCTCAAGGTCTTCGAAGCCTTCGTGGCTTGCCTGATCTTCTCCTTGCTGGATGGGTACCAGGGCCAACCTGGCCTGATGTGGTGCGTGGCCGTCTACTCCATCTGCTTCATCTTCACCCTCCTCATCGTCGTCTTCACCATCGGCCGCTGCCTGGCCTACATTCCCTGCCCGCTGGAGAAGATGCTGGTGGGGTACAACTTCCTGGCCCTGCTGATGTACCTCACTGCCACCGTCCTCTGGCCCCTCTACAGCTTCCGGGGACGGAGCCGCCCCGATCCCTGCGGCGCCAGCTGCTGGTGGAACAGGAACCTGGGGGTCACCTTCCTCACCATCTTCAACCTCATCGCCTACTTGGTGGACCTGGTCTACTCCACCAGGATGGTCTTTGTCAGGGCACCTCCCTAAGGGCTCCGGGTGGTGGGGTGTGGCTGGGTGCCGGTGTCCGTGCGGAGCTGCCGGCGGAGCTGAGGAAGAGGCCGGGTGCCTTGGAAAGCTCCTGGTCCCCGTGCTGGAGCAGAGAGAGCCGGGGGCTGCTCCCAGGGCTGTGCTCAGCCCGGGGCCCCACGGGCTCCACAGACAAGGGGGGCTGGAGGGGCCGCGAGGGGCTCCAAAAACCCCGGAGCTTTGGAGGGGGGCGGGGGGG
>VZTR01033503.1:66633-81427 GCA_013400775.1 Chaetops frenatus | reverse complement strand
CTGAAGCACAGCTCCTCCTGGCAGTGTGACTTCCAATGTTGGGCTGGATATTCAAAGAGAAAGTCCCCTTCACACATCCTGACACTGATGCTGTTGGGAGTAAGTGGATCACTCTGATCACACAGCGAGCTCAAAGAGGAAACCCAAAAGCCCAGGGATCTTGGAAGTACGAAGGTGAAAATTTCAAACCATCATCAAAGGAGGAGGAAAGGGCGTCGTGGCCTGAGGAGCTCCCACCATAGAGGCCAGCTACCTGAAAATGAAAAGCAATACACTTTCTTCACTGAAATGAAGTTCCTGCCATTTTGTAGTGATACATCGAAAATGGAAAGCAGCAGTATGGAGCCCTATCTGGAGAGTTGCAGAAGCAAGTGAGTGACAAGGTGGATCAAGTCATGTTGCAGAGCTGAAAGCTGCCCAGCTGGCTTTAGATATCGCTGAATGAGAGAAGTGGCCAGTGCTCTACCTCTACACTGACTCGTGGATGGTGAAAATGCTCTGTGGAGGTGGCTGGAAGGATGAAATTGGCAGTGCAGAGATAAACCCGTCTGAGCTGCTGAACTCTGGCAAGATGTGACTGCCTGGATAGAGAAGTTGGCTGTAAAAGTTCATCAGGAGGTGCACATGTGCCCAAGAGTTGGGCTGCTGAAGAACATCTTAACAATGGATGGGTGGATCGAACTGCCAAGATTAAAATGTCTCACGAGGAGCTGGACTGGCAATGTAAGGGTGAATCATTTCTGACTTGGTGGGCCCATGACATCTCCAGTCATCAGGGAAGAGATGCAACACCCAGGTGGGCTCTTGATCGAGGGATGGGCTTACCCACGGATTCTATATCCCAGGTTATCCATAACTGTGAAACGTGCTGGGATCAAGCAGGCCAGGTAAAGCTTCTGTGGTATGGTAGATGATGGTCAAAATATAAATAAGGGCAGGCCTGGCAGATGGGTTCCACCACACACCTGCAGCCCTGCCAAGGCAAGCGCTACGTGCTCTTGTAAACAACCACTGGATGGCCGGAGAAGTATCTTGTGCCTCACACTACTGCCTGGAACACCACCCTGGGCCTTGGAAAGCAAGTCCTCTGGTGACCCGGCACCCCTGAGAGAACGGAGTCAGACAACAGGACTCATTTCCAAAACAACCTCCTAGCCAACCAGGCCAGGGAACACAGTAAGAAGTGGCTATATCATATTCCCTATCACTCACCAGCCTCTGGGAAGATTGAATGGCACAATGGACTGTTAAAAACCACATTTAAAGCAATGGCTGATGGGACCTGCAAACCCTGGGCTCTACATTTAGCTAAGGCTGCCTGGTTTAGTTAACACCTGAGGCTCTACCAAACAAGCTGTCCCTGCCCAATCACAGCCTTCATGTACTGTGGAAGAGGATATAGTCCCCATAATGCATACAAGAAAAATTTTAGGAAATACAGTTTGGATTAATCCTGCCTCAAGCAAAAGGAAACCCATCCTTGGGATTATTTTTGCTCAAGGACCTGAGCGCACTTGGTGGGTAATGCAGAGGGACCAGGAAACATGATGTATATCTCAAGGGGATTTGATTTTTGGGTGAGAAGGGTCTGTAATGTTGAACTGTATAATACTGGTTGCTGAATGACACTTCCAGTGTATGCCAGAACTACCAAGGACAATGAGGAGGACCAATGAGATGCTCCAGCAATTATGAGCTCCTGATGAAGACTGCAACCCTAAGAGCAAATCAGCCCTCCTGTCCTGGAAGACATCTAGGATGGACAGAACCTACACTTATGGATGAAATGAACTCAACAGACAACTTGGAGGGATGGCCCTTGACTATGGAAATTATAGCTGTTCTTATGTGTGTGTATAGATATATTTGAAAGGTGTGGGTCTGGGCAGGACGTCTATGGTATAGAATAAAGGGTGAATAACGTCCTGGTTTTCAGCCAGGACAAAGTTAATTTTTCACAGTAGCAGTGAGGGAGTGGAGCCTGGAGCCGTGCAGGTGTGTCTATGCATCTGTGTTGTTGTTCTAGACCACCTCAGGTCACTGCTGGGGGCAGAAGTATGGAACTCCTGCTTCCAGGAGGAAGGTAGCTTGTGGTCAGGAAAAAGTAGTGTGGCCAGAGAGCCTCTTTGCCACTGTTTTTCATTGTCCCAGGCTTTGATGACCATTTGTGCATGCAAATCACCCTCTTTGAACACTTTTGTTATTAGTATTATGTTATTATGTTGCTGTTACTGTTAATTTTCTAATCTCATTGTGTTTCTGGTAAATTGTTCTTATCTCAACCTGTAATCTCTGCCTTTTATCTCTCTTACCATAGCAGGGAGGAGAGCAGCTCCTGGTTTTCTGTCTAGCTGAAGTGCTAAATTTGAGAATACCATTCCTAAACCACAACACCCAGGACCTTCAAGAGAGTAGCAGAACTTGCCATGGTTATTCTGCAGATTACAGCCATTTTTTACTCACTGACTGTGTTTCTAAGGACAGGTTGGGATGTAATGGGCAGCAATGAGGATTTGGTTCTTTGGAAGAACTGGCTTCTCTGGGTTTCTCCCCTTTCTGCCTTTGAACAGTCTCTGAAAACATTCCTATGAAATGTCACTGGCTGTTCCTTCATCTTGTGTCAAGAATGCATATAGATAGAAAATAGTAATTTCTCCTAATTTGTCCTCTGCTACCATTATAATTGCATACTACCTGCCTGCTTCTCTGAACTTGTAGGTCTGGGTTCAGGGTGCAGTCATTCACACCAAATCATACTTCAATTCCTACATGACCTTCCTGTAGAACAGATTTTCCTTGTTGGCTGTTAGTAAACAAAATATTGAGGCTCACCATTTCATCCTGTTTATTCCTTGGTCTGTGTAGCCACAAGCATATTTATCCAGCAAGAATGTTACTCCTTAGATTGTTTCACTCTGGCAACAAAATGCTGTGTATGGGGAATGGCTCATTCTATTGTTTTCCTATCCAAAATAATTTGGGGGAGGGACAAAAGATGTGGAAGAGCTACAAGATGAGACAGCCACAGCTGTAATTATGTAGTACTCTTTTAAGGCTGCTGCAATATTTAAAAGTAGTTTGCTTTGGATATCAAAACGGTTGAAAAGCATTATCAAGGCATAATTTACACCAAAAATTACTTCTGTCTAAAAGGAGAGGTTAACTAAGAATGGCCAAAACTAAGATTGCATTTAGGGACTGAGGGAAGTTCATCAGATCAGTGGATGAGAAATTAAATTGACAACTGTCCCACATTTATAAAAATGCATTTGAGCGTGTTGGTGGATTGACACAGCCAAAAATATCTTTCAGTATAATTCTAAGGCAGTTTACCTTTCTTTTTTGTCATGTGAGAATGGACAAGTGTATTAGTTTCACAGATTCACTCATAATACAGCCACAATTTGGACTATAGCCAAAGACCTGGTGAAAATCCCCACATTACAATATTCCTGTGTCGTTGCTGTAGATATTTTGTCAGATGGCTGGAAACCTAGACTAATATCCATCTGCCATAAAAGCAGCAGAAGGAGCTGCATCCTATTAACTTTTCATGTTGGACTGGGAATGGACCATTACATATGGTAAAACATGAAAAATCCATATCATCTGGAATATATGGGGTTCAGCCTTTGAGCAGGGAGTCTCAAGAGCCTTTGCAGAGCGCACCCCTGAGTCTCACTGGGGTAGTGGTGTAGGTAAGCAGGAGAGAAGCTCTTTGTAGAAGTGTAATTCCTGCTCTGCTTGTTCCCCATTTTGTAACTGAGAAGGATGAGTGAAGGTTTGAGTGTCAGCAACTGGCAGCTGCTCTGAAGTTGAAGCTTAAACTAAAATTATTCTGAGAACCACAAACTGTTTCATAACATCTTTCATAATAACAGCAATTTATTGCCTTATGATGTTAAGTCCTTCCCTGTGTCTTCGCTCTGCAAAACCTCTATTGTACTGGTTCCTTCCTGCTTCATTGAAGGGAACAGCTTGTATGAATCAGTGATGAACCACTCTGCAGAGTTATGAATACCCAGCTACCACCCTCTGTCTTGACTGTCCAGAAAAGCCAGAGCTGCATCTTCAAATATCTTTCCGTTCTTCCACTCTTTTGTGGCTGAAACCAGGCTATTAGCCAAGCTTGTGTGCAGTGGAGATTCAGGCCTCCTAACGGCATCAGAACCACATAGCTGTCAGTTTGTGTTCTATATTCTGTTAAAAGAATTTTTACATTCTGCTTGTAATATTTTTTTAATTATTTTTAAAGAAAATAAAATTTCCTCTTGAGACACCCTTACTCAATCATGGGATTTTTCACTGAAGATTTAAGGATCATCTGAAGATACCATTAAGTCTTGCAATAGACAAACATCAAAGATATGAACTTAACATCTCAAGAAACAAATGGATAGGTAAGCTGATAAAAAAAATTGTATCACTTATGAGTTACCAGTCTTCTACAAAATTACTCAGTCTGTTTTCGGATTTTCTTGTTCATAAGTACTCTGGAAAATTTTGCCTGGCTTAGCAACTTTCCTCAATTCTTCAGTTCCTGCTTTGGTGGTGCAGAACCTCCTGTTAGACCTCTTCGGCTCTTCTCATAACCTAACCAGAGTTTTCACAATCAAACTGAAAGAGTTAATGAGTGAACCTAATAACTTAGCATGAATATGGAATTTAGAGCACATATGAAAAAATGTAACTCATTACTAACACCACTTTTCCGCTCAAACCGAAATAAAACCAATAATGTTAAAGGGTGGATATGACAAGCTCATCTACAGAGCTTTCACAGTTGGTTACAGCCTACTACCAGGAGCAAAGCATTTGTTACGTGCAATGCTGGACACTGTAGGGTTTCATTGTGAATCTGCAAGAGAATTACTGTTCAGCATTTGGATGGAGTACACAGCCAACTAAGATTACCACAGAAAACATGGGACATGAGAAGAATATTGTTTTCTGACCATGAAAAGACCACACACAGAGTCCATGTGGAATGCACACTGGACCATCTTCAAAAACATAGAAGTTGCATTCTTTGTTATGCTCACAGACTGGTTTAATTAAATATAGGCATTAGGCAGTAAATGTGTCGGCAGTTTCACACTGAAATGCTGCTGTTCTACAAGTGCTGTTCTACTTCCTCACTGTAGTTTATTATTTTAAAATGGTACCATATTTTTTTGTTCTGCTTAAGATTGTAGAAGCTTGCAAGGAAACATATTTCTATAAATCAGAATCTTTAAAAACACAACATGAAAAGAATGTTAATTCATTAATTTAATTAATAAATGTTTAAAAATTAAGTAGTTATAAACATGGGTGTTTACAAGGCTTGAACTTCAAAAGAGTTATGGGTCATATTATAAATTCAAGTGTTTACTGTTTTATATTTCAACAATTAATTTTTCTGAGGGCAGTATTTACTCTTTAATACTATAAATGCAATCTATATTTTATTCAATTTACAATGTCAAAGCTGGACCATGCCTGAATAACTTAGGTTAAAATGTCTGTGACCAAAAGAGTAGTTAAATAAAGCTTAATATATGAGCTTTTAGAAACAGAAACCTGAGCTACTTGACAGTGGATGAGTGGCTTAGTCTTGAAAATTCAAGATGTTTAAGGATAACCCTGATTTTCTTCCCTCAGCAACATCCTTCCAGGGATAAAAGGAGTCATTGCTAACAGCTTCTCCCTCTAAGGTATTTTTTCTCATTGTAAATTAGATATTTGCCTATCACACTGCTACAAAGTCATGATCTATACAGCTTGTTGACTTGTATATATCTGCAAGCTTAAAATGATGTCAATCCTCTGTTTTGCATAAGCATTTAGAAAGGGATTATGAAGGTCTTCTTTTCTATTTTTTCACCATTAAAAGCAGGAGATGTAAAACCTTACTGATAGATGTATGCAGACTAAGGCCACAGCCACTGGCTGGGCTGCCTGTGGAAAGGATGCCTTGCCTTTAGAAACCTCAAACTCTGCTTATTGAAGCTGCAGTTATGTATGCACATCCTCATCAGCTAGCTCACCGATTCCAATAAGATCAAGAAAGTTATACCTGGCTCATGGACTCAGGAAGCAGTGAACTTTGGGCTGGAAAATATGCTGATTCTTGTTGAAAAAAACATTTTCAGTCCTGTTTTAACCTGCCTGCAAAGTTTTAATGGACTTTATTTTGTGGGTGTGTCTTAGCATGAGCTAGCCAAAACACACTGCTAGTGAGATGTAAGCACCAGGAAAGTGATCATGGGCAAGAAAAGATTTAACATGAGCAGAGATGGAAGACTTTCAGGGCCCAGAATCAGTTTTATAACCTCTTTAATGTAGGTAGCATCTGCTTAGCTGTGGAGTAGGAGAAATCATTATTTCTTCTCCCCTTTCTTCACCCTTGCAATTTGTAACCAAGCAGTTTATCTGTGCGATGAGGCAGTGGCAGGAGAGCTCTTCCCTAGTTATGTGTTTCTCTGTTAGCAAATTGCATTAGATCTTCTCTTTTGATATTTTCATTTGGAGATTTAACCTCTGAATTTAGGTCAGGCCTTGTTAGTAACCTAAAAAATAGTTACCAACCCTCAGCTTCTAGAAACAGCATTCCCAGGTGGTTTCGCTAGCTTTCTCTGTCCTTGAGGTTGTAAGCATTTTGTAAGGCATAGGACTTGGGAGGGCAGGAACAGGACACAGTTAGCTATGTGTTATTTGTACTGTTCCTATTTTACTAGTTCTACTGTTGTTTTGAAACTTGTAATAAAATTCTCCTAAATTCATTCTTTTGAAGCTGCTTCTTTGCGACGATTCCTATGAATTCCATATGGTTGCCAAACCACAGCCAATATCAGTGTGTCTTCACACTGGGTTGCCTCTCTAAGACTTCCCACTAGCGTTATTGTATGTATGAGGTGGCATTCTCTGGACTGTGGACTGGGGTCCATTCTATGGGCTCAATCCCCCCTAGTGTTTCCCAGAGATCCTGAACCTGTCATGAAAGATACCAGTGTGCCTAATCACCTATTTCCAGGCTGTGCTGGTAGATGAACACATTGAGCAGAGAGCAGTTTGTGCTAAGGTGCCAGGGCTGGTCTGAATGAGACGTTCACCTTCCCTGGTAGCTGCGGATATACATCACTGTGTAAATAACCGCTCCTTAGGAGGCACAGCGCTGTTTGCTCCTGCCTTGAGCAAAAAAGGTTATTTAAATAAATGGACTAGATGGAGCCAAAATATTTTGAGGAATGGAATGACTATTTCAGTCTTTACAACTTAAGTTGCACCTCTCTGGCAGATCGCTGATCATAGTTTGCATAGTCCTTGGGTCACGGTGTCCGCTGGTTTTTCGTGATGTACAGGGAAAGGGTCATTGAATAAGCAGCCTTTTTCACGATTTGACAGTAATGTAATTTTTCTGTTTTGTGCCTGCATCCACGCACATCTCAAGTTAGCATTTAGTATTGAAAACATATGTTGTTTTAATCTGCTTTATGTCTTGTATCAGTAATAACAGCAGCAATATAACCCATTTATTTTGCCTGAATGAAAGAAGCCAAAAGCCACTCTTTTAATGATTTTTCCATTCCTGCTGTTTATATTTCTAAGGTGCCTATTAATTGGAAACTATTAGTAAAACAATACTGTGTACACTGTTTAGGAGCCACGTTTAAAAAGAACTCATTAGCTGACAAGTTGCTACAGAGGAATATTTTAGAGTTTTAAATAAATAAATAAATACACACATGCACTCCAGCCCAGTCTTCAGTGGCTGGCTTTGAAAGGATTTCCCCCATTTTCTGAAAGCCCTTCCATGGGGGAGAGTGAGCTTACTTCCTAAGGAAATTACTCTAGAGGTGTCTGTAAGAGAAAACCAGGCACCACTTTGCAGCTCTACAATTGTGATGAGAGTAATCATGAATGAACTCTGAGCCAAAAGAGTGATGCATGTTTACATTATGCTTACTATATTAAGCCTGCAAATGCATAAAAATGTAGCTGCCATGAACAACTGCCATGTATAGCACTCAGTATTCGGGAAAGCATTTGGTTCTGGGTATGGGGCTCTGTGTTGACCTTCTGCTTTAAAAAATCCTCCTCCAGTCACTTGCAGGCTTGGAGAGGTGAATGCTCTGGGATGTAATGCACACAGCAGCAGATGAGCGGTGCCTGTGGGTGTGTTTCATTTACAGAAACCCCACTGGCTCTTACACTCTCCTGGGACTTCAAAAGGAGCCAAGTTTGCTTCATGCCAGGCAGCTGCTGTGTCCTGAGCCAGTGGCATCTGTGGGCAGGGTGCAGGGCAGCCGATGGACTGCATGTGTGTGTTTTCCTTGGCATCTGGAGAGGTTCCTCCTCCTCCCTCACATCTGGCACAGGTTATGCTGGTACTACTCTTTGTGGGACTGTATGAGTGAAATGAGTCAATGACTGTGTCAAGTTGAAAATTACCCTTTAAAAAAACAAAAACAAAACAGTGTTTTTAACCTGGATGTATTACCTGATTACTTTATCTCATGGCTCCATGAGCACTTGAACTGACACCACTGAAAGGACAGAAAAATGAGTAAGTGGAAGATGTTTACATGACTTGGCCACTGAGAAACAGGCATGTATAAACCATACCCATAGTGTGGAAAAGACAATCAATCCATAGGTATTTGTTTGTGATATTTTTGATTAGTTGATGGTTTGGGTTTCTTTATATTGTGAATTCTCTTATTCCTTCTAGCAACAAGTTCCCAGAGTGATATGTTTAGAGGGGCTACAGAACTTTTAAAAGTTGATTTTGCTGGTGGCTGAAAGAATCAAGCACATTTTTAATTCCTTTTGAGGAATCAGCCTCTTAGGGTTGAAGCTTGTGCTACCAAGCCTGTAGATATATACCTAAGAATATTAGAGAATATTAAATAGAGATGAGTTTTGAAGGTGATTTTTTAAATTATTTTTATTTTTTGCATAGCTCTGAAAAAAAATAGTGTTTCCATCAAGTTGATCTTGGAGAAAAAATATTTTCACAATCTATTCCTGCATTGTCTTTTGCACACTCACTTTTTCATTAGTGTATTAGTGTTCTAACATTCATTCCATGGAAAGTACACTGGTGAGTGGCTCCATAAACAGGACCAGAAATACATGTTGATTAAATTGTTTTGAATTCCCTGACAAGAAGGTAAGTGTTATGAAAGGGTGTTGAAATGAAATTATTCAAGTCATGCTGCATTCACAGCCTAATTCCCTGGTCCTGCCTATTTCCTTTGGACTTACTTTTAAAACCCTTCCAATATCTCATGTAGGCTGATAGGGAACAAATCATCCTGAGTGTGAAAATAGATGGTGTTCAATCACATCTGTAAATCCTGGCACAGGTAGTACACCTACTGTGAAGGTCTGGGGTCAGCAAAATAGGGGTCTGCAGGCAAACAGGAGCTTAGTAAATGCTGTGCCTAATTTCTGTAACCATTATGCAACTTGAGTAGGAAAGTATAACAGCGTCCTGTGCTACCGCACAGGCACAAATTGCTCCATCCACAGATGGCAGTGTGGTGGAGGGAAGGGAAAAGCACAAGAAATAGTGGCTTCTGCCTGCACCAAAACCTAAATAAACACCTGGTACTCAAAGTTTGGTTATGTTATACCATATTTCCAAGAAAACTTCAACTTTTCAAATACTCTATAATTGCATCTTGTAATTAATTGAAGGCTAAATACATGTGTAAAGTGGTTTTCAAATACTAGTATTTTGCACCTAGCTGATGTGCATGATTTTATCAAGTCTCACTGACTAACCTCGTCTGTATAGAAATTCAGAAATTAGTCCTGAGGATTTCCACTGACAGTACATTAAAAAAAAAAATCTTTTTTTTCAAAGTTGGTCTTGCATGTGTTACTTTATTTTATACTGCATGATCCATGCTGACATATCAATGATCATGTTGGAGACCCAGCAATCACCACAGAAAGCCTGGTGACACAAAGCTCCCTGTTTCCTTGGTCATGTTCAGTGTATTTATGTGCCACAGAAATAAGTGGATTGATGAAAGCTGATATTCTTCAACAGAATCCTTACAGATCTTTCATCAGATAAGTTTTGGGAGCAGATAAATTCTGCTTTTAAAAGTCGGCCTTTGAGACAATAGGCAGAAAGAAAATAGTGGTTGGCAGATGTAAAGTTAGAGAGAGATAAGAGTCAACAGAAGCTTAGGCAGCCTCAGGTAGTAAAGCTGGCAGACTGCATCAATTACAAAAGGCAAGACAGGGAAGGAAGGCTGAAATATATTGCTTATAGCTGTATTCTACAACGTCCCTTGAAAGATAGGTTGGTTAGGTTAGAGATTTTCCTGCCAAATGCTCAAATCTGGATACTTTCACACCCACATGGAATGATGTGAAGTGCCAGGTCTAAATCTTGGGAATTTAGCTCAGTGTTCACTTTCAGTCTGTACTGGAACAGTAGTTTTAGAGGTCTAGGATACCAGCTCTGAAGATCAAGTACGTGGAGGCAAGGAACACTGAGGCAGTTTTCACATAAAAGTATGTTAAATCACTTTAGATCTATCTGGTCAAAGAGTTGTACTTGAAAGATTTACTACTGAGGATTTTCCTAAAAACCAAGTAAGTTCCAACACAGATTTTCCATGATGAATATATGAATTTTAACAGAGAGACAGCTTGGAAGAAATCTAAATATCACCCTATTTTAGCTTTCTGTTTTGTTCATTTTTTTAACCATATCTTCCATATTTGCTTCACAACAATGAATCATGTTGCTCCTAAAGTCTGCCCACAGAATCTTCCATCCCCTAACTGGATTTTTTTCAGCCCACACTACGTAGAGATGATCATGGAAAAAAATAATAGTCTGTGACTCAGGCAAGAGGGGGCTTCATTATTTGGATGAGAAGTCATCAACATAGTCATCAACATAGCCTTAGCTGTCAGAAAGACACACAGAGCCTTCTGCAACAGTAGTTTGTGAAGGAGAGATCCACCCAGAAACTGAATTTACCCTCTTCTGTGGCAAGAACTGCCCCTGGGAATTGTGCAAGTTGTGTAAAATCTTGTCCTATCCATGAAACTAGACTGAGGCCTGTGGTTACCATACAAGACACATGCCAGCCCCATTTGCCACCCCTGGCTTGCTACCTGAGTCCACAGAGGTATTTGGGATAGTAAGCACACAGAAACCAGGGGACCTAGAACAAATATCCTGAGGCCTTTTGTACTGGCACACAGCAATTCCAAACACCTGTGAAAACCCCATTAGCAGCAGCAGCCACACAGTAAAATACTACAGCTTTTCAGTGTGTGTCACTCCTTTTTTCATGCAGTTTTTATTGACAAGTGCACCAAGCAAACCTCAGTAGTCTACAGCTCAGGTACTGGAGAGTAGCAGTACTTTTGACTGTACAGATTGAGCAAAGGGACATGCAACCGTTCTCAGGCATCTTGCTGAGCACAGACCTTTTGTAGCTAAGGGGAAATGAGTGGAAGAAGGGTAAGTAAAATTTCGTGCAAACAGTGCATCTACTAATTAGTCTTGTCAGAGACCAAACTGCACAAATCTAATGCTACATCTACAAAGCGTTCTTAATCCCGATTCCTAAGGAAGATGCCTACATGATTTTAATTCAGTTTTCTGAGGAAATGGGAAGAACAGAATTATATAGCCTAGCTGTTCACTGGTTTTAACTAGATTTAAGTTTCACTAAGTTTTGCAAAAGATTGAAACATGTCTGAGAAACAGAGCAGCTTGTTTATTTCCATTTTCAAAGGCACTGCATTTGTCATCTAACTCCTACAGTCAGAATGCAGAAGTTTTGCTTCTCAGCTGTAGAGTGAGGCTCTGAAAATACAGGCAAGGCAAGATAGCCTTTGCACAGGCTACACTACCCCTTCCATGGATGGTAAACAAATAGATTTTATCTAATTTAATTTTCTTAATGCATTATGAAAATAGGTATGCAACTGGTTGTTCTGATCAATAACTCAGAAGCACTTGAAAAGTTGCTTGTTGATTTACTTCATTATGCTTCTTGCATCATTTTTTTCTTCCATCAGCTATGATAACAATTGTGATTTTCTCTGCTTTTTGTACAGGACAATTCTCCTCACTATGCTCTGTCTACTACAAGAAGGTCTGCTACCTTCTTGTGTCTGAGTGACACACTCTTGATTTTTACAGGCATTCCCTACTTATCTTAGCATGCGATAAAAATACACCGAGACAAGTAAGTAGAATATAACAACAGAATAATGCACTAACTTCTGGGTGACTTCTGAGGTGCAGAAGCTAATATTAATGAAAAATTCACAAATCCCAGAAAAGAAATGATTCAATTCTAAACTATACAGCAGGTGAAGTAATATTCGGGGGTACTGATGTTCTTAATAATTATTGACCTCTGACTGAGTCCTTAGTGGAAAATGATGGTTGGTTTATGAAGTCTTGGTATTTAAACCAGCTGAATTCTATACTGCTCTTTTGCCATTTCAGGACACAATCCACATGATCAGCTGGTCTGCACTGAAAACCAGCAACACCATTTTAAAGGCAACAGGATTGCCTCATTTCTTTTTCAAGAGATGATGAAGGCCACGTTTCTTTTTCCTCTGACTTCATATCAGCCTTCCAGGTATCTAGATTCTCATCTGTAGATACTCATCACCATGCAGGCTTCTAGTCTGGGCTGTTGTTTCTGGGCCATCCTAATGCTTCTTCCTCACTCTCGACCATTTTTTGTGCCAGCTCTGGTGCCTAAACAGCTTCATAGTGAAACAGATTACAAAAATTACAAAAATTACAAAAATTACAAAAATGATCTGGTTGAGAGGTAATCCTCAAGAACTTTGCTTTGTCTGGCTTGCTGTCATCAGTTCTCAGGCCTAGCCTGGTTCAAATGCTTAGCAGTTATATCACAAGGACACACGCCTGCTTACCTTGCATTAAGCAATGCACTGCAATCTGATAGTGGCCTTGGACTGTCCTTCATCCTATAGAACTGCAAGAGCTGCAGTGGTTAGTCACATAAACATGTATTATTTTCCTAACATTGCTTGTTCAACGTTTCCTTTTGAGCATAACTTCCAGTCATAACTTTTCCCCAGTCTGCTAGTGAATGGACTTTTCCACCAATGGTTTTTGAGAGGAGAAAACCAATTACAGAGATGTGGATACATATTTTATTACCTCTTCTTAGCTCTATTTTATGATGAAGAATATTTTCTAAAATCCCATTCTAGTAGGATGCAATCCTTTTAGTGTAGACATATTGCAGCAAACTCAATATGTGTTCAATTTTATAATTCAGCTATCATACACGAAAAAAAGATGCTCAAGCTGCTATATGAATGAAAAAATAAATCAACTTTGAAACTAGATTTAAAAACTCTACTGTAACATCAAGAAATGCCAAATTAAATGTGAATTTTTAACCTTCATTCCTGATTTTAGGAATACATAAACTATGATTTAACCGTGGGTTTATTTTTCATATATTAATAAGCAAAATAGTTCCCAACATTTTGTGATTCCAAGTAAAATTAATGTACTACGACATAATGAATAGTATTTGAATAGCATTTTGTGTATAACACAATCTGTACTGTAACTGTAAGGCAGTGGAGTGTGACAAACACTATCTTACATAGTTCCAAATTGCAGCCACTATCAGTAGAGGCTAGTCTGGGGTTTCACTCTAAATTTGCAATCCAAAGCCTTGCAACTGATAGTCATTCCCATATTAAATTACAGCTTAAGTGGAAGACCAGACAGTCAGAGGCTCTTTGTGGGTGCCACTGTCTGCCCCACATGCTTCTGATAGTGTTTTATACACAAAACCCTCCTCTTTGAAAGAGCTTTGTAGTAAATGTAAGTAAAATGCATGTTTCATTATTTAAGAGGAAATCTCAAGCAAGAATTAAGAAAGATAAAACTGAATGGGCTGAAAATTTCAAATAATCAGAACTTTCTATTTGTTTCAGAGTCAGAAGAAATTTGTCAGATTAAACATACCCTGGATGCTGACAGTTTAGCTGGATAAATTCTAACAGNTTTAAGTACCAAGTTAAAGACATACCAATCTGATCTCTACACAACAGCATGCAAGCTATGAGCAATCTTGAAAGCACATTTAATAGAACATTCAATGCTTGACCATGCAATGAAAGGCCTTCCCAAAATGGACTTTAGTATAGCATTTTTACTAAGACAACAAGTCTGTTCTGCTAAAGAGTAAAAAAACCCATTACTTGCTACACTGTACATCACACCCACTTCTTCCTAATGACTGACTACTGTTGAAGAGCCAGTATTGCTATACAGGAACTTCTTAACACAGAGAAAAATACTTCTTCCTTTTCAAAGATGAACTCTTTCAAGAAAAGTCTTAGAACAATTTTAAAAATATTCAATGAGTCTTCCATTCATGGTAAAGAACCCTTCCTTCTGTAGTACTGTATGTTTACTGGCTGTTATTTTAAATTACAATGCTGCAGCTTAGTTTCATGAAANAACTGAATGGTCTGAAAATTTCAAATAATCAGAACTTTCTATTTGTTTCAGAATCAGAAGAAATTTGTCAGATTAAACATACCCTGGATGCTGACAGTTTAGCTGGATTAATTCTAACAGAACTGATTTTTTTTTTTTTATAAGCTGTAAGAGGTGAACAGAGTAATTTTTACTTAAAAATAAATTAAATACTTGGATTATTCCATGATTACATGTCTTTAAAATGTTTCCCTTTATGTTTAACAATCTTAACTGGAAATGGTTTCCCATAGTTTTAAAAGTGCTAACCACAGAGAGCAG
>VZTR01033503.1:38686-49491 GCA_013400775.1 Chaetops frenatus | reverse complement strand
TCCTGGGCTTGGACAGCGTTCAGCTGGGGGGAGCGCGGGGCTCGGCGCTGGAAAAAAAAAAGAAAAGAAAATAGAAAAGAGGAGGGAGAGAACGAGGGGGAAAAAAACCCCAACCAACCAACCAACCACACAAACAAACAAAAACCCACGAAAGAAAGGCAGCCGAGGCGAAGCGGAGCCCGGAGTGGGGCAGTCAGCCGCTGAAAGGCATGGCTCCAGGCCGCCGCGGGTTTGGGGTTTAGCTGTAGTTCTTGGTGGGTTTTCTTCTTCGTCTTCTTTTTTTTTTTTTTTTTTCCTGTGGGGAAAATACTGTTTACTAAGCATCACGTTCCCCTGTTAGCTGCTGGGTCGACGTGGAAACAGAATTCCTTGACTGCAGCAATTACTACTCTAGGTTTATGTCAAAGTAGCTTGCAGCAGAATTTGGCTTATAAAAGTTAATATGGGAGGCTGCATGAATAATCATTACTAAATAGCCCTCTGTACGTGCATGTGTGGAGAAGCTAGTGCTGAGTGCAGACAAAGTCGGTGCCTGTTCTGAAGGTGCCCGAAGTGAATTAGAGTGTATAGGGTAGGAGTCCATCCTTGCAGATGACAGCTGTATTGGGGTCAGGATGGGATTCGCGGGTCATTTAGTAAGTGTTGGTTTTTCGGTTGTGGAAAATAATGACCTTTTTTTGGTCCGTGCAGTGTAGTCCAGGAGCTCAAAACACAGTGAGATCTGCTTGCTAAGAGATCTGCCTGAGAAACAGAGCAAGGCACTGCTGGGTCCCATCTGTAGGCAGAGATGTGCAGTCAGAGTTTGTACTGGTGACTAACTACATTACCTTAAATACTAATGAAAACGACTGTGAATCTTGTTTTTCTTCGCTTTTAATTTTTCTTCCAAGCTCACTGTGAGGTTGTTGTGGAGAAGTTTCTTTTGTCAATATTTGCTCTTGGGTATTTTGTTTCTGTGGTAAATATGTGATTGCAGCTCCTTCCCACATGCTCCGCTGACATTTATTGTCCTGGTGTTACTGGTGTTCACTTGCTTGGAATGGTGATCCTATTCAATTAATGCCACCTGCTTTTTGTAGCTTTGTAATACCAAGAAATTACTTGCTGATGATGTCTCAGTGACTGGCCTGGCAATTCTCGAGGAGAAAACCAGGATTTGCAAAATAGTTGCTTAGTTTAGTTGCTGCACTGGCCCCTTCTCATGTCTTTATTGTTGTGGGGAAGGGGTGGGGGGAAGTCCCTAATAAGGAATCTACTGGAAATTGATCTCTGAGGTTTTTATGGCCAAGATGTGTTCGTAATGCAGCTGGTTTGCCACAGTAGACCTATGTAATTTCTCATCTATTTAGTTTAGTTTTCGCATCAAAAAAGATTAAAACTCTGCATTTAGAAACCCTTGCATTTCAAAACCAACCAACAAAGGCTAGCAGATTAAGGTGAAATAAAATACTCTGGATTAAATTTAAATTAACTTCCAGTTTTCTCATTCTACCACTACATGACTATTCACAGAAAGGAGCTTGCTAAAATATGCTTTCTTGGTAGAGGCTCTGTAAATGTTCTGCTCGTGAACCAGGTTGTTGTACAATTAAACCTAACAGATAGCAATTGCATATTTTTGTTGCTAAACTATGAACAGGAGTACAGATTTAGAGATGGATTTGAGATGGAACAGACACAAGTAGTTTGGAAAATGCGGTTCCTCCTATGCAGAAGTGCAAAGCAGCACCAAACTTGTTCTCTTGCACTTAGGAGCAACTGGTCCTTACAGCTTTAAGGTACACTCCATGGAGGTTGGTACACTAGGGGACTCTTTAGATCAAGATTTCTTAGAGCAGAAGTGGTGGCTGATTTGTTCTTTTTATTAGAATAGTGGTCTCAGTTTACCTCTTACCTTTTGTTTAGTGAGAGGTTGAATGAACTAGGCACTGCGGGCCAAATATAGAATCATAGAATTGTTTTTGTTGGAAAGGATTCGTAATATCATCAAATCCAACTGCTAACCCAGTACCATTGTGTTCACCACTGAACCATGTCCTTAAAGGTCACATCTAAACACCTTTTAAATACCTCCAGGGAGGGTAATTCAGGGGCAGCCTGTTCCAGTGCCTAACAGTCCTTTCTGTGAAGAAATTTATTTTACTATCCAATCTAAACCTTCCCTGGAGCAACTTGAGACCATTACTTCTCATCCTGTCACTTGTTGCCTACATCCTCCTTTCAGGCAGTTGTAGAGAGGGATGAGGTCATCCCAAGGGTCCTCTTCTCCAGGCTAAATTACTCCAGCTCCCTCAGCTTCTCCTTATAGGACTCATGCTCCATTGCCCTTCTCTGGACATACTCCAGCACCTCCATATCTTTCTTGTAGCGAAAGGCCCAAAACTGAACAGAGAATTAAAGGTGTGGCCTCACCAGTGCTGAGTACAGGGGGACAATCCCTGCCCTGGTCCTGCTGGCCACACTATTCCTGACACAGGCCAGGATGGCATTGGCCTTCTTGGCCACCTGGGCCCAGCTGGCTCATGCTCAGCACCCCCAGGACCTTTTCCTGGGGTAGCTCTCCAGCCACTCGTCCCCCAGCCTGTAGTCCTGCATGGAGTTGTTGTGATCCAAGGGCAAAACCTGGCACTTAATGTTGTTGAACAGGGTATAAACCTCATACCGTTAGCCTTGACTCCTTGATCCAGCCTGTCCAGATCCCTCTGCAGAGCTTTCCTGTCTTCCTGCAGATCAACACTCCCACCCAGCTTGGTGTCATCTGGGAACTGACTGAAGGGGCACTTGAACCCCTCGTCCAAATAATTGATAAAGATATTAAACAGAACTTGTCCCATCACTGAGCCCTGGGGAGCCCCTCCAGTGACTGGCCACCAGCTGGATGTAAGTCTCTCTGGGCCTGGCCATCCAGCCAGTTTTTAACCCAGCAAACAGTGCACCTGTCCAAACCATGAGCAGCCAGTATCTCCAGAACAATGCCGTAGGAAACGGTGTTAAAGGTGTTATTAAAGCTCAGGTAGACAATATCCATAGCCTTTCCCTCATCTACTAAGTCACAGAAGATAAGGTTGATCAAGCAGTATCTGCCTTTCCCAACCCCATTCTTGCTAGGCCTGATCTCTGGGCTGTCTTGTATGTGCTGTGTAGATTCATAGGTTACTTGAAATATATTTCAAGTAACAGTTTTGCTTTGCTACTGAAGCTTTTTACAGTTATTACTGCTGAATAAATTGGCAGTATTTACTTAAAAAGACAGATTTGATATGGTATGTTTCTGAATACCATGGAACATAATACAGCATTGAAATTTGCTGCAAGTAAATGGTTGCTTTAAAACCATAACAATTAATTAACAAACAGTTAACGAAAATGAAATTAACTTTGAATGAGTTTTAAGACCATGCACATTCCAAGTTAAATGATTAGTAGTCTGAGCCTGCAGCTATTATGACTGAAATATTTACATAAGTTTAGAAGCTCACTTGGTAGGCAAACTTTCAGAGAGAGATCTTCAAAACATCTTTCTTTCAGATTTCCTGTATTTGTCTTCCTCCTTCAGAATTTATGCTAGCATTCTTGGCCTTCTTTGAGCCTCCTGATACCAAAGTGGCTTTCCTCTCAGACTGTTTCTTGGCACTAAGTGTTGTAGAGTAGCTTTTCTGTTTTTTGGGGTTTCTTCTAAACGTAGTCCTCTTCTGGCTGCTGTTCAGAATACTTCAGTTATTACTGTGTGTCCCACAGTGGCTCCATCTATGTTGCGGTCTTGTAGACTTGGTCTTTGCCTGGGACATAGAGCAGTGTCTCCTCAGCACATGAACAGATATGTCATCCCCATGTGCATACCTTGCTGCTGGGCGGGTTGTCTGCCAGGGCAGACAAGTTCTGGACTGGCGTTTAATGGCAGTTCTGTTACTCAGCTTGAGTTGAGCTGCTGTGTGTGGGTGTCCATGCATCCTGGAGTTGTGGAGACTGTTCAGCATCTTTGTACATTGTACACACGGAGAGGGGGGGGAAAAAAAAAAGCTTTGCATTGATTTCCTCGGTGACTGAATTTTGTTGGACGCAGATGTGGTTTTAGAATCATCCATTCATGGCTAGAGAGTGCTCTGGATGGAAAAGAAATCATGCTTATAACTGGTTATTTTTATTTGCTACCACTCTTAATAGGCAGTCTAAGACCCAGTGTATCAACAGCAGTCACACATGTAAATTCACAGCCTCTGCTTCTGAAAGAAGGTAGTTTTGTGGCTCCAGAGAAGGTTCTGTTAAACAGAGCTTGAAATTTGGCTACTGCAATGCCCTAAATGATGTTAATGGGAAAGATGGTCTAGTCTTTTGCTGTGATAATTAATTTCATGTCATCATTGTCTTGGGATTTTTTTCTCCTCCTTTTTTTCATTAGTTTTCTTCCTTAGGTGGTCAAAGATCATGCTGTTCTTTCCTTCCTTTTTTTGCTTTTTTCACTTTTTGCACTAGCTGAAGCTCAGTCAATCTGTTCCCTCCTTAAGTAGGGAGCTTGAACCGAACTCTGACATGCAGAGCTCCTTCTTCAAGCCATTTTAAAGAAACTAGGTGAATGATACAAGTAGGTAGGACATCCTTCATGGAATGCCTCAGAAGCTGCATAGTTCAGTTCAGGTTTGTGGAACAAAGTGAGCGTGTTCTAATTGTAAGTGAATTAGGACTGAGTGTGTACAGCAGAAACACTCTGTAAGTCGAGATTTTAGCTAGGTGTAGTATTATTTCCTGTCTCTCTTAATGGACAAAAATCAGATTGCTCTGTTGTATTTATGGCTCACCCTTCTTAAAATATGTTAATCTACCCGTGCAACTTAAGAATGAGGCGTAAATGAGGAGAGTGTGTGAGTGATGCAGGAACCAGTATTATTTCCGTAGATTCACAGTTTTCTTAACCCAGCAAGATTAAGTGCAGGTGGAGAGGAAAGTTATTCTTAAGTTCTGCCTAAAGGCACCAGTTAACTTTACACTAGTATTCTTTGGAGAAACAATAGTGAAGGAACGGATCTGCGTGAATTTGTTTTTTCAAGGAGACAAATTTATGTGAGTGGGCTGAAGTAACATGTTTGGTTTGAGTACGATTAGCAGGACTTGACCCAGTCAAATATAATTCCTTTCTCCCACAAATGTATGCGTTTGTGGACAGCAGCAGGGGAGAGTAGCGTTTTAGGTGTACTTGCTCCTGCATCACAGCACTGGCACAGTACAGATGGCAGAAGAGCAGAAGTTACCCTGCTCTTCAGTCTGTCACAACAGGTGTTGTCAGGCTCTGTGGCTGTCAAGACATTGTCTCTGATCTCATCACCAAATTCATTAGTTTCCTGTGAATCAGGTGACATAAACGCTTACTTACCCTTGAATACTGTCTTACACTGTGTTGCATTCCTCAGCGCATATTGGAAGTTCATTGGAAGGTGTTTATCTGGAAAATTTCCTAGCCACTGTTTTGTTTGACCTAAGTATGGTTATTTATTACATGTCTTTTTTTCCACATGATAACTGAAGGATGATCATCTGAGCAACATGCTTATTTTAATGTTACTGATAAAGCACAAAAGTATTTCAGTCCGTGCTTCTGTTTTGAAAAATAACATCAAATTCTAATATTTAAGATTTACATGATATTTGTGTATAAAAACGTCAGGGCAGTGGGTGTTATGTTACTTTGAATTTAAATTTTGTCTGTTTCAGTGTATTGAAAGTTGTTAGGAAAAGGTGTTTAAAGGTTTTACTTATATTTATTTGTTTCTCATCTTTCAAGAGCCTGCTATTAAATTCAAAATCACTGTAGATCTCTGTTAAGTTCCATTTTGACAGGCATCCATCCTCATCATTGGTTGGAGTTGGTGCTTCTCTTGCTGAAAAGCTTGTACATAAAAAAAATCCCTGCAGCTTCAGTACATAAAATTCCTATTTTATCTGTAAGAGTTTTAATGAAGGTATTGCCTGTGACCACTCTTTGGTCATTAAAAAGGTAGAGGGCGAAATCCTGAATTCACTGAATGTGGTAGCTGAACTTGGGATGACTTCAGTGTGACCAGGCCCTATCCATGTACAAAGCCACAGCAGACTAATAGTGTGCCCATGTGTTAGGCTCTTCAGAGAAGGGAAAGAGAAGCTCCTTCTAGCACCCCTCTATGCTGTAAGTGCATTGTTGCATGGTTCCTTCTGTCTTTCAGACTTCAGAGGCATTTAATTCACTCAAGGCTGGAGAAATGAATCTTCATTATTATTTCCCAACTTAACAGTGTTGCCAGTGCCCTGCCAGAATATGCCCTGCAGATCATTGTTTGAAAGGTCTGTTTCTTTCTCTTTTGGAGTGTGTATTTAAACAGAGTGGTGCCTTGACTATATGCCATTGTCCTCCTCTTCTGAGCTCTGAGTGTCATCTTGCGCTCTGGGGATTTTGCTGCTTATGAACAGGGTTTGAAGGCGCTTCTGTAGTCCTGGAGGGCTTGAAGATTTTGGTACAGAAGTCCTGGAGTGAAATAGAATAGTTGAAAGCAACATTGCCCTGTTGTCGTTCCCCATGCTGCTGTTGCTGGGCAGGAACAGGGGAAGCATAGGTAAGCGAAAGAGCTAACTCAGCTGTAGGGCTGGCTGCTGCTGGAGTTGTGTTGCTATGTGGATGTGGTGGTGAATGGTTTGGTGTCTAGTTACTACCACCTCTTGCCACCTGCTAAGTGTGGCCTGGTTTTATGTTTACTTGCTTGTTTTTTGAAGAGAACTGGCCTCCTTTCCTCATTATTCATCAGCAGACAGTGGTTTCAGAAAGAATGAACTCTAAAAGCCATGGGTGCTCAAGCTTGCTTTCAGCATAGAATGCGTTAAGGTAAACCTGAGCTGCTCACCCTGAATCCATCCATTTCCATTATTCCTTTTTTTTTTTTTTTTTGTGGTGGCAAGCGGTGGTCCAAGTCCTGTCATTACATAATATTTTCGTTGGTTCCCCAGAAAGTCATAATATGATGTAGTGTATGCATGTAACAGTTCTTGACCACTCAACAAATTTAAAGGCTGTTGCATCCAAGTGAATGTTGCACTTACACATAACTGTTAGGAGGCTCCAAAATATGACAGCTTCCAGATGTATGAACCGACTGATCCCTTTGTTTAGATTATGCACCACAGCTGATGCCTAGATTAGTACTGGCTGGACAAAGCTATGGGAGATTTGTCTGGTTTCCACAATGCCATGTTTATATTTCAGTTGGATTTTTCCTTCAAAACTGACCTCCCTATGACCTACTGAAACTGTGTCCACTAGGATGCTGGTCTTCGTGTGTCTGCAACTACTTTCCTTTTGGTGTCTAATGGAACATGCTCTCATTTTCACACTCTTGGATTGTTACGCACCATTTTTTTAACTTGACTGTGAATTACCTGCTTCAACCTATAAGCACTCAGGTAAAACGATGCTTGTAAAGTTCTTTGCCCCACAGCTAGCTTTTTTCCTGATTGGTTTGAACAGCATTTTGATTATAGATCTTGTCAGGCTGTTACTTGTCAGGTGTTTTCTTCTGTAGATAGAATAAAGTTCAGTCCTTTGCACAGTGCTTTTTCTGTCTACAGATGACAGGGTGTATCTATGTGGCTCTAGCTGCTCTTTTTTGGAGTTCAGCAGGATCTGGAGTGCAGAATTTTACCAAGAAGTTCATTCTTCTTTGTATATACTGTACAGTTACATGCATTTTCTCAGCCATCCTTATTTATCTTCAGTGTTTGTTTTATTTGTCGTCAGTATTTCAGCCTTTGGTTCTTTTAATTTCTCTGATCTCTGCTGCCTTGTAGTATGCAGGGAGTCTTGCCCCTGTTATGTTTGTGAGTTACACTTCCTGGGAAAACCTGAAGAAAGCAGTAGAACTTCTTGAGATCTACATGACAGTTCAGTCAGAAGGTAGTCACCTATCAGAGTTCAGAAAAATAAACGTGCACAGCTTTAATTAATACTTAAGAAACCATATCATTTTCCACTGTTGATGCTTTGCTGGAGTGGCAGATTGCCAATATGGTGCCTCATGACAGAAAACTCAGTGCTTTAAACTGTGATATCTGTGCTGAGAATGCATGCCATGTTACAATGGCCACTTCATTTCTGTGCCCATGAATTTAGGAGAACAAGCAAATATTTTACTCAATTTTTGCATAATGTGTGCTGTTTTATTATCCACTCAGATTGTGCCAAATATGAACAATGAATTCCATATACAATAAATTATGTTCACCCTTACTGTTGATGGAGTGACTTTTGACTTGGAATAGTTTTTCATTGTACAGTACAGTAAAAATAGATGGAACAGAATTGAAAGGAGTAGCTTTTAATTCTGGATATAAAAATAAAACATGGTTTTGCTCTGTTATTTTCATTTACTATCACCTCAGTTACTATAAACAGACTGATTTGGCAGCAGTAGTAGTTTCATGAGGTAAAAAGTTCTTTATGGAAACTGCTGACCATATACATGTTTTGATGTATGGAGAATTTTAATTTTAGTTTTTAGAATTAATGTCTTGGCTTTAACTTCTGCTTGGTTTTGGGAAACATAGTTATTTCAGTGCTTGAGCAAAATATACAAGAGGTAAGGGAATGAAGAGAACCATAACCTGACTCTGCAAAGGTGCTGCTTCTTTAGAGAATTGTACTGAACTTAATTCCAGCTTCAAATATACAAGTAATCATTGTGTATTTGAAACATCTGTATTTTGCTCTTGTGCAAGCACATGTGCAGTGTTGTACGCCCGTATACCTGAAGCTGGAACTCAGTCCTTAGACTGTAATACAGTCTTCTTTTATTAACAGTGAGATAAATTAAAAGAAACAGTCTTCTCTTGTTTACTAGTATGATGCATTTCTGCTTTTTAGTCAGTAATCAAAAGTTAAGTGCAGCTAGCTAGAAATGAACACTGTTGAGTCAAGTTGTATGATTTTTTTCCCCTGTTAAATCATTGCTTAAGGGCTTCTGGCCCCTAGCTCAGGAATCCTGCCCAAAAATGCCAGATGTATTACACAGTCAAGTATTGCAATGTAAATAGTGTTCTGTGCCATGAGAGCAGGGTGGTCCATCTCCTAGTCAAAAGAAAAAAAAAAAAAAGGGCAGAAAAGGGGAAAATCCTCATGCTCTGAAATAAACAGTAGTTGTAGTGTTATTTCTGGTTTTGGCTGCACAACCAGTGTTTTGGAGCTGAAAGAACACAGATAAATTAGTGCTTTGGACTAGCAGAGGACTGAAACTGAGATGCTAGAAAGCAGTATGTGTCTTGGCTGAGGGTCTATAATTTAGTCAAGCAGGCAATGTAGTAAGTAAAATATTAAAGGCCATTGCTGACAGGCCAAACCTGTTACTTTAGCTTATTGTGAGCAGCAATCTCTTGCACATGGAAGCAGAATGGACAAAGGATGGGAAGTTGGGAAGGAACAGACATAGGGGTCTTCTTGACCTCATGCTGTGACTCAGTATGTTACTGGACCTTCTGAGCATAAACATTGCTGAGATGTTCTTGTTTTTCATTAAACCCCTTTCCTGTATATTAGCAATGATTTACCTTCCAGTGTGCTTACCTTATTCAGATGTGGTAGTGGCTATAGAAGGTTTATTTGCACATTTTCCCATTTTGTGTATGAACATGCCATTTTGTAACGTTTAAAACTAGTTGAAAAAATATTCCACAAATCTAACTTGAAAGGAAATTGCCAAGGGTGATGCCATAATCAGATTTACATTTTGGTTATCTGACATATCTGTGAACTGCCATAGCTTCCTTGGGTGTGTGCAGAGGAGAAGGGGGTTATAGGAACTTACTTGTATGTGATAAACTGTATTTAAGTAGCTTCAGCAATGTAATTATGATGCAGATCTTGGTGTAACTTTCTCAGTGTGATACTCTGAGCTGAAGAAAGATGAGCTTTAGGGACTCAATTAAACATCTCCCTTCCCACTGATACTAAGCATTAAAAAAACCCCTTATCCATTACAACTTCAATTTGTTTTCTTTCTAAGTTACCTTTTCTGTAATAGTGAAAAAACGTACTTAAATAAGATACTTTATTGCACCAGTTCTTATGGAGAGTATTTCCTGGGCATTTTTCTTATTTGCCTCTCAACATGGGCCTCATTCTGATTTCATTTACACCAGTCCTCACTGACTTTTCAAAGGGTTCCTATAATCAGAAGAGAAGAGAAGCCCTAGCTGTTTAGAAACTGATGCTGCCTAAGCAGTAGATAATAGGAATTGCAGTATTCTAGTGGAAATTATTAAGATCAAGAAACAAAAACTAAAACATGTTTAGTATAACTTCCAACTGTAGATAAAAGGTAGCAACTTGAGAGAATTTTGAGCAGGCATAAATATCTATTGAACTGTTCTTTCTAGAGATTTGGGGAAATAGGATGACCTTTTTCTTCTTTTTTCTGTCTTTTTTTTTTTTTTTTTTTTTTTTTTTTTTTAATAGGCTACAGTTTCACATGGCTTGCAAAAGAAATCTTTCTCCCTTTTTGTTTCCCACACCAATTGATTTATCATTTTGCTTGCAAGCAGACTTAGAATGTTAGGGCAGGAACACACTCACTTTTTTCTCGTAACTTTTTTGTTGTGGACCGAAACCAGTTGACTTGAATAAATTTTTCTGTGGTCTGAATGAAGCCAGCAACGTGGAAAAATCTTGCCATTCAGAGCCGTCTGAATGTACATTTCAGCCACACAGTAAGCTGTATTGGTAGGCAGTGGAGTGCTAAATACAACCATTTTTCGCAGCAGAGAGTTAGACAGGTGATTAGCATAATTAGCCCAGA
>VZTR01033503.1:0-20636 GCA_013400775.1 Chaetops frenatus | reverse complement strand
TTTTTTTTTTTTTTTTTTTGTAGTGTCTTAGGAACAAACTCAAATAGGAATCTTGACAAATAAATGATAAAATTATTTTAATAAAAGAACACACAAGAGATTAGGGGGGAAGAGAGGGAAGACAGTTGCCTTTATTTATTTGTTATGGCCCTAAAATTTAGTTATTTTCTGTATTTTTCTCTTGTTTTTATTTTCTGAAGTTTATAATTGACCATGACATTTCAAAGCATAACATGTAACTGATAGGAAGTCTAAGGTACCATCACTTTTATGATCCTTTACTTTTATTAGTCTTTTTAGTCTCAGTCCAAAGTTTCATATCCAAAGCACATCCCATTTAAAACTCAAGTATATTTGCTGATTTTTTCATACAAGCAGTCTTCTGTGTGCTCTCTCCAGCTGGTTTTGCATGCAGGCAGTACAAACTCATTCTACTGTCTGATTCATAATAGCCCATTGGGTTAGGAAAGGGTCATTTGTTTATCTTGATTTCTTGGTGGGTTTTGTGTGTGTTCCCTGGACTTGGCAGTGTTCTTTTTGTTTGTTTTGTTACATAGTTTTTCAAGATGTGTAGCTATGTTATGCCTCTATGCTGTAAGTACATGCTTATTTTTTCTAAAAAACAAGAACACCAAGTGATTTCACTGGTAAAAATTACATCCTTCTCAACTGAAGATAGATTTGATATATTGTCAGTACCCATTTAGATTTTGTTCTGAAGCTAGAATCAACTCTAGTCATGTTTTCTATCCTCAAAAAAGGTGAGTGCTTCTACTGTGTTCCTACTGAACGGTAAACTTAGTATATAGTGTTCTCACATACTCTCAAATGCAAATTTATATTCAGAATTTAATTGTAACAATTTTTCACTGCTATTGTGTTCATCTCTGTGGGATGACCTCTTCATTTGCAGGGCATCAACTTATTCACTTTTAAGATACCTTGTTTGTTTTGCAGGACAGAACAGGTGAATGCTTGAAGCGAACAGGAGCAAGTGTAGCCCTTACATCTATCAGCAATGTTACTGCTTTCTTTATGGCTGCCTTAATTCCCATTCCGGCTTTAAGAGCATTTTCACTCCAGGTAAGTCTATATCCTGCTTTGTTAGCTCTTGTGCGCTGTGGAAGTGCGATGCTGATACTTGTTAGTGGTGCTCTTCTCATGCACAGAGTCCCTCACATCCTGTGAGCGGGTGGAAGAATACCCTGTCCCACCACAGCTGGGCTGAATGCAAAACCCAAGCTATAGGTAACTAAGAAGAAACAAGTTTCCAGAAGAAGCTGTGTTCTAGAGTGGAGAGGAGTAGGCTGTGGTGTAGTGTGTACCGTAACGTTCCTCAGCAGCAATTTAATCCTTTCATTCGTGTCTGTCTGACTTGCTGCCCTTAAAAACAACAAGTGTAATGACAGCAGTACCTATGCATTTTTAATTTTAATAATTACTGCAGCACTTTCTACTGCCTTATCCCCAATGATTTTGGCAAATTTGGAGAAAACTTCAATAATTTTGAGTTCCAGATGGTTAAAGAGAAAATGTGAATTTTGTGTGCTGAACAATGCATCGCTTGCTCTCCCTTTCTCTGTCTTCCTGTATTTGTTTGTGATAATATACCTTCAGAAATATGAAATATTGATGATACTGGAGAAGGATTTCTTCTAAGAGTGAAGGCTGAAGAAAGCTTTGGGAGTTTCTTCCCTGACACACGCAATTTGTAGCACTGTAGAGCACTGTACTATTTCAGTAGTTATTTTTTTTCTCTAGCCTGGTTCTCCATTAATTTTTATTCTCACTGAGCCTTTGGCTACCCAGAGGAAGCAGGGCTGCAATTTTGCTTAATACACATGGCAATTACTTCTGTTCTCAGAGGTTTAAGTATGCCTGCATTAAACTGTAAAATGGTAAACTGTTTGTGACTGCAGTTGAGTTACTAATAACCATTAATATTTTGTTTACATTTTCCTTTCAATAGGCAATTTGGTAGTGAATAATAGAGAATATGAAGGCCTCTTTGTTTTTCTGCATGGTTTAGCAGATGCTTGTAGCAACTAAACCTAGATATTTAGCCTTGAATGGCTAGCAGTATTTAGCTCTGCTGATTTGTCAAAATGTAGATGTCTCTTCTTGCAGATCATGTCATAGTGAATTGTTTTATTTTATAGAATCCCAGAATAGTTGTAACAGACCTTTTGAAGGCCATCCAGCCCAACCCTGTCCCCTACCTCATGAGCAGGGACATCTTCAACTAGTCTTCTCTGGGCTCCTGTTACAGTGTTTTCCTACCAAGGTTTTTAGAACTACTTTTTTTGTATATCTAATTTAAACCTACCCTCTTTCAGTTTAAAGTCATTCCCCTTGTTTTGTCACTACATGCCCTTGTGAGAAGCCCCTCTCCAACCCCCCTTTGGCTACTAGGAGGCTGCTGTAAGATCTCCCCAGAAATTTCTCTTCTCCAGCCTGAGCAATCCCAGTTCTCTGAACCTTTTGTCACAGGAAAGGTGATCANCATGTCCAGCCTCTCACCCACCAGCACCCCCAAGTCTGCCCAGGGCTGCTCTCCATCTGTTCATCCCCCAGCCTGTGCTGGTACTGGGGCATCAGGTACAAATGCAGGACCATGCACTTGGCTTTTCTGAACTTCATGAGATCCCCATGGTAAAGACTCATCTAGATGTGTGAAATACTTTTGGTAGTATATCACTTCTTCCACTGGAAGAAGTTACTTATGTCTCCTTAGTCTGTGGCCCAATTTCAAACATTTAACAGGTACCTTCACCAGCTAACAGAATACTGGAGGTCATCTGACTCTGTACTACCTGCTTTACAGAAGTTACATCAGCCTAAATGCATTTCATAAAGAAGTATTCAACACAAATGGGTCATTCGGTTGTAATCACACTGCTGAACTGTTGAGTGTGAGCCACTAGTATTAATTCTCTCTTATCTGATCAAATTTTGCTCTTTTTTTTTCTTGTTTTCACTCTTCAACATCAGAATGTGACAAGTTGCCTTTGGAACATATGTGGAGACCACAGCTGTAATTGATACTGTAATCAGTTAACTTATTTATGCCTTTCCTAAAGTAATTTATTTTTTCCTACTGCCATGCTACAGAGTCACTAAAAATTTAAAACAGTGTCTGCATAGCAAAATGACAAACAAAAGGTTTCCAGTGAGATTTCAACATATTATATTATTGTATGAACATGTTGATATTATCAGAATAAAAACATCGAAGTATTTTATAAGGCAGTGATTAATATGGAATTTATGTGTAGGAACCCACATGAGTGTCCAGAAATTAGTGTTGGAATTGCTCAAACTTTTCTCACTTTGTAATTTGTCTTTGCTGGAACGCAGTAGCCCTGTATATGTATGTAAGAGGAGAAATGTGCAAAGAAGGAGCAGTGGGAGACTGATGGGTATATGAATTATATTATATACTGGATATTCATTGATGTCAGAGCTACATATATGACTGATACTCTTAGAAGTTAGCAGTCACAAAAATGAAATCCTTTGTTGTTAGAAAGGAACATCTATTAGTTGTTTTGCCTAGCTTCACCAGGTAAAATCAAAATCGGGTGATACTTTAGTCACAGTACTTGGAATCAGAGAACTGTGGCAGTTTTAGTGGGTGGTCTGTATTTATGTATGGATTTCTTTATTTACAGTCTCCTTCCCCTCTCTCCCCCTTACTCAGGCTTGTTTAAACAAGAAGTCCTTGCCGTCTTCGATGGTTTCCTAGCAAAACTTAAAAAGCAGTAAAATACTGCTGCATTTACTTTTCACAGATACTACCATCTTATCTAGATAATGAATTTTTGACAGAGTGGCTTAAAAATGAAGGATTGTTCTTGACCTTGTTTTGCTCTTCATTCACTTTTCTTAAGACATTACAAGGTAGTTGTCAACCTTTCTGTAATTTTGAGGCCCAGTATTGGTAAAATAACCTGGCTGCTGAGGGAGAATAAACAGTTTCCTGTATCTGCAAGCCAAACTTCTAGTTAGAAACTCATGTTTTGCACATCAGTGCCTTCTGCTGTCTCAGCTTCTGTCATATTCTGCCAGCTAAAGCAGTTCATTGATACAACTGAGTTGTTAATTTACTTTATGGAACTCAAACACTGCAAGTCTGATGCTCTCTTAGGAGTCTGCTAGGGTAGCTCTTTCCAAAATCTAAAAAGTGGAATTTAGTTCTTTTGAAAGTGAGATCTTTGAAGGTAATTGCATGCACAAGTAGGAACTGTTTTAGCTCTTCTGCTGTTCTAATTTTTTTTTTTCATTTGTTGATATTATTTAAGCAGTTTTAGGGCTTTGAGATTGCTGAATATGACCCAAATACTCAGTCATAAGAATCATCTCTAAGAGTACTCAGGACTCTGAAGGAGTAGGTCCTGGATTTTCAGATGTGTTTCTTTTCTTAAAAGGGTGGTGAAGAAAGTGTTTGTCGGAGAAATCCACTGAGAGTTTTGAAGGTTACAGTGGGAATGTCTTAAACATAGCCCTTGTTTTGGGTATAAATGAAGGAAGGCAAGGCTGAGTGTAACTACCTCTGGGCTGTATTATTTCCTAAGACAGACTGGTCAGAGACTGTCACACAGTAAATTCTTCCCAGGAAAGATAAGGTAAAAAAAATTCTTTCCCTAACAACAGAGGAGTAGCGTGGATCCACTAGTGAGCGGAGGTGGAACTTTTCCCAGTTAAGTGTTAGAAGTAACTTTTCCTCTCACCACAAGAATGACAAGTTTTTTCCTAAATGGTGAAGTCCATTACATGCCATTAGTGGCATTGGTGGGTTTCTGGAGGGAAAGAACATATGTTTTTAAGCTCATTCCATTGTCTTACGCTGCTGAAGTGGTTTGTCCCTCACCTTTATCCATGTTATTTACCTTTCCCTGCCCCTGACATGAGGATTTAACAAGCAAAATCAAAGCCTAAGGGAAACGGGGGGCAGGGGACAAGGGTCTGAGCCTGTACCACGTCAGGAGGGAGTTGCAGATAGAGAGCAGTAGGGTGGAAGTTTTCCTGACAGACCTCCTCATCTGTTCACCTCTGGCTATACAACACACCCGGTCTCCTTGGGTGGGCTGCCAGGAATGGCACATAGCAGCACATACTTCAGCGGGGCCCCAGCACATACCTACCAGCCTGGCTCCCTGCTCCCTTGCTGCCTCCAGCACAGACTGCCATTCTTCTGTCTCAGTTAACAGTTGCAGCAGCAATAATATTTTTAGGCTGTGCATTATAAAAAGATGCAAAAACCGTAGCATGTTCCTCAGGAAGCGACCAACATAATTTTTTCTGATTGATGGAATTTTTTTACTGCTCTCTGATCTCATTTCACTGAATGCCTTCATTTTACACCCTTGAGTAGGTCCCATTTTATTCCTTCTGGTCTAATCTTACCTTTGTTGATTTCCCGAGGAAAAGGCCCTTTTCTCTCCCATTTGACCATTGGTCTCTGAAGGGGTGAGAGAAGGTGCCTTGTTCCCAGGAATCCTAAGCATGCTTTCAGCCTGGGTGCTGCCTGTGCTCGGGAACCTCTGCTGCCACAGCTGCCTATTACTTTTACAGATTGTGGCTATTGTCATGATCTCTGTTCTCATGCTTTCCCATTCCACAACACTGTGTGTATGAATGGCTTTGGGAGGGAAGCAGTGGCAGATGATGATTCAGTCAGGGACTGAATCCCTCAGCAAGTCTTCCTTCCCTCTCCTTATCAAGTCACAGGGTGGGGGTTGTTTTGATGGGACAACAAATTAGAGTTCATACAAGAGCTAATTTAGTTGTGAAAACAGAACTGTTAATCCTTGTAATGCTGGATTAGGGTGGGTGAGAGAGAGAGTGTGTGCAATATATAGAAAGTGCAATTAAGCTCTAGGAAAATCTATTTAAAATCAGAACAGAGATTCCTTTGAAATATTTTACTTGCAGGGTGGTGTGTACATCAGCAGTAGGATGACACAGTGGAAAACCTAGTTGTTCAAAAAAGAGACTCTGTGTAAGTAGGCAGATTTACCGTGTGTTGTTGGATTAATTTTGATGCTTCCTAAAAAAATCAAATGTCTATATAACTAACTTTAATGGCATCTCTACTACACAGCTAAGTATTAGTTTTTAGATCAAGTAATATTGGAGATTCAAGGATGTTGGGGTCTAGAGAGGGAACTGATAGGGCGTGAAGTATTTGCAGTTTGTGGAGCAGAAACAGAGGACTTCTGTTAATTTTTCAGCCATGCTGAGAGGAGTAAGAATTATTGAGTCAGACCTCAGCTATTTTTTCCAAATCTCAGTAAATCTTAGCTGATCCTTGATACAAGATCTTGGTTAGTCACAACTAATTATTCATGTTATATGGGTGATTCAACCTTTTTTTGGTTTAGCACCAGTAAAGAAAGCAGTTGTAAGAACGAGGTCCAACAAACACCTTTCTTTCAACAGCAGACATTTGTTTCTCTGACAGATTGAATTAATTCTAGAGTGAATCAAAAGCAAATCACTTAATTCCAAGGTCTTGGCTATGACCTTGCATACTTTCTGTGCGAATATTTATAAATCATTAAATAATCATTGGATCTTTTCTCACAAAGATGGCTAAATACTAATTTGGCTTCAAGTAACAGGTAAATTCTGTTTTAGTAGCCATGTCTGCAGACAGCCAGCAGTACTAAAATCTTACTTCAAGCAGGCTGGAGATCAGAAAAAAGAAACAGCAATAAAACCAGCTTTTGTATTCAGTATATTTATGATTGAAATTACTAGAAAATATTTACATAACTGGTTGGTTCTGTCATTTTCAGAACAGTAAAAACAATATCTAAGCTTTTTATTATATTCTGACGATTTCCAAACTGTAAAAATCATTGAGTGTGTTATTACTTTGATTTTCACAGATAAATTTAAGCAGTTTATGTCATTTAATTGAAAAGCAACTCAAGAATTTTTAAAACATGGATTTTGGATATCACATAGTTTTTACTGCCAGTTTTGAGGTCTGATCTCTCAAGATCAAAAGAAGCCATATATTTCTTTTGGAAAAAAAGACATCACATTTATATTGGGTCGTTTTTGTAGCCCAACTTTTGTTCTTCTTAAGAGTGTTTTAACCCAAGCAGTCATTATTCCAGAAGTTACAGGTGGAGACACTTGGTAGTTTATATAGGGACTACCTTAACATGAAATTGGGCTACTATTGAGATGGCTACTGCTTACCTAATGGGTAAAACATAAGGCTTTGAAAGGTTTGGTTTTTTTTTTTCCTTTGGTTGGTGGCTGAACCATTTTTTCCCCAGTGTTTCTCCTACTCTTACGACTGTTTTCCAGTTCCCAGTGCCCAGTTTTCCCTTTGTGATGGCTAGTGCTCCTAACAATTTTGCATCACAAAAAATTCTATCAATAATAATGATAGATGCTGCACCACATATGTTTATGGAAATTCTCTGGGAATCTCAGTGTGGGAAAGGGTTTGGAGTATGGTTTGAAAGGGGGTGGGCGGGGAGGTTGTTTTTTTCATTATGTGATACTTGCTTTACAAATTAAATCAAGTATTCTTGTTTCAATTTAAGACTCATTTTGATAGACTAGCTCATAAATCAGGCTCTGTTAAACACAGGCATATTAATACATATATTTACTATGTGGTGTTGGTTTAATTTTGATTCTCCTTTAAAAATAATCCCTGATAAACTGAAAATCTTTCTCTTTCTTGGCTAAACTTTTAAGTAAGAACATCAAGTGCATAGTATTTCACTAAACAAATCTGGTTTTTTAAAACTTACTGAAATATTCATTTCTGATTTAATACCATGCTTTAATATTATTGTGATGCTTAAATTGCTTCAGATTCCATAAATGTAAGACCTTCAATTCTAGTTTCAGGTTTGCTTCCATTTTCTTTTGCCTTGAGACTCTAAATATTTAGTCAGAATTTTATATAAACATATGATTACTGAGTCAACAGACTGGTTTTCCACTTAAAAAATAATCACCACATATCCAGACACAGATGTATTATAATAATACAAGGTTAAGTATTAAAATAAATTCACTAGCATAGGCCTACCATAATGAAATGGGAATGTAAATATATATCTCTCAGTTTGCTCAGGCAAAAGCTTGAAAGCATCCGATGGGTTGCAGTGGTAAATGGGGATGAGAATTGAAAGGGCTTTTTATGCTTTGTAAAGCTGACGCCCTACATTAAGGTTGAGCAGCATTACTTACCCTATGATTGTCTCTAGGCAGCAGTTGTGGTGGTGTTCAATTTTGCTATGGTTCTGCTGATTTTCCCTGCTATCCTGAGCATGGACCTCTATCGTCGGGAAGACAGGAGACTGGACATATTTTGCTGTTTTACAAGGTGAGAGTGAGCAGTAGCTGTGTCCTTTCTGTGGTCTCCAGTCAGTGCATCCATTCCTTGTCAGGAGTGGGAGTTCTTCATAAAAATGGGACCAACATGTTATTGTTATGATTTCATTGCTAGTGACTGGCTTACATTTGCTAGCTTGTTTTTTACCTGCCAGAGGGGAAAAGCTGAAATACACCTGTCTCCCTCTCCCTCTCTTCCCCCACATCCCTTCTCCCCCACACTTTTCCCTTCATTCCTACATATGTTCATTTTGACTGTTGGAGAACAACTTTCTGAAAGCAGATGAAAGATCCACAATTTAGGCATATCTTGAAGTAATTTTAGAATGTTATGAAATACTGCAAGGTGTCCAGTGCCAGTGCTGCCTAATCTTGGAAAGTTGAACATAACTCAGGATACTGAGAAGCCTGATTTACAGTAAATCATTATGTGTTAATTTTTATGCTTTTATGCCTTTAAACATAAATAAATTAACTGTAAAATGACTTCCCCTTAGGTGAGTTTTTCATAGAACTATAAGGAATGATCACTGCCATTACAGGGTAATGCTTGCTAAAGTGTCCATTGAGGCTGCAGTAGTAATATAGAATGGTAATACTGCCCTTCTGAAGTGTGTACAAACAATATCACCTGACACACAGCCAACTCTGAGCCTAGAATGGGGGTTAGGAGGAGTCTGCTGTCATCAGTGGAGCCACTGCTTAGAAATGAAACATCTTTTCTACCTTAGTTTTTGCTTTTGACTGCAGTGAAGAGGATGAGCTACATTTCTACACATGTACTCCTACTGTTGTAACCAGAATGTGGAGAATCTGCCTTGGGCCATCTTAGCTATTTACACACATCCAGGAGCTGACAGTTTGATATTTCAATGTCAAAGGAAGAAAGCATTTTACTATATTTATTTCTGAGGAAATGGTTAGAACAGGGAGTAGATCCTGAGCTATTTCTTATTCAGTCATAGATTCAGAGGGCAGCCAAATGTGTTAAGAGTCTTGGAGCCCTGATTCTCAGGAATACAGGGCACTCACCTTCCATTTATTCCCTCATCTAAAGCTGCACCAAATGTGCATCAGAATTCAGCTACTTTGCCTGTGAAGAAATGCAGAGAGCTTGCTTTGATTAGGTAGGCAACATTCTGAATTCCTCTTGTTTTTGTAGGATTTGTGCACTTGGTGAAAAATATCTGATACTGTTTACTATCATCCATTTGTCATTTCTCATATACAGGAAGAGGCTTGTCTCCAATAATTATAATTTTTTTTTACATAAACCAGGTATCTGTTAGGGTCTTGCATAGACTAAAATAAAGGGAATATTTCAATTACTTCTGTGATTTTGTCTCTTCATATTGCCTACTCTTCCTAGGGATGAATCCTTTCATTAATACTTTCATGTTTTCTTGATTTATAAAATATTTAGTCAGTGTATGGCAAGTGGTTTCAACCTGCCTCCCAAAAGTCTGAGATCTTATCCAGGAGGCCCAAATATTATTTAAGTTACTTCAGTTGTTCTAAACAGAATAATTAAGTATGTCATGTGTTTGTCTCTTCATCTAAATATCTTAATTCTCAGCACAGGTACAGAGAGGCAAGCTCGCAGACTCGCTGTGCATTCAGACTGTGTGCTACTGCCTGATGAGCATGTGTAATTAGTGCAGTGATGTGTATACCTGTCAGTGTCTTCAGAGAGATGCTGTTGCCTTCCTTCTGGAGGACAAGAAATGTGCACATATTCTCAGGGGCCTACACTGTGAACCATGTCTGAGAAATGTTTCCTAAATGCACAGAATGAAAGTAACATCTAAGTGTTACACGTAATTAGTGTGAACCAAGAGAAGTAGAAGCAACCTCAGATGAAAACATGTTATCCTATCTAGCCTGATTAAAATAAGGATCTGTCTAAAGGTGATCAGAATAGTTTTTTTTCTCTTTTACAGCCCGTGTGTCACTAGAGTGATTCAGGTTGAGCCTCAAGCGTATGTGGAAAACGACAACACTTGCTATAGCCCTCCACCCCCGTACAGCAGCCACAGTTTTGCACATGAAACTCAGATTACAATGCAGTCCACGGTGCAGCTGCGCACAGAATATGATCCTCACACGCAGGTGTACTACACCACAGCAGAGCCTTGCTCAGCAATATCTGTGCAGCCAGTGACAGTGACACAAGATAACCTGAGCTGCCAGAGCCCTGAAAGCACAAGCTCGACGAGGGATTTACTTTCCCAATTCTCAGACTCCAGTATACATTGCCTTGAGCAACCTTGTACAAAGTGGACGCTCTCATCTTTTGCAGAAAAGCATTATGCTCCATTCCTCCTAAAATCAAAAGCTAAGGTAATTGGGGAATTGTTTATCTGTTTTTCAAAATAAGACTTCTGTCTTGCCCAGTTATAATGTTATCCCGGCAGTGGTATTAAATATAAGGAATAAATACAACTCTTGTGAAATAACAGTTTTTAATAATTTTACAGCCGATTTCTTACTTTAGAGGTTTTAGCTTTCCAGTGCTGTAGAGACCTACTTCAAATGTAGCTTAAGGGTGAGGGTTCTTAGGGTGACTTAGTAATATACTAAACTTGTGAATAGTGAAATTAAAGTCACTTTAAACTTTACTACAGTGTAAATTTCTCATCCAGAATGCAGAGCCCCTTCAAGAAAGAACAAATGAGCTTAGTCTTGCAGTATGTATATGCATGAAAAAACCCCAGAAAATAGAAGCTTCAAAGTACTGATGGATGTTAATTTTGACTTTGGCTTTGTAGTATGACATGGTGAATTGTTAGTTCCTTTAGAAATCTAAAACCAAATGAGTTTTTGTTTTCTGTTGCAGATTGTGGTTATTTTTCTTTTTCTGGGTTTACTTGGGCTCAGCCTTTATGGAACTACCCGGGTGAGAGATGGACTAGATCTCACAGACATTGTACCACGGGAAACACGGGAATATGACTTTATTGCTGCACAGTTCAAGTACTTTTCATTCTACAACATGTATATTGTGACACAGAAAGCAGACTATCCAAATGTCCAGCACTTACTTTATGAACTTCACAGGAGTTTCAGCAATGTGTCATATGTTTTGTTGGAAGAGGATAGGCAGCTCCCCAAAATGTGGTTGCACTACTTTCGAGACTGGCTGCAAGGTAAGAGAGCGTTACCGAAACTTTTCTTAGTTCGTCAGAAAGAACAGTTGTTCACACTGATATTGCTGCCTTCTTCAAATACAGTCACACAGTCAAAGGCTCTGACCAGTAGGGAGAATGCTTAGGTGCTGCTTTGAACCCATGTGTGGACTCACTGTTTGTCACTTAAATTCTTTGGGTTTAAGTTTACTCCCCAGTAAGAGAATTTTGAGGCTTTAAGTGATTATATCCATGCCATTCATGTCTAATTAGCTGATGAGGTGTTATGCATTATGGCCAAATATGGCCCAATGTCTTGTTTTCAGAGTGTTTTCAGAGCAGTAATTGAAAAATCCCTGCCTAGTGATGTATTCTGACAGACTTAACTTTCAGCCTTTGAGTGATCTTGTTGGCTTCAACTGAGACTGCTGGCATGAAGAAAATTCAGTGTGGGTTATGTGTTTTATTGGGTTAGGAACTTACTGCCTTAGTCTAGGTTTCCAATCAACTATGCTCACCCTTTCTGTGGTGCTGCTTTTCTGTGCTGAAGTGTAATATGGTGGGGAAAGACAAGAGAAGTCATGGCCTTTCAGGTACTACGATGGTAATTATACTGAAATCAAGTAATTAAAGATATTGAAGATACTATAATTGCACATGTTGAGACAAATAACTGCTTTGTATTTAAAATAAGGAATACTGTTACACCTTAGCAAATTTAACAGCAAACATACCCTGCCCAGGATTACTTTGGTCCTACCTATGTGCTTCTGTTGGGAGAATTTCTAGGAAGCTTTTGCCAAAACAAACAAACAAAAATTGTGCTAGTTGACCTAGTGAGACTGTAAATTTTAAACTTAATTGTGTACAGATGACCACTGCAGCCAGTGATTCTTAGAGAACATGTAGGTAATTGTGTATCTGATGTATTTCATTCCTTCTGAAAATATGTTGAACAATATTAAGAAAGCAGATGCATGTAAGTGACAATTCTACACAAAATGAGCAAGTTTCCCATGTGTTTAATGCACTGCTAAGTAATGCAAAGCAGTATTTCAGCTATTAGCTTTGGGGGCTTTTAATGGTTTTTAAATACATTAGATCCATTCATTGCAGTCTACTTACTGGAAGCTTTATTTAAAATATTTTGCTCACATAAGCATATTGAGCTGTAAGGGAAGGTATTACTGACAGGAAGAAAATTCAGCATAGTTTAGATGTTTGCTGGATTGGAACCTTACTATACTTTCTAGAATTCTAAGCAATCGTCCTCCTACATGCTTTTCCAAATTATCTTAAACCGCTGCTGTTTACCTTGTTTCTTTTGTGGTTATTTTTTGCTGCTGTTCCAAAAGAGTAGGAAAAAATGTATCTAGTGTCCCCCCTTCCTCTTTTTCCCCCTCCCCCGTGAGCGAGATGGAAATCTGAGATTGTGTTCAGGAGGCTTTATTAGTGCTCAACCTCAGCACAGTCTGCCAGCGATAAAGTCAGGAGGAGGTGCCCTTGGATCGGCTCCCTGGCAGGCTGCTCAAAGTGAAGTGCTGGAGGCTGGCCCGCCTGGTGTTACTCGCAGGAGCACTCGCATTCCCGGTGCCCCCGTATCAGGCGCACCACATACCTTCCCAAACCTCTTCCACTTCGGGTGCCTCCCTGCCCTCTTTGCAGTCCTCTCTGTCCCTCTTGTGCTAAGGACTCTTTGTGTGGCCAGGGGCCTGCGTGTCTCCTCATGCTGTATGTCTGTGCTCGTGTGTGTTCTTTCCAGACATGCTCTTCTCACAGGGGTGTTCCTATTCTGTACTTAGATCAACACATAGTAACTTTTCCCCTCCAGTCCACATTAGCCAGCCTATTGCTATTTGTCCTCTGCTTTTCTTCCACTAGAGGAGCTGTGTGTATTCCTGGTACCCAGGGCATACTGACAGGCTGTGTGGAGCTAAAATGTTACAGTAGAATGGTTCGGGGAGACTCCAGGAAGCAGTAGTGACTTGCTGTGGTCCATGTGGCGTGCCAGCCATGTGACAGGCCATCGAGTGGCCTTTTGATCACACACAGCTTTAGAATTGATCACTGTGATTATTAATTAGCATTTAGGTCTGTATCCTTACCTCTCTTCCCCACTTTTTCTGAGAGGGTCACAATTCATACAACCCTGCTGCTTTGTGAAGTTGCAGGGCTCTCTTCACAGAGAGTGACACTGCATTCATGGGGCTGTAAAGGAGGATATTGAGATGTATCAATAGAAAGAAGTTATGTTTTCAAGTGGTACAGGGCATGGATGTTACAGTGGGGAGCGAGACTGTTGTACTTAAAGCTGCCACTCTTGTCATAGTTGGGGAGTTATCTAAAGGTCCAGACTAACAGGCAGAATAAAACCTGATTGTTACCAACGGTGGCTGGTGCCAAAGGAGTCAAGAGAAGGCAAGATGAAGATAGAATTTACAAACAAGGTACAGGTTTAGGCTGGATTCAGGAGGAGTCCTCTGTGAGGTGGAACAGTTCTACTGGCATAGTTTTATGTGCTTGGAAGGACTGGATAACCGAAGCGGGAGCAGCTTTGAACTGCACGGCTAATTCCTGACGACTTGACTGTGAATCCAGTGCCAGAGGTTAATGGCTCAAGATGGTCCTCTGACACACACACATTTGTCCAGCAGAATGGAGGATGCAACAACATGTGAACAAAACCATTTTTTACCAAGAAGGCATCCTTGGTGTAGCTCTCCATTCTTCCTCATCTAATAGCGGTGAAGTGTGCCTTCTGCCTCATGCACTTCTCTTTTCAGAGATCCCTGGTATTTTGCTTTCTAGTATTGCATTATGTTACCATATTTTGTTACTGAAAATACAGTGGAAGAAAACACTAGCCATTTATTTAAGCTAAAAATGTTAACACTGTTTTTGTTAGTGACCCTATGCAAAGAAGGTAGCTTGGATTCTCTGGTTGCTTCTAATTAGGCTTGTTTTTGCAAAGGCAAATATTATCTGGTGTTTCATGGTGGCAGCTGCTCACATGAGTCAGTAGGAATTCCTTCCTCACCCCCACTCCCACATAATATTCAATGTCACTTTATTCTGAAGCACTAAGCAAAAGTGACTGCTAATGTGAAAAAGATCCCATACATAAGATTTTTTTAATTTTCCTTAATTTCTAGAACTTTTCTGCAGAAAGATGCAAGATACTTTCATATTTCTGCCCAGAAATATATCATTAATCCCATTTATAATAGATTAAATGTCTTTTAAAGTAGTTTTAATGAACATGTTTGCTTTGATAGCAGCAGTCTACTACAAATGTCAAAGTGTAGTGGCAAATTTTACATATTGAAAGTTTGAAATTCTTCAGAAATTGACAGTAGTTTCTTAATACTTTTTGTAGACTTCCAGTTTAAGCAAGCTGAGTAATAAAATGATCTGAAATGTAAAGTGTTTAAGCTGGCTGAGAATAAAGATGTAAAAGGGAGCAGGGTTTGAAGGATGACCAAACTTGTGACAACAGGGGAGCAGAGGGTGATGTAAGAGAGCTGAGTTTTCACCTGCTGCAGTAATGTTTAAAAGTACATGCCCTTCTTTGCAGCCTCATACTGGTAATATCATATGCCAATGGATTTATTTGTTATTGTGTCTGTGGAGTCCCCTGACAAGGGTGGGATGTTTATGTGAAAGCTCTGCCCTGACGTGCTGTCTATCATAGCGGTTTGTGTGCTCCTCCTGCAGAAGGGAGACACCTTTACTGGAAGTTACACTGTTCTTAGGTTGTCTCCTTCTTTTCTATGAGCTTTTTTGACAGCATCCTCTTAACTTTCCAAAGTCACTGTGTTTCTTGTCACTGATATGACAGTCCAAGTAACTCTCACCTGGCCACTTGGTGAGAAACCGACATGGAGCTGGACTTGGCATAGAAGGGATGGATTGGTATTTTTGCATACTCCAACCAATGTCTCCCCTCTCTGCAGTGCCAGCAAACAGTGCTTTTTTCAAAGGGAACCTCCAAGTCCTTTCAGTGATGTCAGAAAACCTGATGGCAAATCGTCCTCCTCCTGAACCAGTGCTAGAGGACTGCATGCAGAGCTCTGGCAGGCTTCTTTCATCATTTGATTCTGAACCTGTTAGCTTGACACGATTTGACAGGGTTTAGTCAGACAGCATGGGAGGCAGTTTTCTAATGGACAGGGGCCGAGTTTGTCAATGGGAGTGGGTACTCCGTCCCGGAGGTGGTATCAGCTGGGTGCATTTTCTGTTCCAGTGCTCTTATCTCAGTACAGCTGTAGCTAACCTATCCAGTCTGCAGTGATGGTTTTCATTATGGCTCCTCAGCCCAGCTGTGAGGTGGGTCGATGATTTCCTCCACCACCACTCCCCCGGCCTTTTTTCTTCCCTTCCCTGGACATGCGGTTTGTCATCTGCTTGCACAGAGCCTCCTTGTACTGCGCTGTGGCTTCCTGTACTAAATCTGATCCAAATTTCTGCTGTGAGGTATTCCCTCCCCCTCGAAGTGTGGCAAGGAGGAAAATAACAGTTGAGAGTGAATAGCTGTTGGCTGTGATCTTTACATGTGCTGGCAGCAGATCCCATGACTTGTATTAGCTGCACAAGTTGAACAGATGGAACAAATTGACAAAATCATGTTCACTCACACTGTGCTTGAGGAGCAGCTGAGTTGCTGTTTGAAGTTGAAAGTTTGAGTGTGTTTTTCTCCCCCCTTCGTAGTGGAATTTCTGGTTATAGTGTAGAAGCTATTGCCCCAGTGCTCTGCAGTAGCCCAAAACAGTAATGAGAGCGATGTGTGTCCTCCTCTGTGGCTCTGCACTCAGCCAGGGTTTTGGTGAAGCAGAGGCGAGCAGGAGAATGTTTCCCTTCTAGGTAACAGACTTATGCCTCCTCTGGTTTTAAGGTGGTGAAGCTGGACTAGAGCTGAGCTCAGCCCTTTTCTGTTCCAGACAAGATTAACTCTTTCCCATGCACTTCTCCAAGAGGAATGCTTGGAAAAGATCTTCAGTTTCCCTTGAGGGGAAGCCATTTATGCCAGTGCACAATGCATATGCAGCTTGCCAGCTCAACTTCGCCGGTCTGCACAACCTGGGGACTCCTGGGGCTTCTCCCTTGCATTTTCTTGCTTCGCCTGGCTTTCTTTGGGCAAAATACTGGACATGCAACTGATACTTTCCACACCTTGACGGTGTGGAGCCCCAAATTTAGGAGGCACGAGGTCAATAATTTTTATCCTGATTCAGCAATGAAAAAGCATCATTATTCTTCCTCCTTTTGAAATTTGTTTGTAAGAGTAATTATTCACCTGCTTGTTCTGTCTTTCCCTTGCCTCCCTTAACCCTTCAGGACTTCAGGATGCATTTGACAGCGACTGGGAAACTGGGAAGATCACTTACAACAACTATAAAAATGGTTCTGATGATGCTGTTTTGGCTTACAAACTCTTGGTACAAACAGGCAACCATGCAAAGCCCATTGACATCAGCCAGGTAGTGTATCAGAATCCATGCTGGTTTACACAGCAACACACAAGTCATCAGGAGTGGGGGGAGGTGCAAAGTCTACAAAGTTGTAGTTTCTTTTTTCCAGCTCAAGGAGCTGAATGTCTGAATCATGCCTTTCTTGTATGGCCTGGCTGACTTTGCTGAAGCCACTCCTTAGCTGCAGTAGGGCCTATGTTGCAAAGTGTGCAACCAACATGGTGAATGCCAGTCCTTGGTTGTTACTGGTTGGTGTGCATTTTGTGCTCCCATGCCAGACACGCTCAGTTTCCATGGAAATTGTGAAAATTACTTCCCTGCGTATTCCATAGGTATGTGGAGTCCTATGCCAGACATTTGCAGTTATTTGGTTTGTTCCTTCTGATTTGTGCAAAGCAGAACATTCAAAAAAATATATATGGATGAATATAGAGGAAGGAGACTGAAATGATTATATGCAGAATCATATTCTTGTACCACCATCACTAAATACATCTAAACTGCTCTAAAACTACAAGTGGCAGTTGTTAGAGCTGACTAAATAAAATACGCCTGAGGTTACCACAGTGTACGTCTGCATTTGCTGTAGCCTTTTGCAGGTGGAAATACATTAGGAATGATTCCTTACACTAAAATTAGATTTCAAACCCTGAAGAAGAAATTCTGCAATAACATACCTTATAATCTCTGAGAGTCATCGTCAACTCACTGTGCTTTCAGGCAGAAAAATAGTGTTTTTAATGAGCTTCTTGGCAGTTCTGCTTATTGTCTTTCTTTTTTCTTCCTGGCATTAAAGGTGACAGATTTACAGAGTACATTGTTCAAAGTTACTGTAGTGTGTGAAACACACTGCTGTATAGCAACATGCAACATGCTGTCAGGTCTGAATGAAGCTTCAGCAATGAATTAGGCAAAGAGAGGGAGTTGAAGAGAAAACCTTCAGAGAGATTTTGTTTAGCAGGGTGTACCAGGTACACTGTGGAACAAATGCAATTGGACTGCAGCTGCTGATATAATTTCCTGTGCCTGGGAGGGAGAAAAGTGTGGTGCACCCACAGGGGTTGAACGTTGTACTGTGCAGTTCCAGAGACAGCTCGAAGACATACAGTTGTTGCATATCCTGTGGACTAATTGAATCCAGATCCTTGGAATCCAACTTTTTTTTTTTTTAACTGCTGTCACTGTTGTTTTTCATTTCATTAAAAAGACCTGGAACTGGAGCTGAGCCAGAATTTTAAATAAACAAAACAAAAAGCCCCAGTAATACTTTTCACCCATGGAGTCCTCTGTCAGAGCTCTAGCTGTGCAGGATCTGGCTAACAGAACCCTAGAAGTGTACCACTGCTGTTTACCCCACAGATGCATTTGCCCACAGTGACCCAAATAATGCAGGGCAGTCATCCGCTTTTTTGACACTGGGCATTTTCTGAATACATAGGTCATAGGAGGCAAGTGTTAGCAAAATTTATACAGATGTTGTTTTATTTTTATAGCTCTCCTCCATTTACTGGGTGGCATTTCCTTCAGTGTTAACAACAGAGGTTAACTGCACACAGACATGTATAGGAACTCTTGCCAGGTTTTCTTTCCGTGTCTTTAAATATGTTTCTCCAACTTGGTTGTTTTTCATTCTTGGCTGCAGTCTTTCAGAATTTGGATTTAATTGATTCGGTCTATTCTGGAACCATCTGCTGATGTAGTGGTTATTGTAAAAATTATATGAGTACTAATTTATAAATAACCACTGTCACTGCATTTTCTTAGATTTTGTTTTTGTTGTCAAACAATAGTTTACCGATAAGTCCCTTCAAGTGAAGATTCATGTTCTCCTGCTTTTACCCTCCACTATGTGTGTTGCATCTCCAGGCCATTTGTTGTCGAAAGCATTACGGCAAGAGCCCTGAAAGCAAAGCTTACTCTGAAAGGCTTCTAATTTTTTTCCATTTTGCAGCTGACTAAGCAGCGTCTGGTGGATGCGGATGGAATCATTAACCCAAATGCTTTCTACATCTACCTGACAGCCTGGGTTAGCAACGACCCTGTGGCCTACGCTGCCTCGCAAGCCAACATCCGCCCGCACCGCCCGGAGTGGGTCCATGACAAAGCAGACTACATGCCAGAAACACGGCTGAGGAGTAAGTAGCATCTCATCTCCTACCTCTGCTACAGTTTGTGTGAGTGCCTCCGTGCTCCTTCCTTCAAGCAGCGGTAACTCCTGATGCTGTCCAGGGCTCAGGAGCATAAGCAGGAGGATACACTGTGTTACGCTGTAGTCATAGGGAGATCCAGGCACCACTGCAACTCTGACACCATTGCAGGGTTTTATCATGTTGAATAATGAGTTTTAGAGCAGTTTAAAGATTTAAAACTTTATAGTAAACATTGCTTTTTAAAGTGTTACCTGATAGTTCTGTCTGTGTGAGAAACCTGGGCATTTTATGATTCCTGCCTAAGCTATGCTGAAATTTCATTACTGGAATTCTGTCATGCTTATCCTCAATTCTTAATACCTAAGAAATTTTTACCAAGGTAACTCATACACTAAGCTACTGCACTGATGTGGTACAAGAGCCACTTAACTAGGGGAGGAGTCCCACTTCACATATTCACCATTTTCCTGGCACCAATGCCAGTTGGCATTGCTTTGCTTCAGCTTTCAATTTATTGGGAGGATTGCTAGCTGGACACAAGTAGGGAAGGGGAGAGGGCATATAGGGGACTACTGGTGCACTTGGAAATGTGGTTGGATAACTGTGCTTCAGTGTATCCAAACCCTAGAGCTTTGTGGCAGTCAGCCAAGTTTTGTGTTAATGAAAATTTATAGTTGAGATTATAATAGGGCAAATCATGTTAAGCAAGTCAACTGAATGAAGCTGCGGGGTTTGGAACACACAATGGCAATAACCAAAAGCTTGCTGTAGAAGCCTTTTTTTTTCTAGTCATAGAGTAGACCTTGCATTACACTCAAAAAGAAGTACGGAGAGTGTTCGTTTGTCTAATTATTAAAGGATAAAAAGTTACATATTTTCTCAGTAAGCCATTACTTTTATATAATGGGGTATTTTTTCTCCACTAATTTCCATCAGAATATGGATTTCTTAATCTGAATTTGCAAATATTCAATGGAAGTCTTAAAAAAACAACCAACCTGCTCAAGTCTAATTTTTTTCAAGTTTTGTGTCAGTGGATTTCAGTTAATCTAGGGAAATGACCTTTGATTTTGAAGAAACTGCACTACATAAAAGAGGACCATTTGGATAAAGTGTTTTAATTACGTGATTGTCTACTCTTATGTTGCACTTAGGCATTTTTGACCAGGTATTCAGTAAAAAGCATTATAACACTGATCAGGATTAAATACATGGATTGAACGATAACTGTTAAATTATATATAACTGGGAACTTGGTGCAGGCTGTCTTCATCCCATTACACTGCATAATAAAATAGTGTAATCTCACATACATTTCCAGTTTCTATTTATTGGAGAGTTTTTAAACTACTATTCGTTTCAAACAAGTAAAATTTAAATTTGCCACCTTTTATGCATTTTGCTGAGGAGAATAAAATGTTTTGCTAACCCTGGTCTCTGTATAACAACTTCTTCCCAAAAGTGCATTTTAACACTGCTATCATTTTCTTAGTTCCAGCAGCCGAGCCCATAGAATATGCTCAGTT
>VZTR01033499.1:515747-686894 GCA_013400775.1 Chaetops frenatus | reverse complement strand
CACTCCTGGGCAGAGGGACAGGTCACAGCCCTGAGCAGAGGGGACAGGTGACACACCTGGGCAGAGGAACAGGTCACAGGCCTGGGCACAGGGACACGTCACACACCTGCACAGCCCCGGGTGAGGTGTCACTGCCCCGGGTCACGTCACACACCGGTACAAGGGCTCGTATCACACACCTGCAGAGCCCCGTGCCACTGTAACATCTCCGGTATTGCACTGTCAATAGGCAATAACAGATTACAATATGTCAGTTTTACAATATGTCAATATTGCAGTATGTCAGTATTGAGCTGACCAGCTGTGCCCCACACTGCCGTGTTTGCCTTGGCCCACCCTGACTCGTGGCTTGTGATAAAAACAAGCTCAGGACACACTGCTAGCAGGTTCCTCATTGGAAGCTGTTCTGGGGTGCAGAGACAGGAGAAATAAAGCCCTCCTTGCCAGCTGTCAGAACTAACCAGGCACTCCTTCAGGTACCCACAGGGTGCAAATCTCCTGCAGGCACAGCCTGGAGTTCGGCTGCCCTGTGCCCTAAAGGTGATGGACAAACCTGCTTTTCAGGTAAATTAAAGCTGAGGGCAGTCCTTGGCCATCCCTTTGCCTTCCCCTGTGCAAGCCCAGTGCTGGAGGCAAGAGGGGAGGGCATTTCCTCTCCAGCTCTGGCTACCACTGGATTAGATACAACATCAGCTGATAAATGTGACACACTGAGAGGAAGGAAGGCTCCACAAACATCAACCATTTCTTTAAGCAACAGCTGTTCTTCACGGCTCTCACCTGCCCACACACCTTCGTGGGACTGAGGGATTTTGGCAGGGCTGGAAGGGTGGAGGGAGAGTGGCCAGGCAGGACCCTGGCTGAGCCAGAACTCCATCTCCCAGAAAGTCAGATTTCCTTCCCTCCATCCCTGGGCCAGATAATCCCAGGAGCAGATGCCTTTGGGGTTCAGGCAGTTTTCTGACCCAGCAGAGGATGGATTTAGTGTGCTGGAAAGGGCTCTACAAGCATGGGGAGTGGATGAAAGGTGCCAAAATGCCTTTCCTGAGCCATTTACAGCCTCTCTGTGACTACTGAGGTTCAAAAGTTACAAGCAATAATCACGTTTTGTCAAACAGAGCCAGGTTACTCTGGGTAACCTACTCTAACCTGGAAAATAAACTGCTGAGGAAATGCTGGAAATGTGGGGGAATCAACCAGGCTTTGCTGACAGGGCTCAGTCTGGGCTGGATTACTTGTCCTCAATAGTGCCTAACAAGAAATAACTGTTTTGTAGGAGTGCTGATGTTGGATCTGGGTCAATTGCATGGATGATGTCATCATTCCAAATAATTGGAATATTTTTGTAGTTAGCAGACAGATTGTGAGAGCTGCAAAGCCCCAAACAAGCAGAGTCTGTCTGAGAGCTCAATGGTTCAGTCATTATCTTCACTCAGCCAACACAAGGGTCATTCCTGCCTGAATTTCAGGAAGAATCCTGCTCTGACTTAGATCAATGCAGAAGGCAACAAGAGCTGAGAGTCTGCTCATTCTCACTCAATCCAAAGAGCAGTGTGCCCATGGTGCTGGGCTCCAGCTGGAATTTACATCCATGCCAGCTGCTTCCCAGAGTTAATCCCTGTGATAAAGAATCAAAACTGTCAGGAAGATCTTGGCTGGGGCTTTCCAAATAATCTAGAACAGGGCTTCTCTCTTGTGTCCCTGAGATTCCTGGGAGCTCTTGCTTAGACCCAGAATTGCAGTTTTCCTCATCACTTGGGATTTGTCCCTGTTTTTTCAGGCTCACTTCAGAAGTGTGAGAAATGTCAGACACACATTCCCTGTGTCATTCTTTGCTTCTCTTTCAGCTGCTTTCTGAGCTGTGCAACAAAACCTCTTCTTTGGATTTTGGATCACTCACTGCTCTCCACCCTTGGGAAAAGAGAAACTTCACGTGTGAGTGGCAGAAGCAGCTCCTGCCCCTTGTGCCTGGGTGTTCAGTGACCTCACCTGAGCAGAGGTGGGACATTTCACACATCCCTGCACACCTTGTCACCAGTGGCAGCTGCTGCTCAGGACCAGCAGCAATAACCACTGCCATTCACAGAACACCGGGGCCATCATTACTGGTGACCTGATCCACAATTTGGGATTAATGAAAGCAAGGCAGAGTGAAATCATTCACCTGTTTCCTTCACCACACGGGCCATTAACAGTACAAATGTAGAATGTGCAGTCAATGAAAGATCAGGGAGGGGATTCTCACAGGCTGTGAACTCCCATCCTGACACCATGTACAGCACAAGGTAAAGAAAAACTGCTTGAGCATCTCCTTAATATCAACCAGTCATTCTCATTTAGTTTAACAGATATATGGGAAAGGCTCCTACAGAGCACTGTGAGGCAATAGAAATCTGCTGGTATTTCTGAACTAAACATATAAAAAGAGAAAAAGATGAGTATTCCTTTCTACCTTCATTTCACTGTTCCCTAGTGGGGGACTGGGAAGGCAGCTGGAGCAAATCCCATCCATGCTTTGGACATGGCATTATCAAAATTATGATGCCTCTATTGCAAATAATTAATAAAAGCTGGGCTTTGCTCTGGCTTTGGATTAATGCAGCACAAATAGGGGACTTACCCCTGTGTTAAGTCAGAAGCATGAGCCAAATACAACAAAATAAACCTCTCCCTGGTACCTGGAGTGACTCAGCTTATGTGAGCACTGCATGTACCTTTGATTGAATTATACACACAGCCATAATTTTAAGAGGTTGATACAGCAGGCACCCAACACAGGGGACAAAACCTCAGCTAAATTAAATTAATTATAGGTGTATATACTTAATAGAGTTAATCGAGCTATGGAGGTTACTCAGAGTCCATGTTTGGTAGCAGCAGGTTACACCTTGTCACTTTTTAGGGTTTCTCCCCTTGGAGCTTGTGTGAGTTCCAGACTTTGCCATGGAGCACAGGTCCTGTCCTTGACTACCCTGGAAGGGTCTTGGGCTGCAGGAAGGAGCTGCTGGTTCAGGAGCTGCTGGTGGTGACATGTGGCAAGGAGCACAGAGCCCATGTGACAGCAGCCTGAGAGCCAGCTGCACACCTGGCCTGCAGGGACATCCCTGCTCAGGGCCCAGCTGGGTACAGCCCTCCCCCAGCCAGTGCAGTGTGACCCCAGCCCAGCCTGCCAGGTGACAGGCACTGGGACCTGTGTCCCTCCATCAGAAGAGGGATTTGTCACCCTGGAGTCAGGGTGTGAGGAGCTGGGTACCCTGCACCTCTGGCTTCTCCCAGGGCAGAGACACAGCTCCTGCCTCCACCCTCTCAGCTTCCTCTCCTGTCTGTAACACAGCAGGTGTGACAACAAAGGCCCAGCTTCATCATTCATCTCAGACATCAAATTACTCCCTCCCACAGGGACTACATTTGCAACTCTCTCACGTATGCTGTGACTCAGGAGTGGCACTTTTATCTGGGGAAGCAGAATGCAGATCTGAACAGCACTGGTGTCTCCTGGAGGAGATAACTTGTCTCTGCTCAGAGCCCTCGTTCTGGGCTTGCCTTCTATCACACAGCTCCATTTGGCAGGGGCTGCCTGGCGTCTGTGATAGCAGCACTGAATTACTTCAGAAAAACAGACTTATTCTTTCTGTAAAAACAAATTACTAATTAAAACTGGTTTTAATTTTGTAATTCATATTTTCTTGGGACTGTCACAGACTGTGGAGTCCATGCTCCACACCCTGTCCTTCTGGAGAAATTTGGCGAGGGAAAACACCATAAGATTTATTCCCTTTCCTCTCCCTTACTCCTAAAATCCCTCCTCCCCTTTCTCCCTTCCTGCAACTGGTAAATTGTGAAGAACAGGAATGTTCCTGGGAAGAAACCCAGGCAGAATTGCATTCAGAACAAGTCAAAGATTTCTTGCATAGCTGAAGCATGTGTTTGCAATCCTCAGTTGCCGGAGCACGTAAGCCCTGCCAGCGAGAGCTGTTCCCTTCAGATGTTCTCAGAGAGCTCCAGGCAGTGTCCAGGGCAGCCTGGGGACAATCTGAGCTGAGGAATTGCTCCATGGCCCATCTGTTCATGGTGCCAGGCCACAAAGGTTCTTGCTGAAATGATGGCAAAGAGCCACTCTTAACCATTCCAAAGAGCTGTGCTAGGGATGGTCAGAAACGCTGCTCTGGGACCTCCCCCAGCCACAAACTGGTTCCATGAGAGAGCTTGGCTGCCACCACCAACCTGTCAGCCCAGGCTACAGGCAGCTTTTGGGATTGATGCTCTTCAGAATAGTCAGCACGTGCTACCCCAACAAAGGACAAAACCACATGATCCCTAATTGTAACTGCTGAGAAGCAGCAGAGAGCCAGCAACTACAGCCTGTTCTCCCTTTGGCCTGAGAAGTGCCACTGATCCAGAGAGAAAATTACTCTTCTAAGGGGTGATGTTCAGTGGTTCAAAAGTGGAACCTGGCAGGGCCAGGAAGGATGGGAATTGGGGGCTGGGACACTGGTTGGAAAAAGCAGCTTCAATGTATTTGTGAGGAAGCTTTTGTCCTTGGCACTACATGGAGCACAGGCTATTACAGCAGCACAGAGTGAGCCCTTGCTCAAGCTGGTGCTGATACTGGGGAAAGGCAGGTTGATGAAAGCATCACTTGTCTTTCCAATGACCTTATCATGTGAGCTGAGCCTGCCAAGAGCTGTCTCTCTCTCTGGGCTCCTCGTGGCCAGAGCCAAGACTCCTGAATGCTCTGTGCTGTATCTGATACCTCTCGGCATCACTGGCAGACTCCCAGGGCTCACACACGTCCTGGGTGGGACCAGAACACCTCTGTGCTTTGCTGCCTCCAGCCTGTCTCACTTCCAAATAGGTCCAATCTGATTTTGCAATTTTTTGAGTATAAGGAACACCCTGAGCTTGAGGGAAGAATAGAAGGAACAGAAGAGTCTTCCAAAGCAAATCCTTGACCTCTGTAGCTGCGTGGCTGGGCTGGCTCCTCTTCATGCTTCCCAATAGGGTTCCCAGGTCTTCACTGGTGTGTGGCAACAATAATGAGCAAGTAACACGTGGGGGCAGCAGAAAGCTTTGCATCCCTGTCTGGGAGTCTGTGGTTGGAGCATCCTTGCAAGGCTCCTGAAGAACCGAGGTGCTCCCAGGTTTGAGGGTCACTGTGGTGGGCACAAGCTGCAGCTGCTCAGACTCTGGAGAAGGATGTTGTAGGACAGAGGGATTTTGTGGCCCCCTGAGACAGGATGTCACCACTGAATCCTGGGATTTTGTCACTGCATCTGGTCCTGCCCCAGTTCCTGCAGGCCCAGCCTAAGCACTGCCATGCTCATGTTCAAAGCATGCTCAGCCAGAAGACAGTGACAAAGTTGTCCACAATGGAAAATTGGCTGGAATGAAAATCCCAGAGTCAGATCCCATTGCCTCCCACAGGACAAACCTTGCTGAGCTTCTTGCACCACAGGCAGGATGGGGCCCAGCATGTCCCTTTCAGCGAGGTGAAGTCAAAAAAGAAGCTCTTACCTCATCACTGTGAAGAAAGATGAAGGTTTAAACTGCTACCATTTATTCTCTCGGAGACTTGGAATTTTCAGGTAATGGGAAAAAGCCTTGATCTTGGCTGTGAAGGTCTTAAAAGCCAAGTTTTCAGAGCAGGAATATTTCAGACAGGGAAGTGGCTACAATTTACACAGTATGGCTCTAAGATTTTCTGGCAGGGCTGTCTCCAGAATAGGTGTCATTTTTCCTGCTGTGAGTGAGCATAACTTCAGGAACTCCTCTTCCACTTGGTATTTGCCTGATTGCTCATATCAGTCTCCCCATCATCAGTAATGTGGCACAAGCTGATGGAAATGGCAAGAAATAAAAAATCCAGCCAAAGCCAACCTTGTCACCAGAAACAATGACAGATTAATTATAATAAGGGGTGGGAAACAAAACATCCCTGTGCTCCATGAGTAATTTAAAAAGAGTAAAATCAGATAAATTCACAGATAGGAAAAGCATTTTCTGTAGCTGAGGCTGCTACTTTAATTGGAAAATGCTGTTAACACAACTCTGACTGAGGCGAGGGCAAGAGCTCAGCAGGGCTGGTGCAGATCTGCAAGTAAACAGCTGAATTGCTTCTCTCAGCCTCAATCTGCAAATTTCTGAAGCCAAAAGAACAGCTTTAAATGTAAAACTTCTGTTGGAGCTCATGCTTCAATTGGGCTGTGTGCCAGGACATGCAAAGACTTAGGGCATTAAAAGCCTCGTGGAGATGAAAAGACAGTGGGGAGTCATTTGAGTTGGCTTGTAATGCACTGAGCTATAGCAGGATCTGCCTTCAGTCCCTTTAAACCAACTTGTGGGGAGGCAAATTGAGAAAACTGATATTTTATCACTTGTAATTGTTACAGCAAAAGCATGGCCCTGGTGGAATTCCTGTGTCCTGCACAGAGCCCTGCAGAGGGGTCCCAGCCCCAAGCTGGCTCAGCCTTCCCAGTGTGTGAAGTAGCCCCTGAAAAAGCCCCAAACCATGAGGTGACCCCCTCTAGGGATGTAAGAGCTGCTTTGTTGGCTGTTGTTGTCACTTCAAACCATCATCTCAGACAACCTTCAACCACAGAGTAACAGAACTGGTTTGCTCTTACCCTGGTACTTCCAAGGAGCTGCAAGTGCTTTAGAAGTCCCCAGCCAAGCAGGGCTGTGGTGGTTCCTGTGCTGTTGCACAGTGGTTCCCTGAGTCACAGGGCAGCACCTGCTGCACACAAGGCTGCACATGTTGCAATGTCAGCACAGCCCAGATCCTGGGAAGCTGGGATGAGCATCCATCAAGAAATGAAGGATGTCAAGAAACACTGAATAAAGCTGTGAGCAGCAGCAAAGTGACACAAACACAGTGTGATCACCAAGTACCACCAAAGCTCACCTGGCCAAATCCAGCTGTTGTAAGGAAAAGGAAGAGGAGCAGGGCCATGTTTTTCACTGGTTAATGCTGCACTTCCCTGCATGGGCTGCCTTCAGATGGACATGCTGAGCATCACTACCCAGGGGTCTGGGAAATCCTTTGCTGGGATTCTTCACTGCCAGAAGATGCTTTACAGTATCCCCAGCCATTCCCCTAAGTATCAGCTTGGACAAAATTAAAGACAAATTAATTCCCTTGGGTTTTAAGGACCCTGGGAAGTCACTAATCGGGCTCCTGCTGAGCCAAAGGCAAGGCAGAACATTGTTAGCAACAAACACAGAAAATCTTTTCTAATTAGAGTTATGGAATGGGTATGTGCTTCTGGGGAAACACTGTGTCCCTCTGGAGCACATTCACCACAAGGAGAGGAGCCCCAGTGGACAGTGGGGGCTTTCATGACAGTGCCAGGGACCTTCTCAGATGACAGGAGGTAAAAAAAAAACCACACCAAAAACTCCATTAGCATTGAAACCTCACCCTCAGTCTTTGTCCTGGCACAGGGTTCTGGTCTGACAGGGCAGGAAGGTGTTTCCAGTTGTTTTGAGGTTGGTGTTAGGAAACTCTCCTCAAAGCCAGGAGCCTAATGCTGCTCTTTCTCTCCAGGAAACAGTCCCAGGACATGGTCAAAGACACCAATCACACAGGGGAGACTTTGGAGGTCCAAGGCCTGATGCCAGAAGGGAGTTTCACCGTGGTTTCCTCCATGAGAAGTTGGCATCCACAAGGACACCCTCAGTGTGGGATGTTGGTGCATGGGAGCAATATTGGCCCTGATGCTTGGCCTTTAAATCTGCCAGATCCTGGGAAAGCCATCCCAGGACCCTGTGCTTGGAGTGCTAAAATCAGAGCCTGTATATGAGACAAAAAAAAAAAAAAAGGGAAAGAGGAACCATTAGAAGAATTAAAGGGACACAGAAGCAGATGAAAGGTGCAAAGTGTCATCTTTTGTATTCCCAGGTGTGACTTCACCAGCAGCAGAGGGGATACCACAGAGAACCAGTGGGAGGTGGATCAAGTAACCCCCACCTCGAACCATTCCTTAAAATGCAAAACGCACAAATGCTGAGCTCTTGTTTAAAGCAAAGCACTCTCCTCTCCTCTCCTCTCATTGTTACGTGTAACCCAGAGCCTGTGGAAGGAGCTACAGTGAATTAACATGAGAGAGAAAGGAGCTGGATTGAATTTGCTAAGGGAGACAAAAGCCCCTACAGGCATGCTGTTAAGAAAGAATGAGCACTAATTCTGTTTATTCTGAATCGTTTTGTTTGATTGTGCTTGATTGTGCTTGCCCTAGGAAACGTGAGAGCTGGTGGGGATCATATCAGCAAAGAAAATAGGAGAGCAACAAGTTGAAGGTTTAGAGTTCATGCAAACATCGTGCCAGCCACTGAACCAGAAGAAAAGAGTTGGCTCAGAGGCAGCCACTTATCTACTGATAAGATCCTCTTGGGGAAGAATCTCAGGATGATGGGGAAGAGAGATGGGAAATTGTGCTGCAGAGCTAAGCCAAGCAGTCAGCAGAGAATATGGCATTGTTTGGGTTTTTCTCTGCTTTCCTCCCCATTCTCCCCCATTTATTATTAGAACAAAGAGTATTTTTGCCTGTAAAAATCTTTGTGCCTAACGAGGTAACACCGGGGTGCGCTCCTGCACCAGAGCTGAACTTCTGGGTAGCTTTGATTCAGCTTTCTGGAGAAAATCATAATAAAACTCTCAGCTATGGATCTCTATATGATCATTACCTCAGCTTTAAACAGCTACATTTACAACTCCTTGTTTGTGGAGATAAAATACATCACCATGGTTTCAACTTACCAGAAAGTCTCTCCCTCCAGCTGCTCTCTGTGGCAGTGCCAGAGGAAGGAGATCAGGTCCCAGGTGGCCAGAGGATACAGGCTGTGGCTGACCAGGAGCAGGAGCTGTCAACCACGAGGCATCTGGAGAGGTGAGGAAATTCAAGACGACTTCTTGGTCCAGCAGATAAACCTTCCTGCCTTTTTTTACAGATGTGATGTGCTTACAGATGTTCCCTGAAAGGGGCAGCAGAGACCAATCTCACACCATGAACAGAAAGAGCCATCCTGATCAACGAGAAATAAAAATGAAGAGCAAGAATTGTTTGCAATGTTTCTTTTCCTTGGCATAAGGAGGCTCCACCATGTGTCCACTCAAATAAAAACAGCTTGGACCTATCCAGGCCAAACTGGGGCTGCTTGGTGGAATCTTGATCCACTCTGTGATCACTTCATTCAGCTGCTTTTGAGAGGAGGGCACCAGCCCTGCCCAGACCTGGGTGCTGGGTGTGCACACATTGTGGAGCTGTAAATAATGCACTGATTTAACACCTATGTCACCACAGCAGCACAGCAGCCTTTGGGCTGGCAGGGGGAACAGTGTAATTTGGGAAGGGTTTACTAACAGGTTCATCAGCACCTGCACCACAGCTCACCACTAGCACAATTTGGCTTCCATCTAAACTTGAAAGAGGGAGATGGGGAAAAGGGCTGCTCAGACTATCAAGGTTCCCAACAGTCCATGCTGGTGTGAAGGTGTGAAGCAGGGAACCCCATCTTGGACCATCTTTACAATCTCTCCAGGCTGTCTTGAACCACTCAGAGTTAATTCTAGAGCTGATCCAAATTGCTGCCTGGAGAAAAAGGCACAGTTATTTACCTGCAGCAAATCCCATCTGTGCTACTTCATCCAAGTCTCTTATCCCATCCTGTCCTGTTGCTTCAATTGTCTTCTCTAGCACTCCACAATCCCCAGTGGAGAGGATGTCCAAGAGCTCCAATTCTGGAACAATACAACAGGCACAAACCATGCACCAGTCTCTTCATCAAAGATTTGAAAGAGGCCTAAGATTTGAAAGCACCAAAGCAAGCAGGGGCCATGGAGAGGTGAGAACCCAGCAGAGGAGCTGAGGCAGCAAGAGTTTCATCAGGAAACCAAGAACCCTCTCTGGTCCTGCTCTCAGGATAGCACAGCACACCAGCAAACCTGGCTGCAGACTGAAGTCTTGGCTTCCCCTGAAGCCAATGGCAAACATCCCACTGGCTTCAATGGGAGCAGGACTCCATGCCAGATCTCGTGCTTCCCATTCCTTTGCTGTAGCCATGAGAGCAAGCTTCCCTTCCAAGGCTGTGTCTGCAGCTAGAGCCTCCAGGAGCAGGAGAATGGCTCTCCTTGCAGCCTGAGAAGTATCAATGGGAAAGGAAAGACTTATTTTTAACAGAAATGGTGACTGTCCTAGAGAACAACTTGCTTACATTTATGGGGCTCTCTTGGAGCCATTTTGTTCTCTCCCAAAAATTCCCCTTAGGCTTTAGGTGCCCACAGGTTGCCTAGCAGCTCAAGCACAGCTTTTGGCTGTGATGAAATCACAAGTGGGGGAAGTGGTTTGAGCTGAGTTATGCACCTACCAACACTCATCTCTCCCAGTCTTAACATCCCTCAGTCCACACCTGCTCACACAGCAGCACCTGGACACAGTGGGACTTAGAGCAACACAGCAAACAGGCTGGAGCAGACTAAGTTTGCCCATTTCTGCTTTTATCACAACAGAGTTGATGAAGGAAGGTGAAGAAAGGGATGCTGGAAGAGCTGTGCACTGACCACACAGGGCTCTACATTTGCTCTGGCACGAGCATCCCTCAGCTGAGATGAGCATCTTGAGACCCCCGAGCTGTTTGTGAGGTGGCAAGGTCACGTCTCTCATTTCCTGCAAATCTTTGCTTTCCTTGGCAGAAATGAAGGACTTTGTTAGGGGAATCTTGGTGGGTGTTTTGTGATCAGTCAAGCACAGCAGATTCCTCGAGGGTGTTCACAGGACCTCCCGTCTTCTTGACGTAGGAAAGGATTCTGCTTGCTCCAGAAATTCAGGAGTCACCAGCATGGTGCTGACCACCTGTATTATTCCTGAGGTCACGTGGCATGTCTACTGGACAGATTGATGTCTGTACAGCTGACTGTTTGCATATCAATTCTAGAGGCAAAGGAAATTCTTCAAATCCCAGAGCACAAATGTGCACTGCTACAGAAAAGCAGGTGGAGATGTGCCAAGTTACAGCTCCTTAGCTGCTGCCCCCATAAGGAATGCCCTGCAAGGAAAACTGGAAAATATTTCATGAAAGAGCAAAGATAACAGAAGACAATCTGGCTAAGGGTAGAATTTAATATTAATGGCTTTCCTTTAGTCACTGTATTTCCTGTTCCTAAGTTAACCCTCTAAAATCAGCCATGGTCAGAGAAGGGCTATAAGCTTTTGCACATCTCAAAGGTGTTCCACTGAAGGATCTCAGAGCACTTTGCAAATGTCAGGGACTGCTGAGAGGTGGCTTCTCCCTGAGGAGACTGTCCATGCAGCCAATGGGCAGATGCTCCTTTGGCTGCTGAGGCCAAACACTGAAAATTTTGGCTACTCTGTAAGAACATCTTCCTTCTTTGCCTCTCAGGTTCCTGTCACCACAGGAACCCAAAAATGAGAGGAGTTGGGCTTCCCTTGGGCTCAGTGTAAAAAAACCCCCTTCCTCATGGACAGATGGGTAACAGACACAGAGCAGGGATGTACTGGTGCCATTTCAGCCCAGCAGCCACTTTAGAATCTTGTCCCTGGAGACCTCAGGGTTACACAGAGACAGCTCATGGCTATGCCTGGCTCAGCTGCTGCTGAATCTGAACATCACCATTACAGCACAGTCAAACTTGCCTTGAAAGGGAGCTGGACCAGCCCCACCTCCCCACCCTCCCCTGCCAACTGGTGCTTGCCTGGAGGAGTCCAAAATTAGTTCAAGCAGATAAGAGATGGACAACGTGGCTCCTCTGAGTCCTGCAGTCCTTTGCTCATAGGGGATCCTCCTATGCCCACCCACATCTTCCTCTAACCTGGCAAAGTACCTGAATTACTGAGCTGACTTGCCAAGAGAGATTTAGGCTGGAAACCTCTCTAGAAAGATGTCTCTCATTAGGAGCAGGGAGCTGGCTGGGGCACAGGGCTGGGAGAGGAGTGTTACTCATTCCTGCCTCACACTGGGCCCTTCGGACACTCTCCTCTCCTGCAGGATGCACTGGTCTGTGACTGCTGGCAGAAATTAATGAGCAGAACTGGTTGAAAAATTTTCCATCAAAACAGGGTTTCTGCTTTGCCAGAAGATAGTTGAAAAATTAAGTGGAAAAATTAGAGAAGAGCGCCTGGGTTTTGGCTGACATTGTTGGTCCAAAAATCCCAAACTTGGGATTTTTTAGCCAAAAATGGAAGCATTTGGGGAGACAGGGGAGGAAAGGGAGGTGTCTGGCAAGACTTAGTGATACCCTGAAAAACATCTACAAAAATTCTGACAAATATGAGGGTGTTTGTGTCAATTTTATATATATATTTTTTTTTTCATAGTGAAGGATACTTCTGCTTTTAGAACCATTCTACGGGAAGGCTGAAAACAAGTAAATAAGCTTTTTCTTTCTTACACATTTGGCTATAGATCCCTCACAGCTTGTGGCACAAGCACAGGCAGCAACTCTTCTGGAGACACACATCAGAAAGACCAGATCTTTGCTAGGAGCTGCCCAAGAGCTGATTACCCCCAAAGTGTAACTCTCAGAAAGGGACACACACAGAGCTGGTGCTGCTGTGAGTTTGTACAGCTGATGGGAAGCCTCGATAACCTCTCAGTTGCCTTGCACACAAATAAACTGAGCCATGGGGAGAGCCAGGGAACAGGGCTTGTGATGGAAGGCACTGTGCACACAGCTGCTGCAAAACCACCCCTGCTGAACACTCCACAGGCAGAGTTGTTGTTGCAGGGAAAATGGCACTTGAATACCTGGGAACCCACAGAAAGCTCTTTTCCATCTTGCTTACACAATAATGTGGTTTTGCTTTTTCCCTTTAAAATTGTTTCTTCAGCAAAACATGGTTAAGATGAAATAAAAAAGAAAGAGATGGAATCTTCCTTACCCTCTGGGAAATGTGGCTGACAGCATTTCCTGGGCTCAGTGTCACTGTCCCCTTCCCAAGGCATTGCTGGCCAGTGATGTGAAGTGATGAGGGGAGGAAGCCATGAGTGAGAGCAGCTGGCAGCTCCAGGCTGATGATGCCTGAGGAGGGCAGAATTCCAGTATTCCAGCAGGGCCCTCCTTCCTCCACACAAACCTGGGCATGGAACAGAGCTGACAGTGCTGAAGCCAGCCCAGCACAGGTGGCACCAGCTCTGTGAGAAAACCAAATGTTGTTATTGAGCAGTGGGGAGCAGGAGAGGTTCAATTTGTAGTGATTTTCTAAGGAATCAGAATATGATTCGGGACAGGATTTATATTTTAAACATTTAATCTTTAAATTCAATCTAGATATGGATTTCATACCTTCTCCTTAGTGAGAGCAGCACTGGAAGAAGCAGGCTCAGGAGTTCTGGTGTGTCCTGGCAGGAACTGCTGCAGGTCCCCTTGCTGACAGCCTGAGCTTGACTCTCAACCCACCACAGCCCAGGGTTCCAGTCCCAGCCACTTCCACCACAAGCAGCTCTGGCTCAGAGCCCCCAGAGTGATAAAAGACTTCTTGTGTGATCATCTCAGGAGGGAAGTTTGGTGCCAAACAAAGCTGCATTCTGGTTGGGTCCTTTTGTCACCAGAGACAAAATCAAGGGGGAAAGTACAGAGCTGGGGAAAGAAATGGAAACTGAAGAACGTTCAGATAATGTCTTTTCTTAGAAAATAAAAGAAGTCCAACCCAAGAATGGCTTCTCTAGTTTTGCTGGGCAGGCTGCACTGATCTGGGTGCAAGATGAAACATTCTGTTAGAGATTCCCCTTTTTCACTGATCCCTCAGCAGTCTGAGCATTTCACTCCCTGTCTCCAGGAAGGCTCCAGTGATGCTGTAGAGTGCAGTGACCTTACAGAAAGCTGCCAGGACCCTTCAGCAGGAGATGGTTTGTGGGGTGCTGGAGCCAGCCCTGCAGACTGGTGAGCTACCAGTGCTCTCCTGGTGAAAAATGAGCATTTTCCTCCATTCCAGGCCACATGGAGAGCAGCATCCCTTCCCATTCTTCCTTACACCATCAGAAGTGTGAGTGCATGGAATGGGAGCACATCTGGCACAGATCTTCTCTGCCTGGAACTCCACAGCACAATGGTGTCTGCACTGACACTCTCCAGCAAGAAGAAAACATCCCTTTCCCCATGGAAATTTTCCACGTGGTACTGGAGGAAGCACAAAGGAACACAGGGTTTCACTCTACCAAAGAGAAGAGTCCCCAGCAGTGGTACTTGGTGAGCATGGGGCTGGTGTGGGGATAAAATGTTCCACATTTTGGAAGGAGATTCCCTGCCAGAGCAAGCAGAGTGCTGCCAGCTTGCTGCAAGAGACAGCTGAGGCTGCCATGGACAGCAGGAGAGTGAAGGGAGCAGGTGGAGTTGGTGGAGGCAGAAGTGACCTCCAAGGAGGGGAAGAGGGGTTTTATTTTCCTCCTGATCCTTCTATGCCAGAGCACCAGAGCCATCTGACCCCACCTGCCTTCAGTGACCTTGGCTGAGGTATCTTATATAAAAAAAAACCAACTGAGCTCACAGGGAAGGGCAATGGCTTGGGTAGACATGGGGATTAGGAATAAGAGAAAAACAGCAAACAGCTACATGCAAAATAGGCAAAGTAAGTATATAATCCTACTGGATTTATAGGAGAGATATTGGCACATACCAGGAACATTTCAAGCCAAATGTATGACAGCATTCCTTACACCCCTCCCACCCACTGCCATACCCCAGCTTAATGCAAAGCCCTTTGGCTTCCCCAGGCTTAGAGCTGTGTTTTATTGTTCAAACAGGTCAACAATTGCAATCAGATGTTGACTGCAGGCAAGGCACAAACACGATGATGTGTTAATGCACAGCACCACTTGGATGGATTTTCTGCAGTGCTGCTGCTGTGAATGGTCCTGTGCAGGCTGGGCTGGCATCTCCCAAGGCTGCCCCAGAAAACTGGGAAGCCCATCAGTGTTGTGCCATAAATCCATCAATAAATGAGCTCTGTCATTAAAGTATAAAGTCCATTTCTGGAAATCATAGTGGGAGGAGGGCTCTCACACCAACTCTGCTTTGGTTTGTTATGGAATCATAGAATCTTTTAAGCTGGAAAAGACCTTTAGGATGATCAAGTCCAACCCAGCACTGCCAAGTCCATCACTCCACCATATTCCTGAGTTTTTAAGGCTGCTTTAGAAAGATGCTGCTCCCACCTCCAAGAAGTGCCCTTTTAAGAAGAATTGAGCTGGAGAGGAATACAGATAATGGCACCTTGGTAAGACAGGCTGGGAGAGGACCCTACAGGTGTATCTGTGTGCAGCTGACTGCAAAAAAAGCCTTCACCATGCTGGGGAGGATCTAAACAGTACAAAGATTCTGGCTAGTGCCTACAATAAAGACATCCAAAACACTTGGCACTGAAGTAATTCTGTTTATTTCACACCAGGGGAGAGTGCAGCTAGGTTATGCAGGTACCTTCCCAGTGGATGGGATGGTTTTGCTCCAATATCAATTTCCACATGCTCAGCACTGTTTGTTTTCAGGGGGTGCCTGTGGAGCTGCTGCTCCCCAGCTCTGGTACAGCCAGAAAAACCTTCCCCAAAAGCACTCTCAGAACATCCCTCTCCCCAGGCAGCAGCTTCCCCCTCCCCACAGGCTGCCCAGGCACACACAGAGATCTCCCAAACACAGCCTGGCACGCTCTTCCCAGACAGGAATTTTCTACTGTTGTGTCACTGACCACAGACCTGGCAAGGCATTATTCAGGTGTGAACATCCCTGTGCTTTATTCTGCAACCTGACCAGGACAAGACCCATCATTTCTTGGTTTCTTAGCACACTGAGAACTCTCAGGTGCAAGAATTTTACTGCCAAATGACCTTTTACACTGACCACAGCAATCAGACAGTTGGCTTGGATTTAACCAAATCCCAGTCTCAGTCCAGTATTACACAGATGCATAATGTACCACTTGCAGCTTCACTCCTTTCTCTTAATTTTCATGCTGTTTGGTTTGCTTTGTATTTTTGTTTCAAGTTCAGAAACCTTATTAAAGTTGTTATGGAAAAAATAAATTTATTATTCAACATATTCAATTTGTTCAAAATGGAATGATCCTCTTTTTCTTTTTCTTTTTTTTTTTTTTTTTTTTGGCTTCCATTTACAACTGGTTCCATTCAGTTTGACTGTTTTTTATCTTTTGCTATTTATAACCAGCACCAAGAAGAAAATTACCATGGATACAGTACATATGCAAATTAGCTAATGGAAAAAAAATATACATTTCACTCTGTAGTGAGAAAACTTAAATGATATTATTGCCATGGAGAATATATTCCCTGTATTATAATAAAATATCAAGCAATAATCAACTGCTAAGATTCTTTTCCACCGACAAAAAATAGCACCATACATGAGATAGTGAGAATCTACACTCAATAACACAATTGTGCAACTAGAAATGTACAGTACTTTAGTAACAGCACAGAGTATTGTTTACAATATGGAAATACCACCACTGTAATCAAAAGAGCACCGATCTCTTATGAACAACTAAGAAAAGTATTGTCATAGATACACTGAAACAAACAGCTTTTCTTTTCACCAGAATGTGGGAACTGAGGGCAGAGCATAGCTGTGACTTCATTGTAAAGCTCCTATAAAGTGATAAAAACCAGAAGTGTAGGAATACTGAACAGAATTAAATTTTTGTTGTTACTGTTTTTCTGGCTGTTATGTGATGGGAAGGTTGTCACCATGTGAAGTATGAGAATTGACTAAAATGGAGCTGTGTTGTACCATCAGTTCTTAATCAATGTTGAGGGGTTTGATTATAAAAAAATAAAAAGTTGATGCATGCTAATCTGTGAGTTGTGAGAGCAAGTGGGGTGTTTTATTCTCAGTGCTCAGACAGTTGAAAAAAAATCCTTGTAAATTCCTATTCCCTTAGGTGGGACCCAGAACGTGGACCCAAGTGTCCTTTGGGTCCAGAACCCAGCAGATTGGGTCAGGCCACGGGTCTAATCAGCCTAGCACCCTGTTCTGGACAGTGGCCAGCAGTGAATTATTACTGAAAAATACAAAACCTAAACTCCTTCCTCTCCTATGTCCTACCTTTTGCCTAGAGAGGGTCACAGATCAGCACCAGAAGGAAAACATTCCCTGCTGTGGAGAAGCATCTTTGATTCCCAGCAATGATAATTCACACAATTCTGCCAAGGTAACAGAGAAAATGTTACCAATGAGAAGAAAAACAGCAAATTCCAAACCGAGTGAGGGGTGTCAGGGGACCCAGGGCTGGCTGTGGGGGCAGGGAGGCAGCAAGGACAGTCCCAGTGTCACTGCAGGCAAAGGGGGAAAACACCACAGTGAATTCTGAACATAAACCAGGTCCTCTGGGCTCTGTCTGATTGCTTGGACCTTTCTCATTAGCAGTTCTTCTACCTGTTAATTTGCCTAATTGAGTATCACCTGGCATTGCCTAAATGTCCCCTGTCATCCCTGCCAGGAATTTTCCATTGATTACTTGCTAAATACTTACACAACCTCTGTGCTGGGGGACAGGGTGGGAATGACAGAAAAAGGAGGTCTGATCCTGACTATAAATTGCCAAACAAATCCAGTATAACAAAAACTAAGTTGGAATCATTTCCCTGATAGAGAAAATCATCTGAGGCATTGGAAAGCAGATCTGAGACAGGCACTTGAGGAAAAAGGGTGTGCAAATGTGCCTTGTGCATCAGGCCAGCCCTGCTGCACACACACTCATTTGCACTAACAAGCACAGATGTAAATGTGAAGCCCACACAGGATTGGTTTGATCTGTTGATGAACATTATCTTCCTGTGCTTGAAAACTTTAGCCCTTAATAAAATGCTAAGAGGTTATTCCAGTGAGGTCCTGGATATGGAAAGAATTGTACTAAGCAAAAATTGCTTTAAAGACATGTTAGGTACTAAGAGTTTTTATCGTTCCTTGCATTGACAAAAAGAGACAACAGCAACAAAGACAACCTGGGGCCAGGTATGAGCTGCAATCCAGCCTGGCCCAGGGCTGGGGGAGTAGCTGGGCTTGGTTCTGAGCTCAGCTCCAAGGAGTCAAACAGTCACACACAGTTCTAGAGCGAGTTCAAAGCTGCAATTATCCAAAGGGCTCTGCTCTTGTCACGAGGAAGGGACTGAACTCAACCATGGCCTTGGGCCCTGGCAAGGGAAATGACACTCGTTGGAGCAAGATGTGATAGGGAGACTCTGATGTGTGTGACAATAGAGGGGATAAGCCCTGCCCTGGGCAGAGCTCCTGTTTCAAGTCCCACACCACAGAGAGGAGTCTGGTTTAAAGTGCAGAGACATGGCAGAGAGTATTGTGTGTGCAGCACCTGTGAGTGCTCTGACAGCACCAAACCTGATAGCACCACAGAAGTGAGACAGGGAGCATTCTAAGACAGTGAGTAAATTCCCAACCCTTCCTGAAAGCAATGGAAGTCTGAGCCCTCTGGCTTCCCACAAGCTCCAGGTGACACTTCAAATGTCTTGGATCCCTGGCTACTCCAAAGGCTACATAACCTCAGCTGTATAAAAGAGCCCAGAGATAGGAAACACCTGTTCTGCTCCCCACTACATCCTTTTCATAAAGATTGTTCCAAATTCAGTTTCTGTTCCAACCCTATCCAGTTTCACAGTCCTCTTATAAGAACCAACAGTCTCATTATCTGATTGACTTCTAAAAATTGGAGAGAGCTTAGGCCAGGCAATCCCTCAGTGAGCTCTACTGGATGAAGTGATTTCTGGCTTCTCCCATCTCATGTAAATGGTTCTTGTTTAAAAGTAACTATCTACGGCTGTTAATAAGTTTCCATTTCATTAAGCTTAGAAAAAAATTAGGTTTCATAAAAGAAACTCTATTATTCTGGGGAAAAGATAGAGAGGATTGTTTTTTTAAAAATTAGAAGGAAAAGCACTCCCTATTAGTGGCTCTAAAATATGACTTGGAATGTTGGGTATAATTATACTGAGTTTTCTGTAGGAAATTCAGAGATGTCCATCCTCTGCTATCAGTTTTCACAAGCTTTTAGAGAAATTCCTCTTTTTAAACTAAGCCTTTCATTTATGTGCCTCCCTCCAAGCCCACTCTGCAGTGGGATAACTGCTGGGAATTGAAAACAACAGATAAAAGCCAAGATTAAAAGATTAAGTAATGTCTCTACCTTTGCTGAATTATTTTGCCAGAGGCCTTCCTCCATGGAGGTACTCACAACCTTATCCAATGTAATCACTTTGCGACTCTTGTCCTTTTCTTTAATGTTAGCAAGCCATCCAGTGGCTGGTGATTTAATATATTAAAAAAGCATTAATGAAAAATGTGAGGATGTCAAAATACTCAGAAATGATTGGCTCCTTGAGATGACCCTTTCTGTGTGTTTTTTTTAAGGTGGATGAGCAGATGACTTTGGTATCCAGTCTGTAGGATTAGTTTCAAGTCTCATTAGGTGTGCTTTGGGATCCACCACGCTGTAGCAACTCATGAAGTTCCAGTACTCAGACCTACTAGTCCGTGATTTCCATACAAACAGCTGGAAGACTCTAAGGAGTGGCACAGGTTCATTAACTCTTCTGCTGCATCTTGTTTGCATAAAAGTCTCTGCATGTCTGGCAGCAGCGCTGGTACCACCGCATGTCCTGGCACAGGTTCTTCTCCCGGATCACCCTGCAGTACACTGTCCACTGGTCCCCCGTGCACTTGTATGTGAGGGCAGCTTGGGAGGAGACAAGAAAGGAGAAACTGCCAGGTTAGCCAGGGAACTGCACTGCAGGTGTGGCCAAACGCCCTGCACCTGAGGGGAGGGAGGGCCACCCTCGCTGCCAGCACTGGAGAGCTGGTGATGTTCTCTCTATCAAAATATCAGGCTCTTGGAAGTGCTTTCTTCCTTCCCAGGACATGGATGGGGAGTGCAAACCTCCTCGTGTTGCACCTGTTTTGTCTCAGAGGCAAACAGGCCTGGATGAACAGAACATCCAAAGATTCAGGCCAGATTTAAGGCCATGAACTCCACACTGCGGTCAGTGGGATGGAGATGAATAAAGCACACACCTGGCAAGAACACCTGAGACAGACCTTATGAATCTGAGATGGGAAAGGTCACATAATAGAAACTGAGCCACAAACAAGGCCAGGACTAGTATTTCAGAGGTCCAATGTCCCTCATAGGTTGTGAAGGAAAACAGGAAGGAAGTGACAGAATAAACCCCTCTTCATGTGCCGTCACTGAGAGACGCTGGGCACAGACACAAAAGCCAGGTGAGCTGAACTCCACACTTAGATACTCCTGCAAATGTTATCCAGGACAAAAAACTATGCTGAAGTAGGGACAAGGCAGCATGGGTTCTGCAGACTACTGGTTTTTTATTTTTTCTGATGCTCCCATTGCAGAAAACAGAAAATTCTGTTTAAAGATAATCCAATTAGAATTGTTTATAAGCAAGAAGAGCAAAACACTCAATGATATGTCTTTCTGCTAATATCAAATATCATTGTTTCTGGCCCTGGTGATTCCAAGCCTGGTTTAGAAACAAAAGCATCCCAAATTACTTGCAGATTACTTTCAGCAGGGACTTGAGCCTCTTCAGTCTTCTAAACACATGAGCATTTTATTGCTTTGTCCTAAAACGTGAATTAGGATGGATTTCTTGTCTCATCAGTGAATCAAGGGCTTACTTCTCAAATGAAATGTTTTCCTTTCACTATGCTCTTAGTGCTAAAATATCTGGGAAGTACTCTCATACGTTCTTTACCAAAAGAGGTTAGAAGCCCCTCAGCAAGAGTGCATTTGCAAGAATAAAGTCCCCATTTTCTCTTTAAAACATCTGGTAAACTTTTGGGGAACAAATTTCAGTTCAGAAGCTTCAAGTCCAGTCCTAGTTTAAGTCTTATTTAATACTGGACAGCACTATTAGAAAATGGTTCTCTATTATTTAGCAGCTATGTGTTTTCCTATGTGTTAAGAGGTTTCTCAGCCTGTAAGATCAGCTCAGCTGTGAGGAAGGAGGCTGCTCTTCCTGGTAAGCTCTTCTTGTTTACAACCCCAGGCCTCTTGTCACAGAATGGGACAGGAGGCACCCAGGAGGCTGTGTCAGCGTAGCTGATGCCTTAATTTAGTTTCATCTTATTGGTGATGAAGTGTGAAATGTAAAGAATCCAACTTGGTTCTTGGAGCTGTGGCTGAACACATAGAGCTGAAGTTTGGAAAAATACATTTTTAGTGTATTTATATTTTTATCCCCTTATAAACTGAGGAAATACAATGTGGAAAATCATAAAATCCCCACAAATTTGTATTAACAGAGGCATTCTTAACTACTGTAATGTCTTAAATACAGTGTTCTGGTGTTTCAGGAAACAGATGGTTATCACCATGTTCCTATCTCAGCCAGGGACACAGGGAATGCAGGGAGGGCGAGGAGGACAGTGACAGAATATCACAGGGTTTACAGGCAGAGGCTGGATGCTCTCCTGCCCCCCTGGGCAAATCAATCCCTCAAACCACCTGTCAGGGTTATGCATTTTCTTGGGGCACAATGAATAAATGATCCTACTTTACACTGACCCAGCACAGGCAGGGTGTGGAGAGGTTTGTGATGGAGAAAGAAGCACCTGCCAGCTCCCTCACCTCTGTGATTAACCAATTAATCAGTCAATCAATCGACCCAATCAATCACCCACCATTTGTGTGCTCCTGTTGCTCTCTCAGCTAATGGCTCTGCCGAGCACTCCACTTGGGCACAGCCTGAGGCAGGGATTAGACAGGACCTACTCCCACCAGCCCTTCAGTCTGGAGCCTGGCTGAGCCTCTCCCAGCTTCTGACCCCGGACAGTCACTGCAGCCCCACTTTTATCCCACTGAGCACCCTGGGCAGGCGGCACCATCCCCCACAGGCCCCCGACTCACCGAGCCTGGGCGAGGTGATGGTGTTGACGTTGATCCTGTCGTTGCAGACCTCCTGGTGGCACTGCCTGTAGGCTGCTGGCTTGGCCAGGCCGGGGCACTCGCTGCCGTGGCGCCCGGTGACTTTGTGCATGCACTGCACCACGCGCGACTGCAGCCCCTTGCCGCACGTCGAGGAGCACTGCAGGACAGAACACACCGAGATTGTGGTTCCCAGGCCACATCACAGCAAGAATCTCTGCCAGAGCAGAGGGTGCAGCCACTGTGCTGCTGAGGGCTCACAGCAGGGTCATGGTGGCAGGCAGGGATCCTCCATGTGGCTGCTGTGTTGTCCGGGATGGTATCGACCTTCAGGGCGTGCTGTGAGCAGAAGAACTCTCCTGGCACAGGGAAGGAACCTGTTGTCTTTCTGCCCTGAGTTCGCCTACTCTGACTGTCCCCTGTGGATGCCCATGCGGTTCAAGCAGACAAAAATGCAATTCCCCCCCACCAGCCACGAAGAGGCAAAGCTGAAAAATGCGTAATGCTTAATTATGGAGCAGCAGCTTCTACCTCCCTCTCCATGAGGGAGCCGGTGGTACTTGGTTTAAAAGCCCCCTCCAACACTTGGATGGTCTAACAAGGCTTCCTCCACAGCCAGGATGACCCCAGCCAGGCACTGATTTACGATAAATCCCAGGGTTACAGCAGAGGCTGGCAGCTCCTGCGTGCCCAGACCTCTGAGAAGCTCTGTTCTGGAGAGAAGACATCAGGTACTCCAGTACTCACTGCCATCTATCCCTGCTAACTGTCTGGCACTGGCCTGTCCTCCTGGGAGCAATTGCAAATTGTACTCATGAGTTTTGGCTGCCATTAGCCAGGAGGCCCAGCCTGTTCATATGCTCTCTTTGTTGTCATACAGTCAGAGTCCCTCCCTCTCCCTCCCTCTTCCTCTGGCCCAGTCATTTGTGATTTACAATGTCCTACTTGCACGCTGTTCAATTTTAATAAAGCAAACACAGTGAGCACAGGGAGGTGCAGCAGCTGGAGTCAATAAAAGAACCTTGTATTTAACATAAAGAAACAATGGGTTGCAAGACTTGAGTAAGATTCCTGTTTCTGCTAAAGCCACACACAAGCAAACGATGGGGAAGAGGAGGAGGTGAAAGAAAGCCCAGGAGGTATCAACAGAATGATGTAAAAAAGGTCATGTTTTCTGTCCTCTGCTGTTTTTGAACAAAGTCAGGGCATTGGAGCTTTCTCCCTGAAAATCACCATCACCTCAGAGAGGTAATTCTCATGAGATGCCAAACACTGGAGAGAGTCAGAAGATGGGCACCACTGAGGTTGGACTGAAGTCCAGGTCCAAATCCTGTGTGTGCTTGCGAGACCCAAATCCACGGGCAGAACATGTGGATGCACACAGGGCTCCACTTCTACATCCATGGGGCTGAGTACAGCAAAGCTGTGGTCATTTTGGTCTGGAAGTATTACAAGAAACCCCTGCTGTTTGGGGTTTTTTTCCTTTCCAATATTCTTATTTCAATTTAGGTTCAACACACCAGTTTATGACAGATATTTTTACACTTAGATTTTTCAGGTGTTGAATTTACATAAAAATTTGATGACTGGCAAATAATACCTCAGCAATGGTTATGGTATTCAGGATTATGGTGAATGAACCCTTTTCTTGCCCTACAGTAAGCTATTCCAAAAATCAGGAATTAAAATCCCTGATTTAAATCCCCTTTACAATTTGAATTTATGCAGTGAGATCTGGGAATTTCATTAGTTTTGTGTGTTCCTCAGCTCCTTCCCAGCACTGAGTGCCCTCAGTGACTTCCACCAGCCTGGAAGCCATTCAGGCACGGCCACTGGATTTAACACGAACAATTTTTACCCTGATAAATGCAACTATTGGGCTCTTCCACTTCACCAGTCAAATGCAACATTTAATCCTCAGGATTTCAGTGGCACTTTTAGTCTTCACAGTGCTTTACTAATCTTAATCCTCCCCAAACTCTTTGCTTTGGAAAGGGAATTGTACATCCATTTTGCAAACAGAATAGCTGTTATCACACAGGCATTAAATAACTCAGGCCGTGGGCTCCCTTCACATGATTGTAACAGTGAGTCTGAAACCTCTGTCTCTGGGTTTAAGCACTCCCTGTGCTCTTAACAGGGAGGACATGGGGAGAAAGAAGGGAAAACCAGCATTTTTCTCATAAGGTGAATTATGTTTTCAGATACCAACATGCAAACACTCACCCACCTTTGTCTGTGTTCCTGTCTCTGCATCTGTCAACCAGCAAGGAGGGCAAGAAATGAAACTTTTTTCCACAGACACTGCCAACTCCAATCTTCAGACAAATAACAGCAGAGCTTTTGCCCAAAGCAGTTTTATTCCTTCTCCTGGGAAACTGGGATCATCACCTATGCTACACAATTAGTTTTTCACAGCCAGCAAGACAGATTTTAACATCTTGCTTGAACTCTTTAGGGCTTGGCAGCTAAAGGAAGGTTGGACATCTGGCTTATTTTAAGATGAAATTTTCAACTCAGTACTTGGATAGTCTCTTTCCTAGGAATTTCAATAGGAAATAGGAATAGATACAAAGGGGGAATTGTTACTCATGCTGCACTATGAAAAGAGGACATCATTAAAAGAGGCATAAAAATCAAACTCCAACTGAACAGCAAACTCCCATGAATACCTTCTCTCCTTCTCTGGACAGCTGAATGCACTGCTATGGACTCTATTCCCAAATGTTTATGGAGCAAGGAAGCATATCCACAGAACAATTTTCAGGGCTGGATTCACCTGAGAACACCCACCAGCAATTTGCCTCCTCTGGGAAGCTGGGGCTGGGACAAGGGGTTGGGCAGAGATGCTGATGCCAAACAAAGAAGTAGATATTCCCTTCCACCAGGCACTGCCAGTGGTGTCACCATCACAAAAATGCATGAGCAAAATCCAGAATTTAACCATCATGCCCTAAACTGACGATACAAGCACTGTAAACTGGAAATCCACTGCCCATGCAGAGATCAAAGGGTTGCTCAGCACTGTAAAATAGAGGGGGTTAATGAACAGCTACAAAAAGTGAAGCTAATGAGAGTCCCTGTAACTCCCATTTCAAACACTGCTTAGGAAGGCAAAAGCAAGACAAAAATGCCTCCATTCACATTCTTTGGCAGTAACATGCAAGCCAGTGGGGATATCCAGAAGGAAATAAACTCACAAATTGTCAAGGCAGCAGCTGCATTCATCAGCTTAAAGAAGATTTACTTACTGAAAAACTCTTAACCTTAGGAGCAAGCTATGATTTTTCAACTGGAATGCTATTTCCACCTTAGGATACTGATATGAAAGCTTGAAATCTAGCAAAGGTGCTGACAGATGTCTAATTGCTTTGAAAGCAAATGCCTCAGGAGAATATTAGGTATTAAAATAGAACGAATTTACAGAAAGTGCTGAGGTCTATCAGGGCCTTCATCAACTCCTGGTCTACAAAAGATAGCCAGAAAAAGAGAGGGGAATGAGAATGAATTAAGCCAGGGCAGGGCTGCTGTTGGGCAGCTCAGGAACACATAAGAGAGTCCTGAGAATCCCTGTGTTGAGGCCTAATGGAGGTAGAAAAGGTACAGATTTACCAGCACAGAGACAGGTTCAGGGTTGATTGGGATAATGGATCCTTGCTGAGGGCTGCTGGGAGACTGGGATACATTTCAGACCCCAGGACACCTTTAGAAATGTCACTTTTCTAACCTCTAAGGGATAGATGTAAATATTTTTTTTGGTAGGATACTTTCTCCAGCAGAAGGTCCCAGCATCCCTGCAGCCAACCCTGAGCACACTGCAGCACGGACAGGGCTGATCTGTCAGAGGGAGATCCAGTTCTAGATGAGTGTCAGAACTAAGCTGCAGGCAAGATGGGGTTTTCTCTTTATTCATCAGTCTGCAGTCATCTGATGTTTAAAGTTACTGGTTTGTCCCCAGTTTGCTGGAAATTGCTGAAGCCAAGGATAACACCATGGCTAAAGCTCCAATATTGAGAGATAGAGTCATGCTTTACTGACTTCAGAGTTCAAGTATTCAAGGCGTTAGGGTAGAGTGTTTTTCCCCTCGGGGGTCTTATTTCTTGCCTCTCTGAAAGTCAGAAAGAAAGCAAGACAAGTTCCTATTAAAAACATTCTAACACAGCATCTGAGATGAATGACAAAGGTCCTGTAATTGCTCCCTTCCCGGGACCTTAATGGCACACACATGTGTGCTCTGAAAGCCAGTGCTCCACACACCTTCACATCAAGCTTTTTATGAGGATCACTAATTTAAAGCCCATAGTTCTAGCTGAAAAGCAGAGTGCAATATGCTTCCATAAACACCAGGTCAACTTTCACCATGGCATCATGCTAAAGAAAGAAATACCTGTCTTTTCACTGATAAGATCTAATTAGCCCAAAGCAAACTGTAAGCTGTTTTTCAAGCTCCCTTGTTCTTTTCTTTCTTTCTTTTTTTTTTTTCTTCTTCTTTTTGAACCCCAGATCTGTAAAAGAACATATCTGGTCTTGCTTACAACAATCTTTCATTTGGAAACTTTTGTGAAATGACTGATTTGTTTAATTTAGCCAAGAAGAAAAAAATGCATACCCTTCTGACTCAGTATAGGAAGAAACAATAAATTATAGCAGCAAATGCTTGTGGCTGATGTGACAGTATCTTAGTAGGAAAAGAGAAGCAATTTTTGCAAACTGCCTACAGCTGTACTTTCAAACTGCATGACCCCAAGGAACAAGACCTGACCAGCACATCCAGCATGTCTCACTGCATAATTAAGCTTGGCTTTGCTATTCTGAAAAGTTCCATTGTGTACAGAGAGTTCAGAGATTAAAGGCTGAACACATGAATATTCTGGGTAGTGACAGTGCCCCTAAAGTACTTGTGCAGTGGAGCCCAGGTGGATGCTGATGGGAAAATACCATTTAATCCAATATTCCAATCAGGCAGAATTTACTTCTCATGAGGTTTCAAACTGCATTTGAAGAACAGGCTCAAGCAGAGCTGTGAGGTGATACAGTGCTGCCCACAGGGGACCATATTCTAGCAGGTCACCTACTGCACTTGTGCCATGTTTGGACCTGTGGTAGAAAGTGGGAAAACTCCAGAGCTTATTCCACCAGGAAAACTGCAAGGATCTGATGGAGGAAAAACACCAAATGCAAAAGGCACAATCAAGGTAATTTTAAACAGCCTCAGTAGTAGTGGACAGCTGTGGGATCACAAAACTTGGGTCAGGCTGGATGCTGGAGAATCCCCCCTGCTCCTGCAGCACTGTGAGCTGCTTGTGCTGAGCCAGGCTCTCAGGGCTCCCATGAGCTCTGCTCCCACCCTGACTCCTGCCCCAGATGTTATCCTGAGAGAATATCCTGGGAACTGAAGCCCCACTGAATGCATTATTAGTTACTATTAGTTGCTCATCAGTTAATGATCAATGCTTACCCAATGCCATTTATTAAAGAAAGTAATTAAACTGAGGAGTCCTTTGGGATTATTTAACTTCAGCAAGAGGCTGCTCATCTCTCATTCAGTCCTGCCTGAGCATTTCCTAGACATGGAGCCACTCAGCTCTGACATGTGTGATGCTGGCTAACACTGTTTCATCTCTTTGCACAGTCACTCAGACTGGCACTAATTGCTCCTTAAAGGTATTCTGGGAGATTGTCACCTTAATGCCTTGGTAGTCATTACAAATCTCAAAAAGTTTTTGGAAAGACTGCAAAATTACAGCAGTCCCTGCTAGGAACACAGACTGTGTGCAGCAAGGATTCAAGGTGAAAATCCTCTTCAGATAGGTACTACAGAGTTTAAATGGTGAATTACTACTCACCATATTTTCAAAAACATGATCCTGGACACTGTAACATCTGAGAGTAACTCAGAGAAAATGAATGCCAATATTTGAATAGGCTTGTCTTTCACTCTTTGTTCTTCTTCACTTTAGAAAACAGTAAGAGTAAAATAGTCAATGTAATTTCATTTCCAATCCACTGGTTTTGGTGGAAGGCTTTAACTCTCCATCAAAAAAATGCACTTAATGGATCAGGCTTTTAAAATAAAATATCAAAAAAGAGAAGTTATTCTTCCAGTTAAAAGGATCACTGCAGGCTGTATCGGAATATGAGACAGTAACACTGTGGCAGAGCGTGCTCCACTTCAAACAAAACACTGATTAATCTGATCTTTTTGCAGCACATTCTCCTTTACTATGGAACCTTCACAATAATTTGTACCATGGATATTCCCACAAACTCCAGCAGGGATGAGCTGTGCAATTTGTTGTGCAAACAAGGAGCACTTTGAAAGGCACAAACAGGGCTCCTTGGTTTCTGGAGCCTGCAGTGCCCAGGGGAAGGACAAGGCCAGCACTGCAGTCAGCATCTCTTCCCTTTCCATGCCTAGTTCCCAACTAGAGCTGCATCCACTGGGGCTGGCTCTTAGCCCAAGACTAGGCACAGGCTTGACCTTATTTTAGTGCCATTATCCAACATTTCCACCTCTGCCCACAGCTAAAGACACTCCACAGATGTGGGGACAGACAATCAAAGAGAAAAAGGGTGAGATTTATCTTACTGAACCAGCCCTGCTCAAATTCAAGTGTCCCTGTCTGGTAAAACCAATTTTGGGCCATTTGTTCTCCTCTCCTTTAGGGAGGGGTGTTTTGAGATTCAGCTGCTGGCAAGAAAGGCTCTGGTTTGCACATCAGTGATTGTGTGCCAGAGCCACAAACCACAGGGAACCACAACTCAGAGCAGTCCATGGGGCAGGACTTGGGTTTAGGACAGATGCTCTGGCTCCTGGCCATGTTTAGGACCACAGAAGCAGGGAATTTGACTACTAAAGCTTGTTGGATCCTCTCCTCTCCCATCCAGCTCCACCACCTTCTGGGGAACAACTGATGTGCATCAGTGAGGTCTGTGGACAACGTTCCAGTGGTGCTGAAGGTACCTGAGCAGCCGTAAATCACAGAGTTGTTCAGTGACAGGGAAGGGTCTGTCAGCTCTGACGTGCCACTGCAATTTTAAGCTACCATCCCTCCTGCAGAGCTTCCTCTCAATCCAACAAGAAAAGTTATTTTCTCCAAGGTAGAAGAAGATGAACTTAGTTCTGACCTTTATGAAGAATTAACAAGTTGTCCATGGCTTATCATAAACAGATGTCAGGTCAAGCCATGAATTTGTAATGAGTGTTAGAACAAAGGGCAGTTTTGCTCCTATATTTATAACAGCTTTGAATACACCTCTCAAACCACAGCTGTCGTTGATTTACTCTTCTTATTATGTAATATGAATTAATCATTAAAAGTGAGGCACATAGAGGATTTTGTTGATGTTCCCAATCATTTGGAGCTTGGAAAATATGCCTTCCTGGCACTGGGAGATTGTAAAGTATTTTTGGAAAAAAAAACCCCAAAACCAACATGTTTTTTGGTGTACTGCAAGGCTGGGGGTTTATCTCTCAGAGAGTAAGACCTCCTGTAATCCTGCCAAAACAATTAATTTGCAATTACAAATCCTTGTTACCACCCACTGTGATGAATGACTGCTGATCTTCAGTGTGAAGCACCTCAATGTCTGGCACAAAGCCAGTATTTTTTCTTATGGGAAATTAGATTTTTTTTTTCTCTCTCTCTACTGTTAATATTCTTCTGGGATGAGAACCCATCTCCAGCATTTCACAGGCTCAGCAAGTACTGTAGAGGAATTGGCAACTCTTGATGCCCAGGGAAGGCAGGTGGCTAGAGATGATTTTTCAGATGTGCTTTATCACTATTGACACTATTTGGCAAAAAGAATATTGTTTAACATTACACTTTGCCAAGCTGATCCTTACTAGTGCTTTCCAGTTTCTGGAGTGTACAGTCTTTCTGAATCCAGTGAAAGTTGTGCCAGGTGGTTATACAAGATGAGAAGTGGTAGAAATAGATTTTTCCTCTGCTTTCTCTGCTCATTGAAGCCCAGCTTGACGTGTCATAGATTTGTTTTCTCCTGAGAGCACCAATCTGTGATGGTTCCTATCCAGGACCCAAAGATTGTGCATGGTCCACCAGGTCAGATCCTGCTCTGCATGGCATTGGCATAAACCTGCATTAACTCAAGTGCCTGAATTAATCTGGGTTTACCCTCCTGTAAGAGAGACTGATATCTGACCCAGTGTGTTGAGTGAGATCCTTGGCCTGTGGCCAGTGGGTTGTAGGGAAGAATGAGAGACAGTTACCCTGGATTTACATTGGGTTATCTGAGATTAATACAGGCCTTAGGATTTACAGAGCACCTACTGTAACTGCAAAGAAAAAAATATGGCAAAGCCAACATGCTACAAGGCCTCTATGTGTCTTTCTTCTTCGAAAAATCTTTTCATTGGGCTAGGTAATATAATAGGTTAATGAGCTAAATTGTTGCCTGAGGGACAGAAGTTGCATATTTAAACTTCCACCCACAGAGCTGAAAATGTCCCTTGTGAAAACGATGGAGCTTGTGTGTCTGGCTTGTAATTCCACCTTTCTTGATACAACACCAGTGAAATGGAGAATAGTCAAAAAAATGAAACTTGGAGCCCTGGACCATTCTGTGCTATTGGCTCCAAATACAGAACTTCAGTCAGGACAGAATTTGAGGCATGTGAAATAGAGAAACCATTAAGTAAAACTGGAAATAAAGAAAAATCCATAAAAATCTTGTTGAGAATTGCTCCTGCTATATAACCTTTTCTCCTCAATTATACCTTAGAAGACTCCAAAGGACAACTGGAGAAAAGGAACTCAAAAAATACAGCCTTGGCCTGTAGAAAATTATAGAATTACTAAGGCTGGAAAATATGTCCGAGGTCAAGTCCAACCTTTGACCAAACACCACCTTGCACACTAAACCCCAACACCGAGTGCCACATCTGCTTGGTTTTTGAGCACTTCCAGGGATGGTGTCTCCACCACTTTCCTGGGGAGCCTGTTCCAATGTTTATCCACTCTTTCAGTGATGAACATTTTGGTAATATCCACCCTGAACCTCCCTTGTCCCATCTCTGGCTGTCTGGGAGAAGAGTCTGACCCTCACCTCACCACAACCTGCTTTGAGGTGGCTGTGGAGAGCAGTGAGGTCTCCCCTGGGCCATCTTTTCCTGCCACATCACTGATGGAGCAGAAGGGGAGAGAGCTGAGGACACGAGGGGAGCCTTGGGTGGCTGAAAAGCAGCCCCTGGTGCTGCTCACCTTCAAGCACAAGATCCGTGTCACCACCACCTCCAGCTCCCTGCATCCTCTGGGACACGTTTCCAGTGACTCCAATGCCAAGTCCAAGTCCTGCAGCTGCTCCTTCCAGCACAGCCTGGAGCAGGGAATGGTGTGGAACTGGGCTGTGTGTCCTGCTCAGCATCCCAGAGAGCCACACACATAAAGACACGCTCTGTTCTTGCAGGAATGTAATCCTCGATGTAAAGTTTGTCAGCAAAAATATAATTCATCATGAAAGAATGAGCTACTGTCTTGCTAAAGCATCAAAAGGCACATTTTCAGCAGTCTGGGAGTCTGAGGCAAGTGTTGGGAAACTGAGCAACCTGTGTTTGTTCCTCTGACCAGCACAACTGCAACAAGAATGTAGAAAAGCTTCCAGTGGTAGAACATTTAATAGCTCGGATTTCAAACAAGAGGGAACTATTTCAAAGCAGAATGAGTGTATGAGATGTTTGTTTCTTTAACTGAATGCAAACTGGATGTGGAATTTCCTTTTGGAAGAAATGACTGAATGGGAGATGGCTTGGACTCCCTTTTATATATTGCATCATGTATAAAAAAGAATGATATAATGAATTGCAATTCTGAAGAATCCAGGCAAAACCAAAAATTTATTTCAGGTTAACACCTTCAGGGGGTCTTGAACTGTGCAATTCACATTTCTGTTAGGTTTGAAGACCCTGGGGCCAGGAACAGTTTAGTTATGAAACTTGTAACACCGATGCTGAGTTAAATGCTAAAAATAATAATTTAAAAATAATAAATGCTAAAAAATAATAATCCCTTTAAGATAATGGGTTTAAAAGACAAGTAGCAGCAGTGCAGAGAAGTTGCAAGTTTAGTAGCAGAGGTAACAGAGATCTAGTAACAGAACAACTCTCAGCTTTTAGAATTCCAGTACAGTCTGTTAATCTCAAACACTGGGCTAACAAAGGCAAACTCAGAGCCATTTAAAATAACTTTACAAACCTGGCCTTATGTGTTTGCAAAATGATCTGGATGTATCAGTTCCTTGTGCAACACCTGAAACATGCTGCAAATATATTAAGAATATATGAACATGACAGCCAGGACTGTGTTGCTGAATCTGCTCAATTAGCTCCAAATGCTTTCCACAGCTACAGGACACAGCAAGGACCAGCTGCAAATAAACCTGACAGAAAATGGGATAAAATCCCTCTTGTTTTGAGCATGGATAATGGCTACAGAGCTGTTGCTAAGGCTGGTGGATGAAGTTTGGCTGGTGGGTGCAGGTCTCAGATCAGCATGGCCTCGTCTCCAACCCTCATCCCTTCTACATGTGGGCTGAGAACTTAAAATCACAACTTGTCTGGGGTAGGTGTGGAGGTTTTACTGCTGCTGGGAGCTCCTCAGGGAGCTGATCCATCTCCTCATGCACAGAGTCCGTGTATTCTACAAATACAGCCAGTACTAACACAAAAATAACACTGTCATACCACCCAAAGAGCCTGCTCTACTTACAAGTTCTATCTGGAGCTGACTTTTTAAATGAGCTTTTTCCTCTCTCTTACATGACTTCCCAGCATCTTCAAAGAGGATCTTGGTTTGGGAAATAAAGGATCAGAGGCCAAGTCATCAGGCAAGCTGTTTGCACATAAAGCATCAATGCTCATTATTTTAATCTGTGATAATTATCCCTGTTAGCTAAATTGTGCTTCCCTGATGGTTCTCAACAATAAGCAACAAAATGCACAACACATTAATTGCACAAAGCTGTTGCTTGTTCTGAGATCAATTTGTATCAACAGAAAAAGTTTCCATCTTACTCAGCACAAAGCTCTCTCACAGTGACTTTTACAGGGCTGAGAACAAATGTTTTACAGTGAAATTTTGCCCTGGAAGGATGACTTTTAAAGAGTTCACTATAACCTAATGGCTACAGACTGTGTTTCTCCTTAAAGGAAGAATAGTTTTAAACCAGAGCTGCTGATAGCTGTAAAGGCTCCCCTCTTAAGTCCAAGCCCTGTATTAAAGCATCTGGATCTTCATGATGAAAATCCTTCACTCAGGATTTGTGAAGAATTGAATTCCACACCAAACATTTCAGCTATCTGGGTTTCTGGAACAATACTCTTTCTTCTAAGAATTGTACCTACCCTCTCTTCTAGCAATTTTTACCCCTCTACTCAGAGAATAAGAATCTAATTGTGTGACCTAAGTGTCCGGTCAGCATTAACCAATATGTCTAGAATTTTAAATGCTCATTACAAACCAAATCTAAGTCCAAGAACATCCTGCTGGACTCACACAGGCTGAAATTCCTGGGAAGCTGAGCACTGGCACAAGCTCCCTGCAGCCAGAAGCAGGCCACAAATGCAGCACACAAGTTTTTGTGCCCTCCTGCATAGGGATGATCCTGATCCTGAGTTAAGAATCACAAATAACAAGGGATTCTGCACTGGTCCTGCCCTGCTCACATGCAGACACTAAACCCATCAACAACACTGTTTACTGTGATCCCTGTAGGACTACAGCCCTCCCAGCAGTGAGCCAATGTCTTTATCAGATTGGAACTGTTCACACAACACTGAACTTTCAGTCCATGTAATCAGTGAATACACAATTATTTCATATTCCTCCCTATCAAGAGAATCCGTGTCCATTTGCATGCCAAAATGTTATAGTGTTCCACAGATAAATAACTAAATAAATAATGTTATTTCACCTGTTAACACATGGGAACTGTTTGTTTTGGCCAGCTTGCACAGACTCTAAGTGCCAGGTCATGAATAAAATAATGTTCAATACTGTAAACATCTTGTGACATAAATTCCTGGCTCAGCATAAATACAGATACTCTGTATGTGGCAGGTTCTTCCTGCATTCTCCAGCACTGTCACCTCTAAATTCATGTATCTATGACAGAGTATATACATAATTATAATTCCTAAAAAAAATGCCATCACAGATAAGCCAATTTGCCCATCCTGGGCCTCTGCTTCACTGGATTTCGCTTGCTGGAGTTTGGGATTTTGGAAAGCAAAGTGTAACTACTGTATCCCAGTGGTTTCTGCACATGCCATACATTCCAGAACAGAAAGTAGGTTTTCTCTTTAAAGAACAGCACAGTTAGAAAGATAAGATAAAACCAAACTGGAATATAATATTGCTGGGAAATTTCAGTCCTTTATGCAAAGATGAAGACAGTAATGTAAAGGATGATTTCTGAACAACACTGGCAAGGTTGAGTTTCTCACACTGCCATGCCTCCTTCCCAAGCAACACCTCGTATTACTTGAAGATCAGAATGCAAATACCTGACACTGCTCTGGTTTAATCCACTGCATTCAGGAATTAATTCCACTGATGTCACTCAGAAACAAAGTTCAGACAGGCCTAAGTGAAGGTAAGCTCCAGCCCTGAGGAGGGGACTGATGGTTTTGGCTCTGCAGTTAAACTCAAGCCTTTCTTTCACTTCAGGTGGCTGGAATGAGTCTAGGACTGGACTACGTGTGTAGGTCCCAGACTACCCCAAAAACCAGTTAAACCTTTGCTTCCTAAATATTTAAACTGCAAATTAATGCAGACAGCATACAGGAGGTCAGCATCCTGAACATCTCTGCACTGAGAAAGAAAACAACACAAAGTGTTTGCTGTTACCTTGGACCAGTCTCCTGTTTTCCACTCGTAACAGCCGGTGTGATCCTCGCACTCTTCCTCCTCCCTTGGCCTGGTGGCTGCATCACATTTGCCTTGGGAGTTTGTGCACGTCACTGTTCTTTTCTGAATTCCCTTGCCACAGTCTGCTGAGCACTGCAAAAAACCAGGGGTTTGGTTTTGGTTACATGGTGATTAGAAATGATAGCTTTTATGTTGGTAACACAGCTCAGAGGAAAAGCTGGGGTTATGAACATTGAGGAAAATGATAATCCGTAAGATTTTATTACAATAATCTAAGCCACTCATACACAAGTAATTTGAAAAGCATGATTCGTGCTTGTGAAATATTTTACTTATGAAAAATGGCAATTCTGAAAATCAACCTCCTTTGAAAAATGTCAGCTAGGTTTTTGCTAGAACTGGTCCCACTAAATCTTGTGCTGAAGAGCTCCTCGTTCATACTGAAGAAGGACACACTGAGATTTACTGCCACGTCCCTTGATTTATCATGGGATACATCAAGGGTGATAAATGGTGGTGTTAAGTGCACTTTTAAATCACACTAGCATGAGACCACTGTTCTAAACACCTTTCTGTAGTACAGTTTGTGCATATCATGGCAAAATCACAATTCTTGCATGCCTTCATGTGAAACACACACATAACCTTCACTTCTTGATTTGCCAAATGCTCATCGCTATCTTAATTCTGAAGAACTCTAACCAACATTTACTGAGGGAGCACAAATTATCCACAAATGGTTGTGTGCCTGGGCCCTATGGAATTAGCATCTAAAGAGCAGGGATATCTGGTCACTCACTTGTTATCTTTGCCAATGGTTGGAAAACTCTTGTTTAATTGAGAATTTGTCTGGATTTTCTTGGCTGTATGTGGTAGGAAAAGGACACTGGCCCAGACTGAACCCAAGTGTCTGTTTTCAATAACCAGTTTAGTAACAGAGCATCAGGCCTGCTGTCACAGCCACCTGAGTCCTTGTCACCACCCTGAGCACAGCCAGTCTGCCTGCTCCTCATTCTCATGCCACTGCAGTGGTTAAGAGTGAGAAATTGTCTTGCAGAGCCACTGGGGACAGGTGGGTGGAAAAATGATCTATGTACCAGCTGAGATAAAAACTAACCTCCTCTGGCATGTCAAGTTCTCCCCTTCAGGGGGCCAGCAGGGAAAAGACAGTTGATTTGACACTGAATAAATAGTGAAGATATGAGATATTCTGTGAGGTCTTTTGAACGTGTTCCAAGAAGCTTCTCCATCCAGGGGGTCTATGCTGGAAACAAGCATCAGCTTGATATAAATTACATCAAATGGACAAATCTCAGCATGCCTGTCTAACCTTCTTAAAAACACAATCCAGGCAGTTCTGACCTGCTGGCCTTGTTAAGGACATGAATGACAAGCGTTTATGAGCTGGCAAGCAAACAGACATGCCTTTAAATACTTCACAGCACTACAAAGTGACTTCTTGAAAATCTGGGAAACCTTCCACTTAATTTACTGTGTGCTGCTCACGGCGTGAGCCCCTCATGGATGTAACATCTTTGTAAGGAGCACAATCTGTAGTTCTGCTAAAACAGGGGGATGAATTCTTCCCAACTCCGCAAAATTCCACAAAATGCTTTGCTGGACTGCTCAGAGTGCAAGGCTTGCCAGAGATCCCAGGCTGGAGCTCCCTAAATGGTACCTTAAAGCCATGAATTTGCCCCAAGTTGGGTAGACTTTCCCAAATTATGTATCATTTTCCTCAGGCCCCAGGGTGGACTCCTCAGGGTTGCACTCGTTCATCTCAAACTACAAAGCTCAACATAAAAAAAATCTTTGGAATGGTCCAATTTACTCCACGTAAATCAAGCTGAAGTGGGAGTATTTTTCACAGTAGGAGAAATCTCTAGGTGGGTTTTACAAGCAAGTCTGGGAAAAACACCAACTGTTTGTTCTTCCCACAGCTTTTAAGTCATTCACAGATTAATACTGCATATACTTTTCTAGACAAAACAGCATGAGCAAGAAGGTTTCCAACAGATCTTTGGTGGTCACATATAAATCACCCTCTTTAAGAGGTTTTTTTCCTTTCCTCAAGTCATCTGTTTTCATGAAGAATTTCTTAATATATAGATTTTACAGAGAGTCCACAAATTAATATACACAGTTTCTCTGTGTTCACTGGAGATCATTAGACCTTATTTTATTAACAAATTACTTTGTAAAATCCCATGAGGCTTTGCAAAGGAGCAACACAACTTTGCAGTTAAGACACAACTCCTTTATCTGAAGGAAATCCATATTTTTTTCCACTCCAGTTCTCTAACAGTAGAAACATTCACCTTCTTCTGACAGTCTCTATTTTTATCATTAAAAATGGGTTGAGCAGTACTTTGTCCAAAACAATCTCAAGTGTTTGGCAATACAAGGGGAACTTAATTTTTTCCACAATGAAGATTGCATTGGAATTTGCTGTGAAAACACACATTTTTGACCAGAGACCAGACATCAGTGCAGTCAACTGTGTTGTATAAGCAAGAAATTAAAAAAAATAGATCAGAAAATTGATTTATAAAATGATACAATTACAGGGATATTTATTCCACAACATCAGATTAAAATGCTAAGGAATAAAGTGATTACCACTGAAGAAAGTCCTAGGTGTTAGAAGGGTTCACACTGGCAGAGCATCAGACATGTCTTGGAGTCAATTGTGCTTCATAACAGCAGAAATGGGCCAGAATAACAAATTTAAAATCACAAGTGCACAAAGTAAATAAAAGTATCAAAGGAAAAGTAAACCAGCTATTGAAAAAAAAAATCTAAAAATGCTGTGTATTTGCAAAGAAGTTACATGGTCATGAATATGGAAGAGTTCCACTGATCTGTAACTTGACTTACTCTATTCCATAAAAGGGAGGGAGAAGTAGCTGGGACTGTTAACAAAAGACTCAAGCAAAAAATCCACATGTAAACCAGTTAGGAACTGCACCCTAATCTCAGCTATAAACAGTTCAGCTGGTTTAGCTATAAGAAATAAAGAGGGCATCATCTGAAAGGGGAATGTCTATGACACACAAAAGACCCATCAGACATCTTACTAAAACCTTGGTGTGTTTCTGCACATCTTTTGTAATGAAAGAACTCAGAAAGAACATGAATCTCATGCACCAGTGAACAGATCCAGCACCCTACTGAAAGGGAACACTGCTCTCACTTAGCCATCATCTCTCTTGCCAAACTAGGATTTCCTGTCCAGGAGGTGCACAATGAAATCCCATTGTGTTTGTGAGGAGACACTGTTCCTCAGGATCCCTCCCATCCTGAGCTTCTGTGACTTTTAAGCACATTTCTAACAACAATATTCAGCAAAATCCCTTTGACAATGTTTTAAACAGGAGCTCCCTGTTTCAAATAGAGGTGGATAATGAGGAATCCTTCCCACAGGAAGGGCTGTTGCTGGACGGCCAGGCTGGAATGAGGCTGGTAGAGCTGCAACCCTGCACCCAGAGTGAAAGGATCTCATCATCCAGGTGAGCCCAGAAAATACAGTACCAAAATGAACACGGGCATCCTCTAAGGACTGTTACTCACAGGGCTCAGACAAAGTTGCCCTGTATTAGCTGAGTCTTGGTCATGAACTGCAGGGACACTCCCAGATCACTCTGCTGCTAAACAAAACACAGGGTAACTGCCTAGATCTCCCATTATTTACCTCAGAAATGCATCCATAACACTTGGGGAAAACTTCTTAACTCTGCAACTACTCTGTGATGCACCTTTTATACAAAGTATAATTAGCTTTTTTATTTTCCTGGAATTACACAAAAGAAGGCTGGATAGGGCCCAAAGACTGCACATTCTCTGTAACATGCAGATGCCTGATAAGCCTGGTATTTATTAATTCCATGTTTAAATGGAGCCAGAAGCCCTGCTGGGTTACTGCACTTCTGGCCTCAGGTCACTGAAACGTTTTTCCTTCTTGGTCAGAGTTTTCAGATGGAAAGATACCATCACTAGAGTATATCTAAACCCTGCCTTACTAACTCATCTGGTCTGGAAACCAAACCTCAGCTCCTCACTGCTCATCTCAGCAGATGAGAGTCCTACCTAGTGCTCCAGTGCTGTGAGGATGCCAACCATGAGAACCATGGATTAAGGCCAGTGTAGCCAGAGCTCTGAGCAGTCTGGCTCCTTTCTGGAGTGAAGTTCCTACCTTTGACCACTCTGATGCCTCCCAGATGGACAGGCAGTCCCGTCCCTCACAGCTCTGCACCGTGGCTGGTTTGCTGCCCAGGCAGTAGAGATCCCTGGTGGTGATGTAGGTGCCGTTCTGCAGCTGATAAACACAAGTGACCTCCCGGTGCTGCACACCCTTCTCACAGGTGGCAGAGCAGGGGCTCCAGTGGCCAGTCACCCACCTGGGAAGGAGCCAGAGGATAAATATTAGTGAACTGTTGGGATAAAACATTATGCTTCCCTTAAAACTAGTGAGAAATGGGAGCTTTTCCTGGATTTGTGGGTGCTTTGATGGTGCTGTGTTGTTGTCACCCTGAGCTCACTGACCCCCTTTGGGAGCTGACATGTAAAGCAGGAGTGTCAGTATGCAAGTGAATATTCCCTCCTGACTCTATGCCAGGCAAAACCCCAAACTCTGCGTGACTCCCTTTAACCCCACTCCCTGCAGTGGGGATGGTTTTTACCCTTAGATAAAAATAGACTTGTCTGCAGACCATTCCCTGCAAGGGAAAGGAGGCATCCTCACCCCTCTGTCTTCCAGCTCCACTGACTCCAGCAACTGCTGGAAGCACCAGGGCTATGAGGCAGTGAATAAAGTGTCTAAGAAGGATCTGAATGAGGAGGGATGGAGGGAAGGACATTTTTTTTCTAAAAGACAAGCAGCATCGATCTTTAGCTTCCTGCAGTCTGTCAGTGAGGAGCATGTTCTTTGTAATTACAGGCATTCCTGGATGGGGTGAGGGACTGGAGGAATAACTGTGCAGCCACTGAGCACTGGAAGGCTCTCATGCCTTTCTCACCAGGCAATTGACCTTCTAGCCTGTTGTTTAGGACTGTCACCCAGATTAGTATCCTTATACCATGAATCTTTTACTTGTCACCCAGTCCTATTAGCTTTATAATGGTAAGTGGGCTGTCCATTATGGTAAGTAACCCAAACAAGACTTCTCAAAAATAGGTCTGCTGAGAAATACTATTTCATTCTGCTGGAGGCTCCTGTAATCCAGGTAGAGCAACTTATTCACCACATTTCTTTTGAAGCTGTTGTGTCACTTCCCTGAAACAAATTAAACAACTGTTTCCCACCTTCCCACTCCTGAAAGGGGGAAAATCAGTTCAGCACCATTTGTAGAAACATCTTCACCTGCTGCAATTGTCATGAATTAATTTGTAAATGCCATGACTGGTGTGACAGCACTGATGACTGTGCTGACAGTGAAGGCAGAAACCATTTAGTTTGAGCAGGACTGGGCCACCTGTCTTTTGTGGAACAGGGCCCTGCTCAAATGTTCCTGTGCATTGAAGCAGTTGATTGACACATCTGAGTTTCTGTTGGCTAAAACAGCTGGTGAGACACCAAACCTGTTTCTCCAGACTGCAGTTTTGGTGCATCTCCGTGGCCCAGGGCTTGGTATTTCTCTTATGGAATGGGAAAATGTCAGCTGGGAAATCGAATCCTAGGCTGAAAGACTGACAAAAATAGCCCTGAAGTGCAGAAAACAGTGTTCATGAAAATTAATAGCCAGGCCCCCTTGGTATCAGCTGGGCTCTGCCCTGTTGGAGCAAACGTGGAGGGAATTATCCATCTGGGGAAGGGAGCTCTCGACAAAGGCCTGGAGGGGACAAAATGACTGTGCTTTATGAGCTGAATGTGAGGCACAGGGCTGGGAAAGGGCTCTGTCCAGGCTCCACTCTGCTAATATTCACTTCAGCACTGTGCTCTCACTGTGATCTACAGCTACTGGCAAAAGAAAAAGGGAAAGGGGCTGAAAGCAAAGGAGAAAGATAAAAATACATTCTTGGCTGAGGCTGTCTGTGAGCCTGCATTTAGGATGGGCAGCACACAGCATGGCAACTATTTCCAAGATGACTTCAGAAGCAGTGTTACGGCTTTTCTTTTAGAAAGGAAAATTCCTTCCTAATTTTTTTGTTTGTTGCTCTTGTGGAGGGGAGAAATCACCTGTTTTCTACCCTGTTTGGTGATCTCTAGTCAGTACCAGCACAGATACCACAGAGTTTAACTAGAAAATTAGCACAGAAAAAACAAGTATTATCATCATGAGAAGAATGATCGCACAGGGCATGAGCTGAAACCCAGGACATCAATTCAAAGTTGTGTTTGCGGTGAAAACAGTCTCTTCCTTGGAGTGGTCAGCCTCAGCCACCATCCACTACATCCAATCCTGATTCCAACCCTGTGGTTACAAATCAGGTGGGCAATGCTGTAAGGGATCTCTGAAACCTCACAGCCCACTCTACCTGCATGTGTCAGTCAAAATACTTAGAAATTAAAGGCTATTTTAAAGTGGTGGTTTTACTTCCACATCCAGAAGACAAGTGACATTAAATGTCTGAATAATAATATGAGCAAAGTAGTTTATTTTCTAAGGCACTGAGGGGATGATCACTTTGATCACGGAACTTCATCCTCTCAGTGAAATCTGTGCTTGGCTCAATGGTTTGTAGAAAAAACCTGGCAAACCAATAAAGGTGGGTCCTCCATGCAGTCCTGGCAGTGCCCTGAACCCCCCCAGTTTCCCCAAACTCTCCTTCACAGGCAGCTGAAAATATTGCTTTAGTGTCTGTAACACACAGGAACACACTAACTGTATTTTAACAACATTCAAACCAACGTGGAAAGACAAGGGATTTCTGGATAAAGTGATTAAAGATGAAAACTCCTGCCACTTTTAAATTTTTGGAAGGAATTTTCAGCAAGATAATAACAGAATTACTATCTGCAAGTAATATACACACCGGGGAGAAAAATGTGATGTGCAAGTAGTATCACATTATGGTTACCATTCAATTGCACCACAAGCAGATTTTTGTCTCTACACTGTCATTACAACTTCTGATCACACCTGAGTGTGTTTAACAAGACCTACTTAGAGGGTGATTTTCTTTAAAAAAAGCTAAGTATTTTTCTTATGACAATATCAAAAATAATTCCAGTGTTTTAACTGCAAACCCCAGGCTGGCTCTGTACTATTAACTAAGCCAATTAACTGCTGTACACTAAGCCCTGTGTATGTCATATAAAGCATTTGGCTTCCAGTTACACTTTAAGCCTGTAAACTGATCTTAGGGATTGCTTGACACCAGAGTTCTTTTCAGTTTGGTCTTTCCCTCCCAGGTTATAACCTATCTTCTGTGGGACATTGGAGTGCTCCAGCTGGAGTCCCTGGAGAGCCTCTCATTTTGCCAACAAGCACAGATTTACGTGACAAACACACTCATCCTTCTCACAACCACAGGGATGGCTTCATCCCTGGTATTATTTTGTGTAATCTTACCTCTACAGAAGATTCAAGAGCTAAGTGATCCCTGCTGGTGGTTAGATTCAGGAAGAAAGTGCTGAGCTTTTAAGCAGAGATTTTACCCCAGTCAGTAGCTGTCTTTCTAGCTAAAATATGCCCAGAAGGGTGTGATTTTCAAAAGCATCAAAAAGCTGGGATGGGCAGGACGTGCAATCTGAGAGGGCTGCTCTAAATCTTTGTCTTCTGAGTCTTCCTCAACCTCTGACCTCTCAGTATCTCTTCTGAGGAATTGGGAGTTCTTCTTCTAATCTGCTTTGGCAACATTCATCTGGCAGGCCCCTGGAGCAAACTTGAAATATCTTTTGGAGATTCAGTTCATCATTTGATGTTTCTATGGTCTGGATTAGTCATTAACCTTGAATTATCTACTCTATCTACTTGCCTAAGACTCCCACATTTTCTAGGAAAAAAAAAATTGTCTGGAGCACAATGAACATAAACCCAGGGGAGATGAATGTCTGCAAATCAGGGCTTGTAGCTAAATATCTGGGGAAAAAAAAAGTTAGGAAGATAAAATGGATCAAGGCTGAAGGATGGGGGTGAGGGAGTGCAATCAAAAGACATGAGGTCACTTTTCAGAGATTTGCAGCCTCTTATAACACAAAGCCATTACATCTTCTGGGGTCAATATTGCAGCCCATTAAATTTCCTCTGGTTGTTCCTGCCCTGAGCCCTGCAGAAGAACAGTGGATTCTCTTCCACTAACTACACATCCATGCCATGGTCACACATCCCCTCACTACCTACAGGGTACTTTTGTTCTCTTCCCAATGCTACAGTGACATTTATTTCCCTGCTTTCACAGTAATAGTTCAGATGTGACCAAAGACATGTTTGCAATAACACTTTTTTTTTTTGTTATTAAACCAGTTTTTTCAGAACTGGCTCTTAACCACAACTAGTTTAGAGCCTGTACTAGTGCTGAGTAAAGCATCAGAGAAAACTTCCTACAATACAAGTCTGAAAAAGTCCTTGTGACGGAAATATATCTAAAGCCCTGTGATCTGAGGGTTCTACTTCTAATAGATTTTATTGAATATCTTTTAGCTTAATGTACAGGTGAGGATAACTCCATGCCCAGTTAACAATAGTTGTCTTTAGCACCTGTTTGTGATGCAAAAATCACATCTAAGTCACTCTTAGTTTTCTGAGGCACCTGGATGAAACTGAGGCTGTACTGATTTTGGCAAAAGTCAGACCTAAAGAAAACTTTCAGCAGAGATGGGATTTCACACTGGATAATTTTAGTGAGGAGAACTGGAAAAGAGTTCTGAGAATCAGTTGTGTGGAACTGACAGATATTCTTTGCTTACAGCTGTCAAACCAAGCTCATGTTTGACTGTGTAGAAGAAAAGTCTCTTTACAACTGGAATTGTGTTTTCCATGAAACACACACACACATTTTGGTATTGGACTGTCCCCTCCCCAAACACTCCTGAAGCTCTCCACCACCTCTCTGTTGCACTGGGCTCAAAACAATCAGGTGAATCCTGTCTTTTGGGAACAGGTTGTGCCACACCCAGTCACTAGAAGGCTTTTTTTTTTTATTGGAGGAAAGTACAAGGAATCTAGTAGAATAATACAGCTGCTGATGTCGAAAGTAGGAATCCAAGACTAACATTCCTGTCTGATTGCCTTTATAAACAGTGCTCAGTAATTTTCCAGTACAGTAGTCATTCTGCTAACAGACTTGCCAACTTTCACTCACACAGGTTTCTTTTTTTCTTTAGTGATTATCATTTTGACAGCTTTTTTTTTTCAGATTCCCACCAATAAGATCAGCCAATGTTTTATAATTTACATACACCTTGGGAAGTTCTTTTTTTCAAAATGAAAACCATTGTATTCCTTCTCCCCCAGATGAGCAGATCTCTCAGTTTTGGAGGACCCAGTGTGGGGTTGGTGTGAGGAGGTGTCCTGCTGGCTGACACCAAGGGACAGAATTTCAGCACTCTCAGAGCTCCTCTGCAGTGAGTTTTCCCTATCCACCTCCATGGCTGGTGTAGTTTTAATGGGGCAACTGGTTTCCAGCTCCATTCCCAGGAAGGCAGTGCCTTCTCAGCTCTCACCACAGGTTGCAAACTGTGAAGATCAGTACAGCAGGCAGCAGGAGGAGTGGATTTCACAATTACACATTTTGCTAGATTATCCTGCTAATCCTTTTCTGTGGGTTAGAACTGCACTTGGCCTGAAGAGCCTCAAAACAAAGCAGCATAGATCAAGTAACATTTCAAAACAAGGCAATGGTCAACCACAAGGTTGTTGAGTCAAACATTGCACTGGGAAAGAACATGATGGAAGCCAGCCTGGGTGTTTACACCAAAGCTAAGGGACCTGTCTCATGATTCCATGTGAAAATTAATTCCAAATTAACTCCTGCTCTAGGTCTGCTGCAAGTCATCTTGGAATGTTGGATGTAAATACATTCAGCAGTAGCCAATAAGCACTTTTCATTCTACACTGTCTGTTTCCCAGCCTTCTCTTCCAGAATTGCTCCACTGAGTTGAGCTGCTGGATTTGCTAGAAGATACAAGCAAATTGTCTTTCAGTGGCTAATTAGGCACTGATTGGTACTTGATGACCTGCCTACAACCTGGAGCACAGGAGTTTTTGTCTCCTTTTGGTGGATGGGGATCACCATCTACTGACCTGGGCCTCAGATGTGCCCACAGCAGGACATCAGCCACCCCTCACAAAGGTGCCCAGGAGTGTCTCAGGCTTTCTGCTCTGCAGAATTTTGGCTTTTGGTGCTGCAAGGCCCAGGGGAGCCCTGCTGCAGGCAGTGTCCCCGAGGAGCTGCCACCAGAGCGCAGCATTCCCTGCTCCAGCTGCTCCAGCACTGTCCTGGCAAATTCATTAAGCTCAAGCTGACTCTGGAGATCCCAACTCCAGCTTTGGGAAGTACTTCAAAATGAGCTCTTACGTGGTGCCTCCTTGGATCAGAGGGTGCTAACATTACTATTGATGCCAGATTTCCAGGCTAAAATGAAACCCTCCCCATGGCTGCTCCTTTCTTTTTTTTTTTTCACGTAACCAAATCCAGTGCACATCAAAAATGTTTCTCAGCACAAGGCACAGACAAGGGTTTGAACCTGTTGGCATTGAATGGTTTGATAAACATTTGTACAGGTTCCAGAAGAGTCTGACTGCATTAATGAAAGGACTGACCTGTCTGAAGCCATTAAATGTCCAGCTCAGCTCCTTCAGTTAACAAATACCCACATCCCTCCAGTTCAGTGAAATTTCTATGGAGCCCTGTGAATAATTTGCTGATGTTCTCAAAGAATTTTCCATCATACTGTTCCCCCCAAATTCTAGTATTTGCAAGACTACCACCTCACAAAATAAATCTGAAATTTTTTTGCTCCCCATCTACCTGTGATAAGAGCACACAGAAATGGGGTGCAGACAGCCCAGAAAATAAGGGAGACAGACTGATTTCTGTATTATTCTGATTTCTGTATTCCTGGGCTGTTAAACAGAGCACTGCCACATGGATATTGTGGAGTCTAAAGGATGAGGTGGACTCTCAGTCAGCAGGATCACATGGATACACACCTTAAATCAGAGCTTAAATCACACCAGGAATCAAAGCAATGGGCACTATCACCCATCACACACTGAGGCACCATTATTTTGGCACTCCCCAGCCTTTGGACAGGTTTTTGAGGTGCTGAGCCAACTGGGGCCTTGACTGACTCTTAGAACTGGCTTCATTTTTCCCCAGTGGGCATTGTTGTGGTGTGAGCCCTTGGAGAGCCTGGTGCTGGATTCCAGTCCATGGATAGAAAAGTTAAAGGGAAGGCGAAGAAAGAAAGAAGGAAGTGATCCATGTAACCACAGAGCTGACCTCAGCAGTGTGCCACCCTCTAGAGATGATTTGGAGGGCAACAATAATCAAGGACACAGTGGTAAAAGGATGCAAGATAGGCCTCATCCAGGCAAAACTCATTGGCTGCATTTCTCTGACTAAAATAACTGGTTTTCCAGACAAAGGGAACGTGGTAGTTTTAATCTGTTTGGTGAAGAACTCCTTTTGCTGCATGGGAAATGCTTACTGGTGACATGCTGGGATAATTGGGTAATTCATGAGAGGTGAAAGCTGGTCTCTCATCTACCTGTAGTGCTGCAAAGGAGTATCAGGTATGAAGGGAATTTAGATCAGTTACTGGTGGGCTTCCTGAAAGGTCTGTCTTGCATTTGATCCAATTTAGTATGCTCATTAACGACCTTGGCACAAAAAGAAGAAAACTGCTGAAAAATTGGGTAAAAATGCTGACAATACAAAGCCTAGAAGCAGTGTCAATGCCTCAGAGGATTAAGATGTCATGCAGGAAGAACTGAATAACCTTGAGTACTCCAATAGCAAAGCTAGGATAGAAATAAACAGCACACAGTGCAAGGCTGAGTGCTCAGGGACCAATAACAAGCATTTCTGTGTTAAAGTAGGGTTCATACAATGAAATAAATGAGGAGGAAAACATCTCGAATGACTGTAAGCCACAAATATGATGCAGCCATGAAAAAAGCAATAAGAAGTTAAAGTAATGGATTTAGCCCAGAAAAATGATGGAAGGAGGAGATACAATGGTTTGTTGTATCCTGTGGCAAATAGCCCAAGGCAGAGAGGAAGGGAGGGAAAATACTGTCTAAGAGAAGGAACAGAGCTGATGCACAGAAAAAAAGGCTGAAAAATGACAATGAATAACTTCAGCTGGAAATCAAAGGTTCTGACCCACATGAACAGCAAGGTCACAGGAGAGCCTTCCAGTGAGGGAAGGAGTCTGTGGAAAAAACGCAGTTTATAGAAAGGAGTCTATGATATGCTGCTGGTAGTAGCAGAGAACTAACCCTTGGGTTTAGGAGATATTTTCAAGTCCTGAACAGTGAAACTAAGGGCTCAAGGTCTCCTGCAGTTTTCTGTAGATGCAGCCAGGGATTTCTGGCATTTATGCTGCTGTTCAGCATCCATGTAAGAACACCAAATATTCAGCAGGCCCCTGAAAGGACTCAACCTCTCCTAAAACCTCTTACAGCAAAGAGCAGAAAAATCACCAGCATTTACACACAGTCAACAGTTGGGGAATTTCATGTGGTTTTGGTGCTTTTCCTGTGTTGGAAAGGAGCAGTTTCATAGCCACAGACCCAACCATGCATGCAGAAGTGTGTGGCCACTGGCCGAGCTGTGTTTTCAGTGAAAACAGCTGATGTGATCTGTGATTTCTGAGCCTGGTGCCAGCCCCAGGGCTGGCTCTGCTGGGGTATTTGGGTTGGTGCTCGGCGTGCTGGAAGCAGCCCATGCAGGAATCCAGATTCCATCTGGTTACAGCAGGGTTTTGTAAAAAATATCTAAAGAGCTAGGCAAAGGATTAGAATAAAGAGGTGCTAATAGGGTGCAGTTGGGACAGGAAAGGAAGCTGTAAAGAATTTAATGGAAAAAGAGGGTCAAGGAACGTAAAAAATAAAATAGGAAGAAAAAGAGGCATTTTTTTAAAAGGTGAAAGAGTAACAATAATAAAGAATGAAAGATTCTTTTATTTTTGCCAGTTTCAACAAAACCCTTAAGAAAATTCTCTTCTCTGACGTTTAATTTTAAAACATGCCAGTGTATCCAATCAAGTTTTAAATCCTGCTTTGTTTTTCTCAGATGCTGGGTTGCAGTTGGAGAATTCCAATCTTCTCCTTGGCCTCATGAAAGTACTGTCCCCTGCCCTACATTATTTGGCTCTCCTGAGAGGTGGCTGAAGTTCAAAGGGATATATAATTTACAAAGCACTTTGGGATCGTGCTGGAAGAAAGACACTGTTATTAATAACATACCCTTTTTTTCCTCCTGATCACTTTATAAATGTGGGTAACTATTTTTTTATTTTTATTACAATCTTTACAGCAATAGCCTCTTCCTCCACTTAAACAATATGATCTCACCCCATCCCAAGGAGTTTGTAATCTAGCTTATACATGGATTGAGTGAGGAAACAAAGGACAGTGTGGGATAGTGAATTAAAGTCACACAGCCCATCAAAAGGTGAAACAGAGACTCAGTGTCCTCTGACCCAGTCCTGTGCTGGCCAAAAGACCCCCTCTCTAGAGATAAATACTCTGAAAGGTGATTCTCTTAAATTTTGAGTAAAAGTGCAAATGCAATTCAAAATGCACAAAACAGAGCAGGTTTACTAGAGAAAGGAGAGCATTGTTCCTTCTTCTGAACTCAGGTGAAGGGCTTAGGTCTGAGTGGAAACGGGAAAGGACCTTATTGTAACAAGATGCTACAATAATTTTACTTGAAACCCTAAAACAAATTCAGGACTCATAAAAAAAGCATTGACATGGTGAAAGAGAATGGTTTCTTTAAGATGTTCTTGGTCAGAGAATATGCTAAGCATGCATTTCTAATGTCTGGGTGGGCAAACGCAAATGGAAATTTAAATTCTACAGAGGCACAGAGAATGTGCTTCTGAAAATGTTTCCAGTTAACAGCATGTTAAGTGTGAAAGTGTAGTCTACACGGAGGGAGTGAGGGAGTGTGGTCTATCAGATCATCAGCAAGGATTCTGTGGCCTTTCTGGGTTCTAAGCACACTCAGAGTCTGCTGTCCTTGCTCTGAAAAAAATGGGCCAATGAGAGTGTCCCTGTGCCAGAGCTCATTGCAGCCGGGCCCATAAACTGCCTGGTGACTCCACACAGAAGAAGAGAGACCTTAGTATTACATTAAGGGCTGGACCCAATTTCCCAAAGGAACACAGGCTGGATAAAGGAGCAGAAGAATCCCTTCTTAGGAGGTTTTGTGTGATTTAACCTCACCCACTGTCACTGCCCTGCACAGGCAGTAATGCCATGGTGGGAGGACACTGAAGATCCTTCCCCAGGGGCTCAGGGTCATGGAGACCCCTCTGAGCACACTGTGGGTCTCAGGGCTGTGACAGACCTCATGGCCAGGACCTCCTGTCCTTGCTCTCAGCTGGTAGGGGCAGAACCTGCCCACCTCTTCCAGAACTTTTAAAATTGCTTTTCTTCATCTCTTCCACCTGGAACCCCTCCATATGCCTGTCTGGGCTCACTCCAGTCTCCTCCCAACAGCTTTCCAAAAGGTCTGGGAGAAATACTTCATGCCAGGGCAGCAACACAAGCAGATGCTTCTTGTTTCTTTCTGAGACAGTGACAGCACAGAAATCCCAGCCTCACTGGACTTCCTCATGGAAATGACAGTTGTTTCCTTGAAGCCACTGGGATTTTGGCTCTCCTTACACACCAGGGTATCTCATTATACCTTTCAGTACTGAAAGCTGTACAGCCACAGTATTGTACAGCAGCAACAACAAGCAGAGCAGACAGAAACTGAAACCTGAACCAGCCTTACTGATGGATGACCTGACACTGCATTTTCCTGCTCCAGGGCACTTTAATCAGAGTGCAGGTCTAATTAGAAGGAAGTGTGCTGTTTGTTGTTTCCCCCATTGTTTCTGCCAGCAGGATTAGCTTTCTAGGAGCATTTCCCTGGCTTGCCTGATTATCCAAGATGTAGGAGCCAGCATGTTAGTTTGAAGACCTTTTTTTAGGTATTGTTCAGCTTTACCTGAAATTTGATTTTATCACAGAATATTCTGAGTTGGAAGGAACCCACAAGGATCATTGAGTCCACCTCTGAAGTGAATGGCCCATACAGGGATCGAACGCCTGATCCTGGTGTTATTCTACTAAAATGAGAGTTTCTACACTACTCTACAGTGCTAAACTTCACTGCAGAGCAAGAGTCAACTTTTTTCTTAGTAAACAAACGGAACAAATTAATTTACCTTCCTGTGTTTTGTCATTTTGGCCAGAAATGTCTTTTTTTAAAATAAGAAGATCAAAAGTAATTCAGCTAAAAGTGCTTGCCAAATTAAAAAGAGATATTTTTATTATTTTTAGAGATCTCTAATAACTACCGAGGAGAAAAGCACCCTTACTGAGGAAAGCATCTAAAACGTGTTTCATCGTAATTTAATTTCTTGACTTCATGGTTTTTGTAGTACTGTTTGACAGTTAATCAGACCCCATCCTGTGCTGATTCAAAAAAAAAAAGGTTACATATGCAGTCACTGTACTCTTTTCTAACTTTATACTGTAAGTTGTTCTGTCTCCCAGGAGGCAGCCAAGGGGAAAAGAAAACCATCCCCAAACAATGTATAAAGGCAGCCTGAATGGAATCTGGCCTTACTGACCACAAATTAAATGGGCTTTGTCTGAGGTAATGAAAATCTGACCTGCTCAACAAAAGGAAATGAATATTACAGCTGCTTACTGTGGCTAACAATGTGTCCCAATACTTTGAGACGTTTTCACTGTGTTCACCAGATGGAGGCTTTGGAAAGGGGCAGTTTCTGAAGGAAAAGAATATTGGTTTTTAGTGTTTTTGAACTCCTTACCGTGACTGGCAGGGGTGTGTGTTACATTTCCTGACCTGGGGCTCGGGGCGGGTCACTCGCTGGCAGTCACTGTCATTCACCAGTGTCATGCTCTTGTTAACGATCCGAGTGCAGGACACGATCGTTCTCCTCTCACCTGGGGGGCAAATCAAAAACTACTCTGAGCAAAACCACGTCCACTCATCAACCAAAACTCAAAAGCTTGGAGCTCTCTGCTCCCTCCACCAGATGTACTCTACCACCTCTGCAAAAAATCTCAGATTCTCCACTTCTGCCTGACCTTTGTACTGGCATGTTTTGGGTAGCTTTTTTTTTCAGAAAAGCTACAAATCTTTCCCCAATAACCATGCAATTGACTGTTTCACAGGAGCAGCAAGTTGGGCTTTCTCTTTCTAGTGTTTAACAAGGAAACGAGCTTGAAAACAATTTGTTTTCATTTCTGGTTCCTCCTCCACAGGTAGCTGTGCCCTGTCATCACCTCGGGCAGATGTGGGGAAGCCACACGACCTCCCACCCCCAGTGACTGATAATGACAGGACAGCTGCCTCCTGCTGCTCCCCAGGCAGGAAGCCAGGATGAAAAGGAGTGACCGAGGTTCAAGAGTCATTAACTGGGCTCGTCTGTATTTCACAAAGAGAAATGAAAGCCACCAAAATAAATTATTTCTCGTCTTCTTCTCCTCCAGATATAATGCTTTAAAACCCTTGTGTCAGGAGGTATCTTAGGAGGAGTCAGCTCTTCTCACACAAACTGTACATCAGGAGTTTCTTTCACCCAGTGGGGCCCTCAGGGTTCAGCCTTTCACTGAGTGGCATCAGGGAAGCTGTGCCACAGGCAGCATGACAATGATCAGATGTGACAAGTGCCACTCCTGCCCTGTGTGACTTTGCCTTAATGCTAATTATTTTGGTTCCTCAGACTCGCTTTCTAACCCTGAGTTTGCATCAGATTGAGTTTATTCACCATCTGCAGCTGGTACTGAAAAATAACTTGCATTCTGTTAATAAAAAATTTGCAAACATCTCTATGGAAGGAAGAAAGGCCCTCCTCAGCTTGGATAAGTAGTAAAAGGATTGGATAACTAAAATAAAAGACCAATTATCAAGCTACTAGTGGTGGGAGCTATGCTGGCAGACACTGATTTGATTCAAATTTGAAGCAGGCTTACAAAAAAATTTGAAGAGCCACAAATAAATTTACTTTTCATTCACGTGAGTGTTTAATGGCTTAAAAATTATTATTTTAATGCATAAGTAAAAGTGTCCATTTTAAATTGAGTTCTGTTTACAGAAAAAAATTGGGAATTTCAGTGCACTGAGGGCACTGCAAATGTGAAGATGAGGTTTTTCCTTCTGTCATGTCACATCATAAATAACTGAGTCTGCTGGTGAAGAAGCCCAGAATGCTTGGAAATGATCTGTTTTCCTCAGGGAACAACCTACTTCTCCCAGCACTGAAAATGCAGTGGATAGTGTCTTACAAACCAGTCTCTGCTTTCACAGCATCACCTCCCCCGGGGCTTCAGTGGATCTGTCTGGGCACATCCAGGAATCCTCTGGGAAGGGAATTCTGCCGTGTGCTCCTGGGTTTCCAGCACGTCCACCCAGCACAGGAGCACCTGATGCAAATCTCCAGGAGCTGTGACAGCAGCACTGCCCTGCTCCATCCCTGGGGAGGGAAGTGCCTTTCCCTGAGCCAGGACACCTGTGGAGACGCTGCTCCAGGAATGTGCAGCAGGAACCCAGGTGCAGCTCCAGACTGTGGTGACAGAGCATTGTCCCTGCCAAAAGCCTGGCTGGAAATTAACTGTGGGGATGGGGATCAGAGCTGGGAGAGCTGGTGAGAACGAGCTCTCGCTGAGTTCATTATGGCAAAGTCTATTTCCATGGTCAATTTCCACCTCTCCTGTGGCTGGAGCTTGCAAACACCACACAGGGATTCCCACCCAGCTTCCCGGTGTCCCTACCTCCTCCACACTGCACACTGCATCCTTCCCATCCACTGTGAGTCCAGATGTACAAGGAATCCTGTTGCTTTTCTGGCTCGCTTCTGTTTTCAGCAGTATAGTTTACAGGGATGGTGTACTCATAATGAATTCCATAATTCTGGTCATGGAATAACAGCACCTGGGTCGGCAGGAAAAGAGAGGCTGTTGCAACACTCTGTGCTGAGAGAGCCAACAGCCTGTGGAGATAGCACTGCTGGAAATGCTGGCTCAGGATAAAATTCATAAAATATAAATACCTTCTGAAAGGCAACCAAATCTTTATCTAGAAAACTTAAATTACAACAGTATTGGTAAAACAGGGCAACTGCAGGAGCAAGAACTGCTCATGATTTGTGAATATTTAAAGCAGTCACAGGGATGTCTAAACCTGGAATTCAAGGCTTAACTTTCAGCCTCACATGTGATCAGCAGGCCACTGGCACTCCAAAAAGAAAGACAACAGGAAGCATTAAATCCGTACTTTTCTTAAAACAACTATTTTAAAGAGCATCTACAGTTAAACATCTGACAGAACAAGGTGATGCTTCTCAGAGCAAAAACAACTAATGCACAAAAAGTCCCTTGTCTCCTGGTAAATGTGGCACTCAAGACAAGCATGACTATTCCTGCTGACAAGCTGTAGCAGCAGGGTTTTAATGTCTCAGAAAACTGTGGATGACAAGCAAGAGCCATAACATACAGCTGCTGGCAACACATATTTTCATCCCTGCATATTGCTAGAGGAAGGTGAAACCTGCTTCCAACAACAGGCTGGCTATTTCCTATGGAACCACTTGTGATGTCTCCAGTGTCATTACTCCAAAATTCCCTGAGTATTAACAAAGGAACAGAGAAAAATGTTTTTGTTTTCACTGTAGGCAGATGAGAGTACTGATCCTGTTTTCATTTACATGTTGGACTTCATTTGGCTCTCACTTTCCCTGGATTGAGTCAGAACTGATTGGAAGATATCCCATGGAGTACAGGGTCCATGGAATCTGAGTTACCACACTATTAGCAAATGTCATAGAAGTACTACTGTAATGTTCCTGCTGTGGCTTTAAACTTACTTATTATCCCATAATCTGAGCAGCATTAGACAGGTGAATTGTGCTGGCTTTTGTCACCTACTGAAAGAGGAGCAATGCCTTATCATATAAGGTATTTTAAGCAGGGCTTTCATAAGTGGAGCAAGCAGCTGTCCATTTGAAAAAAAGACAAATTTGTAAATGTTATTTTCTCCCAACAATAATTGTTTCTCCTTCAGATTTACACAGATCATTCCTACTTAACCAATAATCTCACTAAAGCTGTCAGGAGCTCGTTTAACCAAACAAATGTGCTGAAAGAAGGGTCCTGGCAGCCTGTGCTGAGAACACTGAGGGGCTCCACAAACTCAGCACCCATGAGCTGCTCTGCACAGGGCAGAACCCTGAGCAGAAGAGCCTCTTCCAGAGGATGTGGGGAACAAAGACATGATTATGCTCCAGCTACAGAGGGAGTCTCACTACCTGGACTGAATACCAGAGTTGAAACCAGCCAGCCATCATGTCAAAGATGAATGCTAATGAATTTTTTAAACACAATTCAAATACCAGGCAGCCAGAGGCAGAGAGCTCGAGCCCTGCTCTGGCTTTCCTGAAGTGCAGGAGATACAAACTCCTGTTCTACAGAACTGATCAGTCAGCCTTGTCTAAAGCCCCTTCTGCTCTGGGAGTGTTTGGTTGTCCTCTGTTGCAGAAGGAGGACTAGCATAGGCCTACTTACACAAACATCAGCTTCTCCAAGAAATACACACACAGCAATGCACTTGGAGAAATGCCTCAAGTATTAAAAACCAGCTCCTAAAAAGAAATCCTTATTATCTCAATATGGGTGCGAGACTAGTGAATCTAAAGGCCCATATGAAACCAATTTCATGCAATTTCGTAGCCATATATAATTGGGGGGTGTGTGTATATGTGTATAATTGGTTTCAAATGCAGGTCACAATGGACTGACTGAAGCTGCTGGCTCTTTGTCAGTCCAGTGTATTCCATCACTGTTTGAACAACAGTTTTCTATTTAGAGGGAACTGGTAACCATCCTGCCTTTCTTGTGTTGAAAGAATGAAACCCACCACCCTGTATCAAGGAAAAGATTCGTATCTGATTTGAAGCAAAGACTTCATGTGTGCCTTGTTTACCACTGGAAGTGATTTAAAACCACATGTTTTTTAATGGTCTGGTAATTTTTACATTCTTCACTTTTAATCATTTCTGTGAGGGAAGGTGAAGAAGGAACATTTCCTCTGCTTATGGCTGCTGAAAGGGCCTCTCTGTATCTGGACAGGACACTCGTGGAGAAGCTCAAAATCACTGCTTTCCTATGTTAGCTACTTACTCCTTAATAAAGGGGAAATGAGCACTTCTTTAAAACCAAAGCTCTGCTGATGCTGAGGTTCACAAAATGCTGGTACCAGATTTTACTGCAGTGAACCTCAACCAAGGAATGCCCCAGAAGGTTCCAAGAGCTGCCATAGGAACCCTGCACAGCATCTTCCCAAACGGTACCTGTGCAACTCCTGTTTCTCACATGAGGTGAGGAAGACCTTGGCAGTACAAGATACTTTGTCAGAGTCTTGGTTTCAGGAGGGAGGGCTTGTGTTAAGGCCAAAGTCAAGCAGAAGCTGATGTTTCTGATGGTGAAGAAGGTGCCTGTATACACCACCTTTGAGTGGGCACACCCTGAATGACATGAGTGAGCCAGGAAAGTCCTGGTGCTCCCAGCCCTGCACCTCTAAGTATTCCAGCTGTAACCTCTCTGAATCCTGCTTTACACTGGTCTGCAAGCCCGTAAATTCACTCATCTGTCTGAGAAAGCAAAAGCAAAACCCCTCATGTTCCTGTGCAGCAGATTTTGACACCAAGAAGGTACTGAAAAAGTGGAGTATTACTGTCAGCTTTTTGTGCATGTGAAAAGTTCAGGCATCTTTGGAGCTTTTCAAACTGGGTCAGGAAGTGTTGCACAATCAACACCAGGAAGCCAAAAAAATCAGGTGAGGGAAGGGAGAGAATGCTGATTTTTAGCAGTGCTTACAGATAGCCTTCAGAGAACAAACATGGCAAAATGTCACAAGGAGAAGAAACAGCACAGAAAAAAATTGGAATAGAATAATAAAGTAAAAAGAAACAATGAAAAAAATAATAGACTTCCTATGCAAACCTTGTTATAGAACCTGCAAAGCTTTCTGCAGACTTTCAACAGGAACAGATACATGAGACAGGCATTTTTACAGCTGTCTCACAGATACAAGTGTTAAGGTTACACCAGCTTGAAGGAACTGGCCCATGGATCATCCCATCACCCACCAGTGACAGCTCTGGGACCACAGTCCTGCTCTTCTCACCCCCATGGACCTCTCATTCATGTTCAGCCACATGGTTGTTCATAAAATACTAAGCTGGATTAACAAAAGGACTATGCTGAACATTAGGAAAAAATGCCAAAAACCACCTTAAACTACATACAATTGAAAAAACAATATAGAGAAAATAAGAACATTTCTGTGTGTAATTAAGTCACTACTTTGATTCAAATTCACATATATCATCTGTGCATGCTAGATCTGCATCTCTTCTGTTAGAGAACAGAGTACTTAAACACAGAATACACTCTGGCATAAGATGAAAAGCCATTTCAGCAAATATGCTTTTATGTGTGTGATCAGGTTATGTCCAAGAAATAAGAAAGGTCCTTGGGAACCTACATCCTCTAGAATGGACCTGTCTGTGACACGTTACAGGGGTATCCTGCACTGGACAGGAGCTGACTGGGACACTGCCTGCTGTCCCAGAACAGAGCATCACTTTCTGAGTGGGGAGCTGGGCTTCTCCAGCCCCCGCAATGCTGCAAAAGAACACTGTGGTGAGGAAGCAAACAATCAAAATTTAACTTTCAGCTAGGATATAAACCCTTTCTGTTGCATCACTTAAGAAACACAAACAAAGGATATAAAGTTACCATCAAGTGCAGTGGTATTTTAGTTGGTCCTTTGGCAGAGATTTTCTCCCACAGCCCCCTTCGCACGTACCGGACAGTGGTGCCTGCGATCTGAAACTCACCAGGAAGCTCAATTTTCCAGTCGCTGTTAATGGATCTCTTACTGGAATCTTTTAAAGCTGGAATGAATCAAACAACACAGAATGAAATGCAAGCAAATTTGTAATTACAATACAGACTACTGAGCCTTTGTCTCAGGCTACCTCAAGCACAAGATGCAGAAACCTTCTAATGGACATGAGCTTAAAACAATAAAACCCTCACTTTTAGATGGTCCATTGTAATGTCTCTAACTTGGATATATTCTATACTTCAGTTGATGGAGGTATTTTGAAGAATTAACATAAAATTCACAGATCATTTATCTCTAAATTCAGACTTCAAATGCAACAAGACAACTCTGCAATTTAGTTTCCAAGCAGAATTTTCTTTCAGTTTCCAGATTTTGAGATAGCATTTTCCTAAACACCCCTTGAGAAAAAGATCAATCAAATCTCTGTTGATACACATGTGAAATTTGCAAATGCAAAATAAAACTGATGCTGTGTTTGTGTGTGCTCCATAACCAAACACTGAACAAATTAACATTGAGCTGTCACAGCTGCAAAGAGAAGTCAAGTTACAAAGCAGGGGATGATCAGTGGGCAGAATGGGAACTTGGCCACCCTCTTTTCAAAGTCCAAGTGCTGGACACAAATGCATAAGGTCTGGTGCTCTAGGGTCATATCCATCCTATGCCTCAGTTAGGCCAACATACAAAGCTCTACTGCAGAAGGAAGATGAATATTGAGAAGAAAAGCTACTCGGAGTTGTATGTCCTTTCCTCCAGCACAACTATTGCATCAGGATCACTGATGCCCTTCAAACACTCCAAGGCAACTCCAGCCATAAGGGCATCACATTACTGTTGACTCATCAGTGCAAGCTGATTTAGGGATTGATGTGTTCTCTGTGTTCGAACGGAAGCAGAGTTATCCAGATGTTGGTGTGATGCACTGAGGGAAGAGAAAATTGGCAGACCCTGTTCCAGCAGAAAGTGCCAGGCCCCTTTGTGGAGATGCATTCACCATGATCAAATCTGCCCTGACAGCAGACAGACAGAATATCCCACGTGTTTCTGGGCTTCCTTAGTTCAAGGTTAACTGTGTCTTTTGGCTAAGCCTTTAACAAGATGGTTTTTTAACCTCTAGCATCTCATGCCTATTTTATTCTCTTCCAGTAAAGAACACAACTTTGCTCTCACTTAACTGAGTGTGCTGCAAGAAGGTAAGAGAAGCTTTTTAAAGCCTTTGGAAGTCAATAGGAAATCTCCTATTATCATCCCTTTGGATCAAGCCCCCATAGCCAGCAAACCCTCCTGGGTGTGCTTAGGATATATATATAATTTGTAATGTCTAAGCTCTGGGGGAATCTGGAGCAAGTGGAGGTCACAATGTTCTCTGCATCTGCCATTTTGAGGACCTGTACCCTGGGAATTCCTGGAAAAAGGTGGATATCTGTCCTGCTGCACACAACCTTCCAGACAGCCCTCACATTCCATGAGAGGCTCCAAAATCAGGGTGAAGAGGAACTGAAGTGGGGTGTATGTGTGAGAATATTTTTTCTGAGGAAAGCTCTCTCTGGCACACAGCCCAGGGGTACTGGTGTCCTGGCACTTGCATGCTGCAGCAATGTGTCTCTCCCTGAGGCTCACTTCTCCTCCTGCTTTGTTCCTCAGTCTACAAAGTACCTCCTGCAAGCTCCAGGCACAATTCTGAAGCAAGATTGCTTTCCTCTGCCAAGGCCTAGTGGTTTCCAGGTGGATCAAAGCAGCCACCAGGCTGGCCCTGAGGAGCTGTGGACATGACTAATCAAAGCTATGGATGAGATAAAACTATCTCCAAGCAGCCTGGCTGACTAGGAAAGATACCCCAGCGTGTGCTCAAACTGTCTAAGAGTGACTTAAGTCATGCTTTGGTTCCAGCTCACCATCAAAGGGAGATAATTTGCTGATGAAAACCAACGTTTCATCTTTGTGAACCTCTTTTCTGGGCAGGTTTTGATTTTGATTGCTGCAAGCACTGCTCCTGTAGTGACTGAAGAGCTGGAGAGTTTGGAAACAGACCTGTTCCTACAGGTGCTCCTTGAGGATTGCAGGAATTGCACTGGGGACTCAGCAGAGCATTTGGGCCAAAGTATTTTCACCACTGTCTGCCTCCACTGCCCCATCAGCAGAGGTCACTGCTGCAGCTACAAAACCCTCCACGTCTCAGACACAGAGAACTCCAATGGCTTTTGTCACACACAACCATTGGCTGGCTCTGCCCAGCCCCAGAGGTGACAGAACTAAACTCAAATTTGTACAGTAAAAGAGCAGAAGGAATAGGAACCCCAGCAACAACCTGTAACTTCTGTTTTTCTTGTTGGCTGGAAGGGAGGAACTGACCAATCAACTTCTAAACCTGGCATCTAGTCAGATCTTTATTTCCACCCTGGGTTCCTCCAGCTTGCTTGCCAGCCTGTGGACACAAACTGCCCAGGCATTTCCTGTTCAAGGTGGTTTTTAAGAGTTACAGCCAGCCAAGGCAGCCAGTGTGGGTTGCCTGTAGGTGGAGGGAAATTTTTCAGGCACTGTTCCCAGCACATGGAATAATGATTCCAAATTATGCTGGGCTTCTTTCCAAAATGTTGTACCTGGTTCTGAGTAGAAATAGGACCTGATTGGACTCAGCGTTGTCAGTGCTATTGAAATAGAAAATCCTTCCACACTCAGACCTGGATTTAAGAGTGACTGGGGTTTTTTTCTTGGTCATCTTTATCGTCCTACTGGAACCTCCCTGCTGCTATTCTTCATCTCAGTTCAGCAAGACATTGGGCATTTTTATTTTGTGTTGAGTGTTCCTTGAAAGAGAAAACCCTGGAAAGCTTAGAGAGGTTCTCCTGGCTCCTGACCATGAACCAAAGAGCTGAAAGCACTCAAAGCTTTAAAAGAGCCAGATTTTTATCTATCTTTATGTGATGCACACAGGGCCAACTCCTGCTCTCAAAAATACACAATCCTAATCTTCACTACCCAGTGGGGGACCCTCTGCTTTAGTCAAGGTTATGTTGTCTCAAGGAAGGGCAGTCTTTAACTCCACGTAAGACTCTCAGTGCTCTGCTATCTGCCAAAGCTCAAATACCCTGAGCAAACCCCACCAAGACAAACAAAAAGGCTGGTTTCCAGAAGGCAGAGCACTTGCAAAACCCAAAGAAACACTGGCTCCCATTGTTCCACCAGCCTTTACTATGTCAAACATCTCACGTGTAGGCGGGATCCTCTGGCTGGCTGGCTACAGCATTATGGAAATAGGAGCAGTGGTGATATTGCTTCCTACCAAGAAGTGGCACAAATGCCAATGGTTTTGACCAAAGGGCAGCTGAATGACATAATTTGTCCTTCTTTTCTCCCTTGAATCTGGAATGAAAGAGAACAAAAGCATCTTTCCTGGTGATATTGCCAACTGTGGCAGCATCTCAAGACAGAAAAACAATAGTACTAGACCTGAAATCCTGATACAACCACTATGCAAATGTTTTCAGTAGCATCCTATATTCCATTCCAAAAGATGTGGAAATCAGAAACCAAGGTCTGAGCTTTGCTCCGACTCCGTGCGTAGCCATGAGCAAGCTACAACACCTCAGTTTCCCCTTCCACAAAACAGAGAGTGACAAGCTCTGCAATCCCTTCAGAGTTCCTTCCTCTCTGGAAGCAATTCCATGGCCATGCAGCTCCTATTGTGCCAGGAACCTTTCATGTATCAAGGTTTTTTTGGATCTTGGACAATTTTCCTTGAAGACCCTGCTCTGCCACAGGCTTTCAGTGTGAATTCAGGGCCATGGGGCATTAGCATTTCTGTGAGTTGGACTCCCTAGAAGCAGATGGGGGTAAAACCCTTTATCTATTGCCCAGTAATAACAGAGAAGGAAATATCTATTGCCCAGTAATAACAGAGAAGGAAATGCCCCAAACATTGAAGAGAAGAGGCAGAAGATAAGACTGACAGATCTTCAGTGTAACTGACTGGCTGCACTTTATAAACGTCATTCTGAACTTTAATTTAAGCAATGAGTAACTGAACAACAAATTAATTGAGAGACTCTGCCTTACAACAACCTCACATGCAAATCTTACCCATCAGCCATGTCTAAACCCTTTTTTCCCAATAGGAAAAGAAGGAGAGGATGCCTGTTCCCCTCTAAAGGAATGCAGAAGTAGAAATGACAAGAGGATTAAATAAATTTTTTGGCCTGATAAAATAGAGGCAAGTGGACTACAGGGCCAGCTAAGCCCATCTCAGAGTGCAGGATCAGGTCTTGGGTACAGCATCCAGTGAAAATGTGCTGCTGCAGGAAATGGCAGCAGGTTACTGAGAGGTATCAGCTGCCCTGTCCAGCCTCTGCTTCAGACTGAGCTGGGCGCCTTCCTATCAGTTCCTCTGCCATTCCCTTCTCTAAACACACTGTTCTCTTCCCCACTCCCTCCTGAAGTGCTGTGTGCTCCTGGCAGCTCTGTGCAAGCCACTGCCAAGTTCTGCTCAGGAACTCTTCTGTCTGTGTATAAAAGTACTCCCTGGTCCTTCGAGGTTGCACAGGGCCTGTAAGTGTCACATTCTATCACATCAAGCAAACATCAGGAAACCAAGCCACAAAGGCAGAGATTGCAGCAAGACTCAAATCACCAGCCCCTCCCTGACAGCAACAAACCTTACAGATCATTTAGAGAAGGGTCATTTTAACAGAAAACAGAGCTGAATTTTAATCAAAACATTTTTTTCTTTTGTCCTTTTACCCAGAAAGCTGTGAGCAGGTTTATCCTCAACCACTCTGATCCGCCGGGCACCCGCAGGGATCACAGCGGCTTCGATGTAACCTAGAGCAACAAAAAAGGGCTGAATGAGAGCAGGGCAGGGCCAGCCAGGAGCAGCCATCCCAGATCTGCCCGTGAAAAACTCAACTCCAGGCTGGGGACTGAGTGAGAAACACTCCAAATGAGATCCCTGTACTGGCAGCCAGGTTTCACTGCTGTGACAGGTGTGGTCATGACTAACATTTCAGCAGAAATGCATGTGTGCTGCTCAGCTGTGACTTCAGGCTTGGTAATTAGCTCTAATTAGATCTGCACCCTCCAAATCACCCTGGTTTTCCTGCACTACTGACAGGGATGCATGAGGACACTGCGAAGGTCACTCTCAGGAGCAACACTGCACAGAACAGATATTTGAAATGATGTTTCCAATAGATGCTCCTGCTTTCTCCTAAAAAAAACCAAAAAAAGCCCTGTCGAGGCTGTGGTGTCAGAAAGGATTCACTTCCACAAAACTTTTTGATGACGCTAAAGCTGAACAGAGGGGAATTAGTGTGACAAATGAGGGAAAAACTTGTTTTCATGTACATTTCAGCTTTGTACAAAAATTCTGGAGGAGATAATGATCTCCTTGCACTGGGCTGCTGAGAATTCAACAGCTGAGATTTAATGCAATAACTGAAGAGCTGGAAGTTTCTCAAGGACTAACCATTGGTCACCTCTAAACAATTTTTCTAAGACCAATTTTGACTCACAGAATACAATAAGAAAAACAGGAGCTACAAGGAAAGGTAGCCTATTTCCCCCCACTATGGAGACATGTGGAGTTACAGACTTGCTCCATGGGGTGGAAGTGGTGCCTTTAAATACTAAAGCAGAGGAACACTAGGGCCCATTTCAAAGAGCCAGGCAGAGTTTTTCCACTGGCTTCACTGGACTTCGAATGAGGCCTCTGTAGATGACACTAATCTCATCACAACCATGACTTGATTCCTTCTAATTGGCCACCCAGTTTACTTTGCAATGTATCACTTGGCACCTTTTGGGGGTTATTGCTGTCTCTTTATTTTAGATGTTAAGCAGCTTATCCTGTATGTTCCCTCATCCACTTTTCTTGCTGTAATGGGCTCTGTGAAGCTGTTCTGTGTCAGTGATGCCTTCATGGGAATTGTGGGCTATCTAGAGCAATGGGTTAGAGGAGTGCTGGCACAGGGACCAGTGATTCCTCTAGCACTTGGCATTGTTCAGGGAGCTATTTTAGGGATGAAAGTGCAGCTGAACAGCCCTGCTTTTGCTGTGCTGATACAGGGAGGACTCAAAGGAGGATGGTGACAGCCTCTTGCACCTCAGGACTAAGTGATTCTCCTGCCACTGTGACATGGAGCGAGACAGATTTGGGGTCTCAGATGGTGGATTAATTTCCTGAATATTCATTTCATGAGTAAGGCTTGAGCTCTTGGGTTTCATCAGGTGCAGAGGGTGGGCAGCTGATTTGGGCCAGACAGGCTCCCTCTTTCCCTGATTGTTGTATCTGAATGACACTTTCATCTGACCCTTTCAGCTCAGTTCTCTTTGCACTTGCTCCTCCTCACTTACTCAGGATATCTCAGAAATGGTCACTCATTCCTCGCAGGAAAACCAGAGAGAGAGGGGCAGCAGAGCTCAAACCTTGTCTGTGCACAGAAGCCAGAGCAGAGGCTCTCCCAGCTGCTGTTCCAGCTTGGGTTTCACCAGGAAAAATCATTACTTACATTAACTTTTCAAAGGCAATACTGAAATCTGTTATGAAATCAGAGCAAACAGATGTTGGGCTTTATCCTAGACATTGCCAGGAGTTGGTTTTTCATCAGCTGAGATACCAAATTCCAGTAGATACAGAGTGTTTCAGATACCAAACATCCCCACTGCACCCCATGCAGCTGCACAGAAACCCAACCAACAACTACTCAAGACATGAACAGACAGCAAAAGTGTGACCAGTGACAGTCTGCCACAGGGAAACAGCTCCTGAGACACCTCTGAACACCCCTGTTAGGAAGCCAGTTTGGAACATGCCCAAGTTTCAGGTAATTTAATGTACCTATTAGGGGACTATTTATTTAGTTAGTTTTTAAACCAAATACAAATGCCCAGAGCTAAATCATGCAGGGCTTGGAGACAAAGTCACTCTGAATTTAGTGGAAGGCTGTCACTAAGTTCAGTGAACTCTGGATCTGTCCACTGACCCAGCAGCTGCCAGGAGTGTGTCACACTGCTTCAGAGGTGAGCAAACCCTGGAGCTGTGCTGGAGGCTCAGCTTGAGCCATAAATACACTCATTTCATCACTGTGCCATGAGAGAAACACCACGTGGAAAAGTGATTTTTATGTTACTTTTTACAATAGTAAATAGTGAAGTGTGAGCTATTAATAGAGTATTAGTTCTGGAGATTGTTTGGTTTGGTCTCACACCAGATTTTTCTCCTTGTGTAATTTCTAATCCTGATTGATGGCTTTGGAGGGGTTGCATTCACAGCTCCTGAATAAGAAGAAACACTCTGTGTTAACTCAGTGTGCCACAAACCTGACTGCTGACCTTCACTCTCCTGTTGGAGAACTGCCAAATGCTTTGCAGGGGTTTGGATCTGACCTGTCCTCTCAAAGGTGAAGCAGAACCCTTGGGCATGTCCCACCAGGAGCATCTGGACACTCTCATTCATTATCTCCAGCATTGTTGGGTGAGTTAGTGGTTGAATTCTGCTGCAAATAGACTGGATATCACCCGTGCAAATTTGCCACAGGTACAAACTCAGATCACTTCCACCACTCCACTCTGGTCCTCAGAGCTGGTGGGAGGCTTCTGGTCAAAGATTCCTGATCTTTGAGATAACTGCACCAGGAAACACCTCCAGTATTTTCCAGGCACATTTTATTAAGCAAACTGTAACTGCAGATTGCCAGAAAGATTATCAAGTGTCAGCTAGAACGACCAAAAATGTCTCAGAGTTGGCCTCAAGTCAAGGACTCTCAAAGCTCTGCTAGGTCTTAGGATAATTGTCTGCAAGGCCAGAGTTTGCAAGGCTGGGCCTAAAGTTCTGCTATAAATGAGGAACTGGTTAAAGACTGATGAGATTTGGCAACTATCAGGCAGTATTTTTAGTAATTTCACCCATAAATCAGCCTGTTAAGATGAAGCTTTGAAAAGACAACAGGAGAACTTCATTATTTGATAATTTATAGTGCTGTATGCACTATACTCCACCTTGGGAACAGTTACTTTGGCACACACCAATCTTTCTGGATAATCTGCATTACATCAGTGTCTCAGGAATGTAAGAGTGTGATTGAAGCAAATCCTAGATACAAATTTTATGGTGGAACTCGTATTAGGAGAGACACCAGAACAATGAGGTGGCTTTGTCATCAAGGAGATTAATATGTGAACAGTGGCTACTGTATCTTCATTTAAATGCTGGAGAGATTTGCAAGAGGAAAGCAGCCCACACAGAAAAATCCATTGTTAGCCATTGTTATTACTCCCAGAAAGAACAGAAAGTTTAGTGTGAACTTCAGAAAGTCACTGATCTACTGCAAAACTCTTCTGGTTCACACTGCAGTGAAAGGCAGACTCTGAGGGGAAGGAAAAATTATCCCATGGCTGAAAGCACCAATCTCTGGGCACTGCACCTTTGTAACTTATCCCTGTACACACCAAAATCAGGTGTGAAAAAGTCAACAGTGCTCAGCCCATCATCAAATCTCCCAAAAGTGCTTTCAACAAACATCTCAGGGTAGAAGCCAAGGAGATCAGGCTGTCCTACCTACCTGCCAGCCATGGCCAGCACAGCTCCCATGATTATTTCAGGGATAAACATCAGCTGAGCATCTCAGACTTCATCTCCTTCCCACCTTGCAGCTTTTGCTGAGTGCTACTTGTTGCAGTGGAGTGCAAATTATGTGTCTGTTTTCTGAATAGCTGTGATGATTCTCCTTTGCTTTTAGCCTGAGAATAAACCTGCATTGGCACCTGTTCACTTCCAGCCATGGGACAGCTCATTTGGAAGAAAATAATTTCTCTAGAGAGCCATGGACAGATTTCAAAGCCTCCTACCATTGCTACGAAGTTGGTTACTGGGATTTCTAACTTGCATGTTCTGGTGAAACCCCTGCAAGGGTTCTCTGAGTTAAAGATTAGGTAGAACTCTATTTTCTCATAATTTATATGTGCACCCTATTGATAAAAGAAGATATTTTTGTGTTGGCTAAAGATGCTCCTAGCCAGCATGACAGCACTACTGTTCATGTAGTTCTTTTAATACATACTGGACAAACAGCATATGCAATAAAAACTCCACTTTTCCACCATCTTAGAAAGAAAAATTCCTAGCAAAGATGTACTTTTCCTTTCCCAAACTGATAGCTAACACAACTGGCATATCTCACCTTATTACATTCTGCCATTAAAAAAAAAAAAAATCTGTGGTCATTCTTTTGAATTATAATAGTAAATTAAAATCTTGATGTGGCTGAGAAAATTAAAGAGAAACAGACACAGGTACCTGAGCACTACAGGCACAACCTTGGAGAAGCTGTCAGTGATAAATCAGCTCCCCAACAAACAGGAATCAAAGAACTGTCCTTTATTTCTAGGTCCCCTGTACAGTGGCAAGGTGACAGAGGTGGAACTTCAGAACAACTCTGTGTTTGGTTTTGAAAACTTATTTCATAGAAATAGGTACAGGGCATGCTGCCAGTCGAAAGGAAACCTCAGTCTAAACAGTGCATTCAGCTGGCCTGCTGAAAACAGCCAGCTGCACACAAGTGTATGTGATGTTTAGCATCATAAATAAAGGCTTTTGACCTCCTCTCCAGCAGAAAAATGGAGTCCATTTTCAGTTGGATCACCCTGGATCACAGGTGGTAAGAGCTGACCTGCTGGACCTCCTACAAGGCACTTTGAATGTTCCACCATCTTCCCCACCAGGGTGACAGAACCTCTGCGACATTAAAGGTGGCGGAAAAAAAAGAAATAGACCTGGTTTTTTTGCTTGGTTAATGAAAATGCATCTTTCTTTCATGCAGACAGTTTCTCTAAAAGGAAAGGATCTGTACTTTGGATCTCTGACAAGGCAAGTGAAATAGTAAAAGGACTTGAAGTTTATCCATGGCTTTTGATACCAAATTTCCCCTCTAATCCGACAAAAAGAAGATAAAGAACCAACACCAAAGGATTTCACCAACACCCACTGACACTGCAAACAGCATTCAAGTATCTTACACGAGAAACACTTGGGAACAGCCTTTGCCTTTGCCATCACACATGTGGAAACCTTCTTACAATGACTATTGGTTACTAAGAAACAGAAAGGAGTTGGCAGGGGTTTAGTTCGGTTCACAGGGCTCCACAACATCATCTGCAATCACGGGGCACAGAGAGACCAATCCTGCAACCAGAGGAGCCCCACAGGCAGAGCCCCAGGGCCGCAGCTGCAATTCCCCAAACAGATACCACTCCAAAACAATCAGTGTCTTGATGTTTGAAGTCTATTCTCTTTTGAAATAATAAATCAGCACACTGGACTTGGGCTCTTGGCCTTGACTTGGAATGCAGCCAGGTTGTGGGGATTTGCCACTGCCTGTGCAATCATTTACACACCCAAACTTGTTATCACCAGCATAACTTGAACCCGTTATCACCAGCATATTATGGATTGTTCTTTGCCCCTGCTTCCATCAATTTTTTGCACATTTTTGCTTAACAGTCAATTTAAAAGTTAAAAAAAGGCATTTCTTTCCTCGAGTAACCTTATGTTTATTTGTGATACACCATGGAGCTTTGCCTACTGCCTGAGATTCAGTGGGCTCACCTGAGAACCTGATTCTGCAAAACAGCAGCATGTGAGCAGAAATGGATGGAGCAAACATAAAACTTAATTCCTTTCCAAATTAAATTAAAAATAAAACAGAACATCTAATAAATGGTTATGAGGTTATACTGGTAAAAAGAATTATCCTCTAGATTATGTGAGATGGGTAAATGTGGAAACATTGCATTGACAAAGCAAAACTGACAGATTTGTGCTTCTGAGATGATCAGCAGAGAATCCAAATGCTTGAACATTGTCCACGAGTCACCAGGAACTCCTTCTGATTAGGTTCCAGGGCACTGGGGGTGAAAATCTCCTGCAGAGTCCTGGCAGCCAGTTCAGGCTGAAACTGTTCTGTTCCTACAGCCTTGTAAAGTCACCACCTCAAGCACTCTGTGTAGCTGGAAACGGGTGCAACTTCCTGGCAGTGGCCCAGAAATTTCCTATTTATCTGCACAAGATGTTTTGTCGGCTCAATGGAAAAGATAACAGACAGCTACTCTTCAGGAGTATGTAAGAAGTTCCATGAAATCTGCTACAGAAATGGAGAATAGGTGGGGTTTTTTCAATGGAAATGAAGAACTTTTCCCAGCACTTGCATCAAATGTGAAAGACTTGATGTAAGTGGGTGGGAATATAATTGGAACAAAAGAGTCAAGGGCACTAATACAGGAAACCATTCAACAGGTTGGCCAAGAACACAAATGTGGTCCAAAGAGACGTGGTGCAGGTGGGAAATCCTACCTGCATCTCACAGGAGCTGACAGATCCCAGCTGGCCCCACAGGTGAAGAGGAGGAGGGTGGAAAGGAAGAGGTCAGTGAACAAAATCAGAGCCTCAGACTTCAGAGCTGAGACCTGGACTAAAGGGAGCAGCTAACACTGGTGCAGCTTTAGCCACTAAACTAAAGTGTGTGCTTGAAGAGGATTTTCATGTGCTTTGTGGAACTCAGTCCTGGAGCAGCACTTGTTGAATGTATTTCTTCAGGCAGAAATGGCAATTCAGTATTCACTGAAAGGGAAATAATTTTTTTTCTGGACAATTGTTTCCTCCTGGAGCAGCTTCCAAGTTCTGGACGTGGCTTTCCCTCCCTTTGGCTGATTAGGGTGTGTGATAACAGGTTTCTCAGAAGTGTAGTACAGAAACCCTGGAACAAAGACTAATTGTAACACCAAGCTGTACATATATTAATGTTTAACAAGAGAGGGAAAATTCCTAATTCCAATCTCCTATATCCTACACTGGATACTTTTGCTGGCAGGGAATCAGTAAAAATACTCAGAGGGGAGTGCAGTGCTCTTTCCTTTAGCTGAGATATTCTGATTGTAACATGAATCATCTACAACATGCATCATTCTGAGACCTCAAAGACGGTGCTGAAATCCAACTTCCCTCCCACTGGGAAAGATTCTGTGATTTTGCCTCCTATTTAAAATCAGCAACACCAGTAGCACTCAAAATGAGAAACACAACTTCACTCTGAATTTCAGGCAGAGGCAGTGGCTGGTATCTGGGCAACTGAGTAAGAAGCAGATGGAGTATCACACCTAAAGTGACTTGGGGTTTGTTTTGTGTTTCTTAGGTGCTTCCTAGAGCAGTTCTTGCTAGGTGACTCCAATGCTATCCAAGAAGAGGAGCTGTTATTACCACCCTGACTCTCCTCCTGGAGAACCCCACTGAGTGTTACTCACCCATGCCCTTGGTGTGGTTGAAGTCTCCTTTCACCACTTTGCAGGTTTTCCCATCTCCACTGCAGATCCCACAGCGATCCTCTTTGGCAGCCGAGCCAATGATCCCATCACAGCCAATTTTCTAATGACAACAACCAAAAGCCTCCATTACTTTGTTTGCAAGGTTAGAGCATCTCTAAACAGTGAGGTCAGGACTGAGATTGACATCTGACTGAAAACCTAAATGGGGAGAAAACACTGAATCCTTAATTAAACTTTCAAAATACCTGAAAAAGACCTCATTAATCAGATGGCTCAAGATACCTGAAATGCAAGAATAGTTCAGTGGAAGCAGGCCAGGTTCCTATCTGCCCAATTTCTACCACAAGATTGCCTATGCAATTATGAAATTTTCCACATGCTTGAGCGCTGTATTAAGAATCAACATTCAATTGAAAAATAAATGATAAAATCTAACAGTTCTACCTAGAGCTTTGTTATAAATAGTGCTTTCATCGTTCTCTATGCATACATAATTTTTTTCCAATAAAAACCTGCAGTTCTGCTTCCACAGATGGGAAGAGCCACAATATTCTCCCTGTAGGTATCAGGATTATCACCATAATCTTCCTTATTCCCAAAGCATTCACAGGTTATGATGGCAAACATTCCACATTTGTAGATCTTGAGGCTGATAACACTGTCACTAATCTATATAAACTGTATTCTGTCCATGTAAGACCCTCAAAATAATTCACTATTAAAACATAAATTTCTACTGAACTAAGCATTGTCATTATGCAAGTTATTAGCAAAGACTGCACTGTTAAAAATGAGTTTAAGATTTATTCTGTGAAGATAAACAGTTTCTTGGCAAATGAGTAGCAGGACTGTCACTAATAAGACTTATTTGAATAAGGCTATTTGGTCTCTCCCTTCTTTGCCTTCCTATAATGAAGCCAGAGGAAAGTTGGAGAGATATCTTAGGGAACGATCAAAACAACAAACATTTTGAAAAATAGGGTAAGCAGGGAAATATTAAGAGAACTTGGGCTGTTTATCTGAGCCTGTCTGCGTGTAAGCAATGCAATCTGGATCAGAACTCCAACATTCCCCTTGTTTCAGAAGACTCTGGCCACTGCCTGAGTCCAGATGTATTTCAGGGATCAAAGATTGCCAGTGTTCCACCGTGTGCTGATGCAGAGCTTGTCTGGGTAAATCATTAGGGACAGACATGCTGAGAGAGGATCATCATCCTAAACACACACCAGGGAAATGCTTCTCATTAACTGGCACTGCACCTACATTGGTGCACAGGAACAGCAGGAATAAACCTGCATAAATGTTTAAATGGGAGTTAAAAAGAGGCAGGAAGAAGATAGTGGAGTTTCTGGCAGTTGCAATTCTCCAGCCTAAACTTCACGCCCATGTCCAACAAATAATTTTGGGATACTGAACGTGATTCTGCCCCCAGAACAGAAGGATGTCCCAGCAGTTCTCCTTCCAGGAAAATCAGGATGATTTATTAATGGGGTTGCTGAAAGGCAGCTGGAAATAAATGCCTGCCTGCCACCCTGCTGAGATACTGGAAGGGCTGTGTTTAATTTAAGGCTCTGGTGCTATCTTTCATTGTGCTGCATTGTTATTAGCACTATGTGAGCACACAGATGAATAAAGGGAACATAATGAGTGTTGAACCACACTTATTCCCAGAGCTGCATGAGGAGTCTGTAGGACTCTAACGGAGGCAGGGAAAGAATGGGGAGTTGGCAATCACATCCTTTGTATTTACGCTGGAGTTTCCCAGATAATGGAAACCAGTGCAAGCCAGCAAAGCTTGGGAAGGCTGAGTCCCCCCTCATCTGAGATTGGGGATCAAGACAAGGCATTTCCTCACTCATTGACTTGGTCACTGACACCCTTTGACTTGAGAAACCCTCTCTGAAGGCATGGAAAGAACCCACTTGAATCCACAAATGTAACTCAAAATTTTCTCTGCTTTTTACATTTCATCTTCACCCTCATTCCCTGTGAGTGAAGGAACTGGGAATGGGCCTTGCATTGAAGAGGACTTCAGTGGCATCATTGCTCCCACCCACAGGGCAGCTTTTCCCTTCAATTCAGGTCTTGAGACTTAAAGCCCCCATCACATTTGGGCCAGGAAATGGCTTCCTATAAAGGAATATCTCTAAGAGAATAAAACACTTTTTTTTTCTTGGCTTCAAGATGAAAATTGGTGCATTCTTGCTACTTTATGGGGGAAAAATACCTTGGACGCACTTTAGTGTTGTCTACATAAACATTAGAGCTCGTTTCCCTCTCCCCAAGCCTTCCAATCATTTCCAAACTGAAAATGCATTTAATAACAGTACATTTAATAACAGTACATTATGAAACAGCTTTGGGTAAGATTTGACAGTGGATTCCAAAAGCTGCAAAGTCATTTAGAAACACATTGCAGTGACCACCTCTGTCTCTCTGATCCTTTGAGAAGTCCCCACGTGCAAAACACTCTTAAAACCACCACCATGGCCACTCTTAAAACAAGTGAATCAGTGGATCAAAGGGGAAGAGTCAGGTCTGGAAGGGCAGAACACAGTGGGCACTACCTTTGTGGGAGCCAAGTACCTGCCAGCAGTCCCTGGGCTGTTAATTGAGAGATTTCTCCAAAGTGTGAGAGTCCCTGAGATTCCAGCACTGGGTGGAAAAACCATGGTGTCTGTACATCAGCAGCTTCTCACTGACATCCTGCTCTGTGTATTATACTCCCCATACTTTAACTACAGAGGTGTCCTCAGCCTACAGAAAGCTTTCCAAAATGTGAGGGCCTAATAAACCAAATGCAAAGGGAAAATCCCAAGTTTCACTGCTCAAAAGTCAAGTTTTCACAGTGCAGAAAGAATCCCTTAAAACCTAAATAGTTCAAGGGAATTGTTTGATCTTTGCCATCTCTCACTTGCTTTTGTTGCTTCTTGTCCAGTCCAACCAAACAGGGTAAGAGCATTTATTAAATTAAGAAGCAGAAAGGGGAAGCTTTACATTCTGAAGAAAGATAGACCTTATAAATAACAGTAATCCCCTGTGTGTTTTCTGACCCATGAGTTATCCTGCAGATGAGCAGACTGAGTACAGGAACCAGCCTATCCTGCAATTGCTGGATACTTTCAGTTCCATCAGTCTTGAATGGACTGGAGAGAAGGGAAGCAGCTTTAAAACTTGGGAATGCTGGCAAGAAACATGACAGTAAGTCTTTTAGGGCTTCAAGTCCTCCAGCATGGACAGTCAGAAATATGTCCACAGGTTTCTTAATGCTATGCAACCCAGGCAGTCTCCTACTCTGACACCACGTTTTGGAACTAGCCACTGACCTTTAAATTGGCAGGTAACTGCACTTTTGCTGAGCCAAAGGCTTGAAATTAATTCTCTTTAAGCTGATATCTCCAACCACCCTTCCTTCCCTCCCTCCCCCTTCTTCTCATTTTTATAATTAAACATCTGAAAGTACTGCTTGTTGGGTGGTATTTCCAGCTTCAGTCATTGCTGGCTCCAGCATAGGAAAACTCCTTTTCTCTTCTGAATACATATCACTTGGATTCTTCTGTGTGAGCCATTCTCTGTGTTGCTTGGATATTTTTTAATGATATTTTTATTTGTATTTTCAATGGCTGTGAAAGAGCTCAATTGATACAGCTTGTGAGAGTATGTTTTGCTACATAAACACAATTATTTTTGTTATATACACCCACCCTGAGCAAGAAATGACATTGTAGGCCCACAAAACTGTAATGCTTCCCATATGCTGAACTAACTGGCTGTCTCAATGGATCAAATATAAATATTGATGCAACATGTGCCATTTTACAAATTAATCATGTACAGAGCAGGCTGGTTATGACAGATTCATCTACACTGCCAATTCCTTTTGTCCATAATATTCAATGTTCATTGATACCTCCAGGGATGGACCACATGAAACAGGAATGTACAGATGTGAGCAAGTGACATTCAGATCTGAGGGGAAGAGAATTCCCATTTCCTTGTTTTAAACACGTCTGCCCCTGTGGAGGATTGTGGGTGGCTATCAGGGCTGGGAGAGGTGGGTCTGGGTCAATAATCAAGCAGTTCATCCCTGAGTTACTCTAATTTCTGTTCCACAACAAATTTTGTGTGATGGATTGGAGTCCACATAGGAGTTAGTTCAGCAAATATCCTCTTGTCATTTCCCAAGCCTTCATATTTTGTCTGAATCCGAGCAGCTCTTCTGGATCAGGAGTTAAACACCTCATATTTTAAATTAGCATTATGTCATCTGCATTAGATCTGCAATGTCACCTGCTCATTGATTTTGTGTTTAGATCCCTCAGCAGCTCATGGGGGTGTTAGACACAGCAATTCTTAATTTTTCACATATAGAGATTGAAGGTTATGTGTCAAAACCTCTGTGTTCATGAGAGAACATGCAAATAATACAAAGCTCTTTCCTATTCCAGGAACTCCTTTGCTTCTGTTCTATTATATGATTTCCATGGGATAACATGGGGTATTAATAAATAATTAATAAAATTAAAAATAATTAATAAAAAATTGGGGTAAACAGCATGGGTTATTTTTTTTTCATACCCCATTGCAAGGTACACCAAAAAGTTGTAGGAGATCAACAGAGTTGGTTTTTGTCACTATGCCTCACTCACCAAAATCCCTGATACTCTTTTTAGCCTCAGATGACCCAGACACGGGGAAAAAAAAAAGGCAATTATACAACAGGTTTCTGTACTTCAGACAATCCTTCTGGATTTTGTGCACATGCACTAAATAATTTATCAAACTACAATGCTAAGCCAAGTTGTTGTATGAAGACAAGCTACCCAGTCTGGAACATCTTGTACCACAGCTTGTAATGCAGGAATATGAATAATACATGGAAAATACTCAAGTGAGGAGACTAAGCCAGAACTGCAGGCATCAATCAAATGCAAAAAGTGGGTACTAAGTATGTAAAAAACTGTTTGCCAGCAGCAGGTCCAGTAGACAAATTCAATTTCTCCTCTGCCACCTGTGGCACTCTCCTGACACTCTGCCTGTCCAGTCTGCAGAAGCTATTTTTGAAAAGCTGTCCATTTTCCAATTTATGCTCCTCTTTCATAGAGTGTGACAATCACTTTCAGAAGAAAATAGTTCTGTAACATTCTTGTTGTGCCAGGACAGCCCTAATATGTGGCTTATTATCATTAAACATACTGTGGATTCACCAGCCAGTTTAAAGTAGGTGTGATACGACAAAACATTCATGAGAAAACTGCAGACAGAGCCAAAACATCTTCACCTCTTAAATTGTTCAATCACAGCAAAAACTGCCCTTGATCTCTGGCCCAGTTCTGCTATGCAGGAGGTCTCTCTTTTCACAGAGACCTTAAATTACATCCTGAAGCACAATCTCAAGTCCCCACTGGAAAGTTCTCATGCTGTCATGAGGCTCAGACTAATCCTCCTTTGAGAAAAGCCAGCACAAGGTCATGTGCATCATAACAGTCAGCTGAGCAGCTTGTCTTCTGCTCACCCCTCTGCTCTGTGACATCTGACACTTTTTTTAGCTCCACTTCTGCCAGCAGTTTTGAATTAACTTCAGCGGCAGAGAGCAAAACACTCTAAGGGGTTAGAAAGTGCCCTGCTCTCATGAGTGTTCTCTCATCAAACACACACCCCATAGGCTCAGGGAAAAACAAAACCCTCAGGGAACCCTCTTCCTGAAAGCCATTTGTCACTTGAAGAGAAATAGGAGAAGATGAACCCAGTGTGAGGTGCAGGTTGCAGTGCCCTGCCCCACCTTCCCCATGGCTGCAGTGTCCATGTCAGGGAAAGAAAACTGCTGCAAAGCCTAAATGAGCACTCACCCTCCTCCTCCTCAGACACATCAGGCTGCTCTTGTTCTCCAGCCTGCTACAGATTTTCTGTCTCTGAAAAATCGCTGGAGAAAATAAATTCTCCTTGCTCGAAGACCATGTGCATTTTGAGAAGAAAAGGTCAAACACCTACACATGCTTTGAACAAGGGATCCAGTTTACTTGGAGGATGGTAAGAAATGGTGCATTTGAAATGTTCAGCCTCAAAAACAACTCCAATAAACAAGGAAAAAATTGAATTAAGACCTTATGATTCATCTCAAAAACAGGGAGTAAGGTTGGAAAAAGTCTAGGTGATTTAGGAACCCCTATGCTATATTTAGGGCTGACTCTGGTCTCTGGTGCTTCTATGCACAATCCAAGTAATAACCAAGTTTACTCACTCCAGCTGTCTTCAGGTGTAAGGGATGCTGCTGCTTTTGATGATTTTGTTTCAGGGATAGTGAGGCTTACACCAAGGGCTTCATTGACACCTTTTAGATTGGAGTTCAGCTTTAAAGTGAAACCGTAATAACTTCACAAAGTACAACTGAAGGAAAACTCCCATAGGGCCCAAATGTAGCTGGGGCATTTTGAGGCTTCAGAGAATCTGTTCCTGCTTTCCTTCTCAAAACTCTCCCCTCCTTGCAACTGTTTTTTCTCTGCCATGTTCATCTACATTCATTCATCATCCAAGAACGATTCATGAGCTGCATTTAGGAGCATCTAATGAAGGGAGAAGATCTATTACATTTCCTGGGCTAGATGTTCACAGGCAATGGTTACTGCTAATTCATCTGTTGCACTGACAATGTGTCATTCCTGCCTTTGAGAGCCTCTAACTAGAAGGATTACATAAGAAAATAAATAACAGTAATACCACCCTCTGATTTCAGCACTTATTCTCTTCTCCAGGCCCCCGGCAATGCTCATTGCCAGGCTTTGTCTATGCTGGGTAAAGAAACAAGGAGAGGAGTAATTAAATGAATATGGCAATTAAATTGGTTTAATAGGCAGCTAGTTAGACAAATATCTGTGGCAAATGGGGTACACAGGCACATATGGCAATTCTCAGCACATCACTGCAAATAAGGCAGGGGAGTATTATAAATGAGTTCACAGGGCTTTCAAATCTGCTCGGCTTGAACTGATCATTTTGCATTTTTTCTCAGCCAGATGCAAATGGACTGAATGTTCTGCAGCTGTCATCACCTCTCTGCTCAGTTAAAGGCAGTTGCCCCTGACTCAGAGTGCAATTTGCTTTTCGTGATGTACCTCCAGTGCTCTGTGCTCATAAAGAAATTCATTTGGAGGGAGCTGGCTACTGATCCTCCCTGGATGAAAAAAATGTGCATTGCCATGATGTCTGATTTAGCATTTGTGGCTGATCTGAAGGTTTGGAGCAGTAAAATTGGCTAGCCCAGAGTAATGGTCAATGGCACACAGCTGGAGGTGCACAGCTGGCCTGACTATAAAAGGATATTAATGGGGTTTTCTTTAGCTTTTTTCAGATACAGCCAAAAAAAGGGGAAAATTAAGTAACTTGGGATGCACCATGAACCTGGCTCTACACAACGCACTTTGTATTACAAAGAATCAAACTTGTACTGGCTCCCCAGGCTGTTGCTATTCATTTTCTTCATTGGAATAAATTAGAAAGAGTGAATTAAAAATGCCTCTTCAGCATCATTTGTCAAGAAACAGTGGGAAGTACCTCCTGCAGCAGTGCAAAAATCAATCCAAAGATTTTTCACTTTTCTCTTTGCATTGCTATTACTAAAGCTGCTTTATGCCTCCAAAGCCTCTCTCACACCCAAGTGAGTATTGTGTTCATTTATCTCCCTGCCTGGAAGGCTCAAAGCAATAAATACTGGCGTTCTTATCCACTCACAGAAATCAGAAATAATGCCAAATTTGGTGTACCCCATGCCATCAAGGCAAACCAGTGAAGGTAGTGGAAATAAAGGGTGATGCTAAAAAGCTGTTCTGGTGGATACAATGGGCTGGTTAATACTGGGAAGAAAAACTCCTACCACAGCCTACAAATCTAGATGAAGAGAAACTTAAAGGTAAGAACTGCCAGGAAGAATCCAGCACTGGCAAGGCTGCTGTAGCCAAGTGACCTGTTTTTCCTATCTCTGTGTTGTGTGCAGCACACTTTGAACATGTGCTCCATGATCAGGAGAGAGGAAACCCAGGAAGGGTCTGTCCTGTCAAAATATCTGTGACAAATGACCCAAACCCACCACCCAGAGCACCTACTCCAAATAAATTCCTGTTTTTTATGATCTTTAAAAACACATTTTCTCATCTCCCTTCCCTTGTCCAAACCTTAGATCTCCAGCTTGTATGGATCCACACAACTCCATTAAATTTCTAAGGAACCTGAAGCACCAGCTCCAAGAGCTGCCCTCCCCTAGCATTCAATGTGTTACAAACTCTCCCAGCAAACCATCGAGTTTTATTACAGAGATCTCCCACACCTCATTATGGGTGTGTGTGTGTAATTTGGTTAGAGAGAAATGATCATTGCAATGGTTATAGGTCATCGCTCTGAGGAAAAGGAATCTAAATGTGAAGACTCTGGCTCATGCAGCTGCAGGAGCCAAGGAGCAACTGGTACTGAAAATCTTCCTCAGTGTTTCTAGGAGGGAGCCAGGTGGACCTGAAAAGCATCACGATTCTGGCAAGATAATGCTTGTAACAGGCTAGTGACAATTTGTAAGCTGGTTTGCAGCTTTTTGTCAGTGATTCCTCTGATAGCCAAAAAGGGGCAGTCGAGCAGGCCAGACTTCCCCTCCAATCTGCTCCCCTCACAGAAGTCCCTTCCCACCCAAGCCATGCACAGAAGCAAATGTGATTTTTGAGCATTCCCAGCTGCTCAGGAGTAATATCATACCTTGGGCATTCAGCACAATTCCTAGACCAAGACAGGGCCGTGGAGCACTTGTGAAACAGGGTTGAACCCTCCCTTCAGGGACATCCTCCCAACCACCCACACGGTGCTGCCCTGACTGAACCTAACACTAGAAATAGAACAAGAGAAAGTTACTCCACCTGGCACTTGCCATGTACACAGAGGTCTGTCTCATAAGGCCCACAGGGAGTTCCATCCAGGACTCTGTCTGCCACCAGCACTGGAGAATCCTTGCCCAGTGGAGAGCAGAAGAGCTCACATGGCTTATCTGGAAAAAGAAATACAACAACTGCCTTGAGAACAGCACACAAAAGTGTTTGAGGCAATGGTGATGTATTCTATACATTAATATATTTGGGTATCTTATCTTTGAAGGAACACAAGGCTTTCAGTTTAGGCCTGCCATTTCCCCACTTTAAAATATCAATATTTAAATGGTTACATTGATGAGACTGGGTTTTAACAGCACAGAAAACCAATTAGTCAATACACTTTTGTGTATCTGTTTGTAAAGGGAAGATGTTTGTTACAGGGAACTTTCACCAGTCTGATAAGAATGATCAAGTCATTGTGTCTCACAAAACTCAGGCTACAGTGATTTTAGAAGAACAAGTTCTCCACACCACTTCATAACCCACCAACATCTGGTTGAATACCAGATGAACAGCAAGATCTAGCAAAGGCAGCACTAAAGGCATGTAGGTGAGATAGGCAATTGTACTGAGATACCCCAAAGTGACATAAATTAAAAAATGTCACAGGGAATCAACCTTTTTTTTTCAGTTCCAAACTAACTGGAACTTTTTAATGTTGTAATTCCTAACTGTCTTGATTTCCAGTCTGAAATTCCCAATTTCAGAGTGGGAATCAAATTAAGGCACTTCTGTCCAAGCATTTCAAGAAGATGAGTAAAGCATTGACAACTCTGTATGTTCAATTAAGAAGGCTAAAGGAACAGCAGGGCAGCACCAAGAACAATTAAATCTAATTAGTCTTTCAGCTGTAGCTAAAGGGGGCCAATTGTAGCCTTCTCACCAACAATGGGAGCCCTGCAGATGAGAAACTGCAGCGAAAGAACAGCAAGGAAGTACAGAGGGAGATGAAAAAACCTCACCATCCATGATGACAGCTGTCAGGAGGCTTTTCTTCTTGTTGCTGTACCTGTCGTGGGCCTGGCACTGCTGGTCCCTGAAGCTGGGCACCCCCTTGGGGCAGGGCAGGTTCTCACACACCGTGTGCTCCACGCTGGCCCCCCGGCAGTTCTTCCCTCCTGGCCCCGGGCTGCAGTGGGAAACAACAGCAGAGTCTGCACCAAGTCCCTGGAATGTGGCACCTTTCCCCTCCCACCCTTGCTTTGCCCCCTTGCCCCAAACATCCTGAGGATGCAGACACAGCAAACAGCTCTTCAGCACGTGTCCTCCTTGCAATTAAAATACCACAGAAGCAGCTATAACCTGCAGTGTAAGGAGGGTATCCAGAAACAAAACTGCTGCAGATAACCTCCATCCATGAAATCCATGCCATTCCACACGTTTCTTTTTTACATGCAGCAAAGGCCACTAATGCAACATCAGAATAAAGCACCTACAAAACCTCTTTGTTCTTGTTTATGGATCCCCAGAGAAGAAGGAAAACTCAAACTCTATTAATTTCTTTTCAAAACAAACAAAATACAAACAAAAAACCACAAGTAAGCATGGTATCTGGTATTCCAGATCCCAAGCCTTGCACACTATGAGCTCAAGCACTGCCTGGGATTTCCAATAAACAGTGCAATCCAAGCCCACCCTGGCTCATGCCTGAAACAGTGACTATGTGAGACCTCCTGGTAGACAACTCCACAGCCACCTTTCACTGTATTTATGCCAAGAGAATCCACCCACTAATGGAACTGAAGAAATCAAAGCCCATTTATGCTGCTGTGACCTTTTTACATGACAAGAGGGGACTGGAGAAGGGATGCTCTGTTTAAGCCAGTGGTTTTCTCCTCAGTCCCACTGTACAACAACAGCCCAAAGCCCAGACAAGAACACAAGGCAGTACAACTCTAAAGTCTGCACGTGCAAACTGGCTCATAACACACTCCTTACAACCATGTGGAGGCAATGCATGTAAATGCTCAAAGAGATTAGAGAAAGGAAAAACCAAATCAAACAGTGAAGCAACTCATTTAAAAATACTGATAGTCCCACAGGCTCAAGAGTCAGCTGGCAGGAGTGGAGATTCCTGTAAAAAAAAAATCCCAAGACCAAACATATACAAAATAAAAGATAAATCCCTTAGCCAATAATTTTGGACAGTGAATAAACCAGCTGCAGAAGTGGGCTGAGGCCAGGAATTTGAAGCAAAAGAAGATCACGTGTGTATCTCCAGCCAAGAATGTATATGAGCAAGAGAACTTTAAAATCAGTGTGCAGTGCTGGAAGGAGCATTTCCTGTAATTTAAGGAACAATGATGAATGAATTTAGGTTTGGTCAGCAATGTAGCTGACAGCAAAGAAACCAGCTCAGTCCCCTTTTCAGGAAAATGAGCTGGTAAAAATCAAACCTGGATATTATAGACATGCAACTGCAGCTCAGATAAGGAGAAGAATAAACAAAAATATCCTTTTCACATGATTACAGGTCAACAGCAGCAACTGTGAGCCTATCCATCATCTAGGCATGTCTTCAAAGTGACTGTGTTGCTATCCAGAATTTCAGACCCGATTTAAAAAGAAAAGTGTTGGGTACTTTGTGTGTAGAAGAAAACTTAAAATCTGAATAAAGTCAGTGATACCCCATTTGGAGTGCTGCTCCCAAGACTGTGAAGTTATAATAAACACAATTGGGGTGGCCAGTTAAATGGAACCATTGTGACCTCTTCAGGACTACAAAATGATGAAGAGACTTCCAGATGGGCCTCAGCTGACCTGAAGGATGAAGGACAACACCTACACTTCATCCTGAATCAGAAAAAATCCAAGCCCACACAGAGCATTAGCTTGTTTCTAGTCACTGTGCAGGATCTAAACAGCACCCAGGGCTCTCTGTGTGCATGAAAACTTTCCTGTTCTTATGCAGCACATTCTGACCTACAGAACATCTCAAGGGCTTTGCCAACACAACTCTGGGGCACTGTGATCATTGTCAGCCACTGCACTGCTCCCCAGGCCCAGAGCCTGCACTCCCTGTAAAACTCATCTCTAAGGCACATTGGCTCACTTTGGTCTGTAGATCCAGATCAGCCCCTTCTCATTCAATGTAGTGCTGAAGGGGAAACACAGCATCAGTTTTCCTGCCAAACTACGTATTTCTAATTTAATTACAGCTATGTTTGAATTATTGCAATAGGCCACTTTCAAAGATGACCCCTCAAGCCACTTCCACAGAACCTACTTCAAGTCACTCCAGGATTCTGGCCTGGTCATCTCTGCTTGTGAATGAGAAATTCTCAGGGTTTCTGCACAGCCCTGCTGCCCATTTCTCCCCTGCACTCTTGCAGCAAGGGCTGCCCAAGTGGGAAAAGGCTGCCTGCATGGCAGAAGGAGGCAGGATGGTGTGAGGACTTACGGGGGGTTGTCACATTTCCGCTGCCTGAAGCGCACCCCGGTCCCGCACGTCCGGCTGCACATGCTCCACTGGCTCCACACGCTCCAGTCCCCGTCCACGTGCTCAGGGATGGGGGTTTTACTCACACACTCCCCAGCTCGGCACCACTGCAAGGCAATCACGTTAACACAGCCTGGGAAGAAGCTCTGACCTTGCACAGGTGGACCTTAAAGGATGTCTGAGGGACTGCAATAAGTCCATGTTTAAGTTTCTAGGGATTCGAGGCTTTGGTGAGATGGCAGTAGGAGAAGGAGGAAGGGAGGAGGTGAAACAGATATTTAGGTGTCACTCTCAACAAGGCCCTGAAGGGAGTTCTGTCATTAAAAAAAGTAATCACAAAACTGAGCCCCCTACTTTATAAAGCAGATAATTATCTAAGTGCTAAGACTTAAAGCCCCACGATTCACAGAAATGGAGTCCAAGAAATTATACCCTAAAGCAATGCCTTCATAGCACTGTTCCCAGTTTGTACAAAATGATTGAAGTATTTTGGACCTAACTTGGCTAAAGCCCCAAACCCCTCTGATTCCAATAGGTTGTGCTGGCTCCTGACCAAGCAGCAAACTTGACCTGTCCAGGATGTGACACAGTGAGTACTGCTAAGAAACCTTATGAAAGAGTCACCAAGACTCCTCCAGTTACAAAAACATGGGCCTAAAAACCTTCTCTCTCTTTCCTTGTCATGGTTTCCAGCACCCAGGTTTTCTTGTCATTGCTTATCTTTATTTGCAAGCAAAGAAAAGATCTCCAATCCTTGATTTCAGCAACCAGCTTTTTAATTTTACCCTTTCTTACCTCCCCAACTACACAATAAACAAAAAATAGTAGAGTCCAAAACCAGTAAGTAGGGGGCTGAGACTTACCAAACCAGTCAGGTTCCAAAAAATACATATATAAATAAATAGTGTAAATTATACCTCAGAAAAAACAGAACACCACTGAATTTGAGCACAATTATTTTGAGCTACTTTTAGAAACTATGAAGTTTTTAAGCAACCTCTTTTTCTCTCCCCATCTTCCTCCTCTCCCCAAATGTCAGGCTAAAAGCTCTGCACACTTTTTACTTCAAATACAACCCAGAACACGACTAGCTCTGGGTTTATGGCAAATACTGAACATCTTGGAAACATTATTCCCAATGCTGGGAAACAAAAAGTGGCTGCTGCTGAGCATTGTGATTACCTTGTCTGCACCACATTCGGTGCCATCCAGAGGGGGGTCCAACTTGGTTTTACAGGATGAGTCTCCTTCCACCAGGCACCAGAGCCCAGCACACATCAAATGCTGTAATCATAAAGCAAGGAGGTGCAGTCAGTACTTTCAGAGATGCCAGCCATCATTATGGGATACACTTCAAAGCTCAGGCAGTCCTTCTCAAGTGAATCCAGAGGCATCCAGTTGGTTTGGGAGCAATTATTTTTTAAGGGTTGATTGGCATTAAATGGTGAGGCTGGAAACATGAAAGAGATTGATGGATGCCACTGACAGGAACAAAACCTACCCCAAACAAAACGTGTGCTATTTAAACAGATTTATTTTCACAAGACTAAATCTGGTCCATTAAAAAGGAATCCTATATGGGAGGCCATGTTGGGTGCTTTGGAACCATGCCACATGCTTAGATGTCCAAGATGTTTAATTACTCCTATTTTTAAAGAAAGACACCCAAGTAGCTGCAGCTGGTGGGAGCAATAATCAGCCAGCAATGCCCCTGGGGAGAAGGTGGAATGAGAAAGGGGAAAGGATGTCATAGTGTGCAGTGCAGCAAAGGAGGAGCTTGGTGACAGGCAGGGTCAAAGACTGGGAATACATTCTGGAGATCATTCCCCAGTGCTGCTGCTCTGCTCAGCCAGTGTGTGCTGCAGGGATTTCAGTGCTGACCACAACTGTGTGCCAGATCAATACATTTTCAGAATTTAAGAAAAAGCACCAGGAAAAGGGGCCTTTGCCCCAGTAACATTTTCCACAGCATCCACCATGCTTTGCATTCCGTGGAAGTGGATGATTTCAATACAGTGCTACATAGCTGAGTACCAAAAGAAAGAAAAAGAAGAGTTACATTTCTTTCCACTATTGTTCACATTTCAATGTAATGGTAAAAAGATGAGAAACCTGACTCTAGTGCCAGCTGGTCTTGTCAAGATTTATTGCACCTCATTAAATAGTTGAGTCAACACACTTCAGTCTCATGGTTCTTCCCCAATGTAATGTAAGAGACTGTGGGTGCATGTGTGTTTTGTGTACAGGCATGTTGGTATGTCTCTATAAAACAGATCATGTCTCTATAAAATAGATCTGTACAAGAGAGGGTGCAGATGAGATAAATCCCAGTCCCAATGATGATGTAGAACACACTGAAACAAAGTAGTTATCACAGCAGTATCTGCATCCTGCTCCATTTCCACATTTCTTTCTGGAAAGAGGATTTTGCACTATTTAAACCCAAAGAACATTCAGAAAAACTGGAAGCAGACAGCACAAGTTAGCATCTGTATTAACCACAATGCAGAAAGTCATTGTCAAATAAACAAACAAACAACAGCAAATACTCCAGGGAGACCTAAATCAGTGGATTTTCAAGACATTTTCTCAGAACAAATAGACCATATAGGCAAATATCAGTCTTTAGTAATTTTGACTAAATGACTGTGACTAATTAGTGGTTTACCCACAGCTCTGGAAGCACTTAAGCACCAATTAGGCACAAGGACATCACACTGTTTTATTGATAGGTATAGTGAGGCAGAAGCATTGACAAGGCAGAGATTTCAGAGCTCACTGAGAAATTCATTGTTCCACCTTGTAACTCCCAGATTCTCAGCCCCCTGCCTTCTGCAGAGGACTAAAATCAAAAGGTACATCAATTAAGCATCCATAAGAATTACAGGGAGAACACAAATCTAGGCAATAAACCACAGTATGAAAGCACTACCAGCAAAACCTGCTTCCAAACTGTGGTTGGGGACAATATTGATACATAAAATGAAGGGAAGCTTTGGAAATGAAAGATGCAGAAAGCAAGTATTTCCACTTTTCCAGTCTCCAGCCCCTCTCTTGCATATAACCACAAAGCTTCAGAGCAGAATGTGAGGAGGAACACTCCAGCCAGATCTGAATGACCCAGACAGAAATTTTGCCCCAAGAAGGAAACCCTCTGCTTCTGCTTTCTGTCAGAGGAACATCCTGGCTGAAGATGTGATGGAATTCACTACATGCCTAAAGAAGTTGTTCTAGACACATATGAGCACCATTGCTCAATATCTGTGCATTATGCAAGGCCTGTATTTGTTCAGCTTCAGGTCCCTGGATCACAAACTGCATGTAAATAATGGTTAATTTCTGCTCTGTGATGTAAAACTGGGAGGACAGAGGGGGTAGTGGTAGAAACAAAGTCATAAAAATGAAACAGCTTTTTGTACAAATTTGGCTGGCAATCAGAGTCCCTCCATAGCCCACAAGAACTTGGAAGGTGATAAAGTTAGGTCACCTGCCTTAGTCTGAGCCATGGTATGGGGAAGCAATGGGCAGAGATCACCTCAAATATGTGTGTTTGCACTTGCAAAACTGGGCCCAGAGCAGGGATACAGAGGGTGCAAATATTCACATACCTGTGGGTGTGGTGTGTGTATATATATGTGTGTATATGCCTATATATACATGTATACACACACATAATTGTAGGGAGAAAAATAAAGGAAATACCTCTCTCAGCAACACCAACCTTTCTGAAATCTCCCATCTTCGAGGTATGGAAAACATTGGATTTTTATAGCACCCCTGTGTTCGATTCAGAATCCTAAATGCAAAGCATATTTCAGGAAACAGTTACAGAAAAATCTGGTAACGGCGCTGAGCTCTGTGTTCTGGTGCCACACCACTACAAAGCCCAGGCCCTCGTTAGCCCAGTCCCCTACATTTAATAATGTTCAGATACCCCAGCAAAGATGAAACCATCGGCTTTGGGATTGTATGTTCCCAAGATGTTTTATCATGTTAATAGCTCTTTTCAAAAGAGATCATGTATCCTCCTCAGCTACAACAGGAACCCAAACAAAACTCCCCATTAAACAGCAAAGCAGTCGCAGTGACTGACTTTTTAATGGTTGAACAGCCAGCTTTGTGGGGAAATATCCAAGTGAGAAATGGCAGGACTTGAAAGGAAGTTGTTGTATGTGAGTGGCAGCTCAGAGCTTATACTGATACAGAAGAAGTTCAAAAGAACTGTATTAGAGCTAATTCTGCATTCAGCAATCAGCTTTCAGATAGCAGGTCCCTGCCTGCAAAGCATTCCCCACAGCATTCAAGAAGTGCCAGTGAGGATTTTCCAATGATAGATATTTTGCACTGGAAAAATATTGATTTGTTGAAACTGTCTGTGGAGAAAGGTCATCTTTGGATCAGCTCCCAGTTTGACATATTTCCAAGAGCAAAATAAAATTTTAAAAAGTGAGGTGGCTGTTGAAAAGCAGTGTTTCAATAAAAATTTAAAATTACTTGTTAAAAAAAAAAAAAAAAGCTTTTTCAATCCGCAAGGAGTTTGTACAAAAAGAAAATAAAATTTAGAAATGGAAATAAAATGAAATTTTTATAAAGATGCAATTTTTAGACTCTCAGAAACTCCTGGGAGATAGGAAAGCTTGTCTGCACAGCTGTTAGGAACCAGTCCTGGGAGAGGTCACGATCTGGAAACTCCCAAGCTGGGAGAGATGTGCTCGGCAGGTGAGCGGCGCTTCCGATTACAGGGATTATAATGGCATCTATCTGACAAAGGGGCCTCACTGTGCCAGGTGTTTTCTCTCCCTCAAAGATCTCACCATCTAAACAGACTCCTGGGAGCTTGGGGATAAAGGAAGTTTTATCACTCTGTTCTAGGTGGAAAGATGAGGAACAGAAAGGGATTAAATGTCTTGCTAAAAGTCTGCTGGGAGACAAACTGAGCCAGAGCTGCCGGCAGCTCTCTGCTCAGTGTCACTGCCACAGGCTCCTGTGTCACTGCCTGCTTCAGCTAAAGCCTGGCTCTGGCCCTTCCCACCTTTCCCAGCTTTTCACACTTTTCCAGGACGGTCTTTCCCTTCCCTGGGACTCCATCCCTGCGTGGACTCACAGTGTGCAGAGCTCATACACGGCTCAGCAAGGGGATCTGTTTTGGGTTCCTTAGCTCAGTGCTGCAGCTGGAAATGAGGAGAAGACAGAGTTAATCCAGCCAGCTCCTTGCCCACAGGCAGCAAGTCTGGAGCTTTTTTTGGGGTAGCTATTGCATCACCATTGCTGCTAAAATCTGCATGATGCTGCCCCATGACCTCACGTGGGCTCACAACACTCCCTCACCTCAAACCCTCAGATTATTACCTACAAGGAGAGCTTCCAGATCTCCAAAGCATAAAGGGAATCCAATGAATAAACACGTCCTTGCCACCACGGAACAACTCTACAGAAGCTTGTTCATTCCTACACATTCACTCCCTTCATTCCCTACACATTCACTCCCTCACCTTGTCTGCATCCAAGGGAAGAAACTCTTATTTCTCCTGGAGATGGATTTGTTTCTGCTGCTCACTGGAAGGAGGAACCTCTTCTTTCTAGCAGCAGAACTAAACCACCATGAAACCCATTTTTCTGTTAATATGAGGAGACTACGAATAAGAACTTAGGAAGAGAAAATATCCTTAAGGAAGAGGAGCAAGAGACCTCATAACTCCCAGGCTTGCTTATAAATAGGTTGACTTTCAATGAAGCATCAGAACTCTCTTATTTTACCAAGGTTTTGGCTCAGCATACTGCTAACCAGGACAGAAAATGTGCTTATGAATGGGATCCTAATTAACACCTATTAGGTACAATAAACACACAATTTACTCTTGCTTTCCTGTTCAAAGCACAATGCAAACTTTCTCAAAGCATCACAGGCTGCTTCTAAGCAGCAATTCTTTACACAAAGTTACAAAAACAATTCCCTCAATTTCTACACCAGCACCGTCTTTAATTTTGGGTGCATAAATAACCCACAGCAATCATAAGGGAGGCAAGCAGTGTTGTTTGATGGAGTTTCTTGCTGTTGAAAGTGAGATGAAAAGTGTTCCAATCTCGAATCCTGTAAAACTGGAAGGCACTTTTGGAAAGGAGCCACAATTCCCAGACAAGATAACTGTGAAACTCGGATCCATGTCTCAGTGGCCAAGCTGCTGACCTGTGTCTAGAGCTGATATTCCAAGGTAGTGCCAGACAAGCAGTGGAAAACTCCCAGACTGCAGGGAAGGCACAAAGGAATAGAAACACTTTCTGGTTTTTTTCAGCTGTACATTGGGAAGCAAACAATGGAACAGGAAAACACTGTCTCTAATTTCAGCAGACTCTGGTGCTCTCAAGGAAAACTAAAAGCCTTCACAATCTAAAATATTTCTTTGCAAAGCATCAGTTTTATTTAATTTTGTCATGTACCTGGAATTAAATTAATAGTCAAAAGAAAGATTGGAAAGAGAGCAGTCATAAGACCACAAGCTAATTTTATGGCAAAACACTATGCTGAATACAAATCTTTCCAATGCCTTTAGGGCACTCCTGTCACCAGCTCCAGGGATCCACAGACATGGAAAAATCCAAGCAGAAAAAGATAAGTTTTATGCTCTTTCCTACCAACACACAACTCTCACTGTCTGCATTCTTCAGCTTTGCTGAGCCCAGATTTCAGCATCTTAAATGAGAGAACACAACATAAATGTGTCACATCAACTGGAAAAATCATGGAACTGTCTGTAGATGGTCAAACCTGGGAGTAGAGACTCGTGGAATAAAGCACTGGAACAGAGTCTTTGAATTAAATGGTTGGAATTTCGTACTGTGAATTATTACCAATGTTTAAAAGAGCTGTTCTTAAGAGTAATGTCCACTCAACAGCTCTCAGCAAACTCCTCAGGCCTAAATACCTGATTGTAGGATATGAAAAATATTGATTTTTTTTTAACAACAGGCAGAGTTGTCCATTAAAGAAGAAAAATAGGAAAATTAAAAGAATGAAATCATGGATTGTGTTTCTTTGCCATGGGAAAAGAGAAGCAAGGGACAGCTAAATAAATATAGATATGTACACACACCATTCAGGTTGTGAGAATTATGGGGTTCTCTTGAAGTGTTTTGCAGATGGGAAGTTCCCAGCAGGCCAGTCAGAGAAGTCTGAATGCCCATCAAGCTTGTTATACACTATTTTCAGGCTGATATTCACTTGTATTCTGGCTAATTTTGTAAAGTTCAAGCTTTAGCTGTAGATGCCACATCACAAGGCTACACTAATTCCTTCCCCCTCCCCTTGTCTTAATAAGAAATGTAGGATTGCCAAGCCCAAGTGTTTAATTCTTAATAGGCTCTCTCTCCTATTTTTAAGTGTTTATTATGTTTATATTCCTAAATTTCCACGTTGTATTTTTATAATTTTATTTTAGTTCCCCTCTCTCTTTTTATTTTTCTTTAAACCACTGCACCAGAATGTGTTTTGACCATCTTCCAAACTGAAACACGTACAAAAATTTCTGAAGCATTCCAATAATTGTAAACTGGGCTGTGCTGCCCAGGCAGGAACTCTGCTTCTCTCTCGTTCTTTCTCTCTCTTAAACAAAAAGTATTTCCACTGAAAATAAAGAGAAAAGGGTATTTTTGCAACATACAGAAGCAGCGAAATAGGACACTTGAGCTTCATAGAAACAGGCAATGTGAAAATAGTTTGAATTCTAACAACCTACATGAGGAAAACTATAAACTATAGAATGGCAATTAAGTTAATTGTTACCTTTACTTCTCAAAAAAACCCCCAAACCTGCTAATTTTATTTTAGAATTGCCAGGCTTCTATCCTGCAAGCCTCAAGAAAAACCCAACCCATCCTCTTCCAGATTTATTAGTATTATTATGTAGACAAAGTCCCTAGTTGTATAGAAAATGACAATGCAACCTATTATTTTCAGGATTAACCCGTTTTCAATCTAATTACCACGTTCTTGTAAATATTCTGTATGTTACTAAATAGTAGGGTTCACTACCATGGTCTGCATCTCACAAATGGCCCTGCAGAGAAAAGGCAAACAGAGGCTCATTGATCCCCATGCACAGAGCCCAAGAGGCCACTTCAGCAGTCTCCTTGCAAGATCAAGACCACAGAGAGACCCACAATTGCTGAATTATGCTCACGACCACACCATCAAATATGCAAACTGAAGTGGTACAGAAAATCCACTTGATCATTGAAATTGCTGCTCTTTACTTTGTTTTTTGGTTTGTCTCCTTTTCCATATTAGCCAAGAAATCTACTTTGTCTTCTTTGGCTTGCAATCAACTTTGCCCTCTTGTTCTGTAGCTTGTAGATATTGGAAAATACCTACATTTGTTAAAAAACAACCTGAACCTAAAAAAAACAGTGGAGCCAATTCTAGCTGGTTTAATATTTCTAAAAACAGTGCTATGTCAAAATTCACATTCCCAGCTACATCTGAGTTGACAGTGTCCCTTGTCAGCAAAAATATCTCTTTGTAGCAATGCTAATCTCCTTCCAAGTGCCACTCCAGCCTCAGCCCAGTTTTGACTCAAAACAATGCTGGATGATAACAGTTACGTAAAAACCCGCAAAAATGTGTTAATAATAAATAAGCCAAAAGGCTTATAAAACAAGAAGCCAAATGGATGCATAAGATAGAAATCACATTTTTTCCCCCATAAATGTGATTTCAGTGCAAAAGCCTCTGTTGGTAGGCATGCCAGCCTGAAAAATAAAGATTAAACACACAGAACGTTTCCATGTGAGGTTTTGAATGTGTTTTGATGAATTTCTGGAGAAGAAACACCATCTCTGCTCTGTGAAAGATTCAGCAGAAACCACCCATGCTATTCCTTTGGAATAAACACAGGGAGAGCAGAGGGTTAACTCCTGCTCTTGAGGCATCACCGCCTGGCTGGGGTTGGAGCTTTCTGCTTCCTCTCTGAGAGGGGTCAAATGAATTCACAATAGTTGATTCATAGCCCAGTGTGGAGCTGAAGGACAGAGGTCAGACAGGTTGAATTGCCTGTAATTTGCACAACTGCTCCCATGTTAGCCCTGGGCTCACGTCAGCATTCAGCAGCCAGAGCCCCCTGGGATCTCTGTGTTTGGGGTGCACTGATAATGCCCTGAGCAGTGTCAGGGGTGCATTTCTGTCCAGCTTTTCCTGCAATAATCATGATGTTGCTCAGAGTTTGAGAATTACACAGTCATCCATTTAATTTCTGCTAAAAGTAACTAGTCTCCCTCAAAATAAAGGCCACTGTGTAATGTCTTAGGTGGGCCAAAGCTCTCCCAACGCTGCAGCTTCCCAGCTGGGGGCAGGCAGCAGGCCTGGCATGGCAGAGCACACTTGTACATCCTGCTGGATGAGCACTTGCATGGATCAGAGTGTCTGACATTTGCAATGGCAAAGACAAACAGAAAGCACTTTGGGAAAAGCACTTTGATCCCTTTGCATATTCCAGGAGGAAACTCTCTTACTTGGATATGAAGGGGGAGCTACTGCAGGGTTTTGAGAGATTCATTAACATATGTGAAATCATAGAACCATGGAATGGTTTGGGTTGGAAGGGACCTTAAAGATCACCCAGTTCCAACCCCCTGCAGGGACACCTTCCACTATCCCAGGGTGCTCCAAGCCCTGTCCAACCTGGCCTTGGACACTTCCAGGGATGGGGCAGCCCCAGGTTCTCTGGGCAACCTGTGCCAAGGCCTCACCACCCTCACAGGGAGGAATTTCTTCCATATATCTCACCTAAATATCTCCTCTTTCAGTTTTAACCCATTCCCTCTTGTCCTGTAATTACAGTTCCTGATGAAGAGTCCCTCTCTGCCTTCCTTGTAGGACCCTTCAGACACTGGGGGGTTTCTATGAGGTCTCCACTCAACCCTCTCTTCTCCAGGCTGAGAAGCCCCAACTCTCTCAGCCTATCTCCATAGAGAGGTGCTCCAGTCCCTCACCAACTTGTGGCCTCCTCTGGACTTGCTCTGGCAGTTCCATGTCCTTCTTAGGCTGGGGACACCAGAACTGTGCACATTATTCCAGGTGAGGTCTCACAAGAGCATAAAAGGAGAATCCCCCTATTTTCTTATTTAGTTACTCAGACCAAAACTAATTCTTCCATGGAGCCCACAGAAACCTTTTCTTTCCTGATGATGAGGAAGGACTCATCCATTCACTACTCAGGTTAAAGTTAATCCAAACCCAGGCCTCTGAATGTATCTCAAAACAATACAACCATAAGTGGAGCACACACCAAAATGCAGTAGCAATCCCTCAAGGGCCTGGATGTAATCTTGCCATTTATTATTCATGCAGTACAATAATCCTTTTCAAATAAATAAAAATTGATTGTTCCCTGCCCTAACAAGAACTCAGGCTAAAAGCCTGATTCACAGCTCCTTAAAGAGGTGACATGCACTAGAAAATCTTACCCATACAAAATCTTACCCATTCCTTCAACACTGATGTTACAAAACCAGATCCTGAATTATATATCTTGGAGGTCACAGATTACAACAGACTATGGATCATCTAACTATCATAAACTCATTTTTCAGTATATTAAAATGTAGAAGGAAAGGAGAAAGGAATGGCAAGGTTTAGTATATGTAAAGCTGAGCCTTCCTCTTATGTTTTAATTTTGATTCTGTAAATTTGGAGGAGAATAGCTGGTTTGGCAAATTATAAACCTGAATGCTACAGTTTTGTTCTAAGGTATCTGAGTTATCCTCAAGGACAAAACAGAAGAAGAATTTTGGGGATGCAATCTCAAATATTCAGATAAGAGTGAATATTCATGGATTAACTATCTTGTTGGACAGATGTCACAGGCCCAGCCACTGCCAAGCATTGTGGGACCTGACTCTGTGAAGGCAAAGATTACATTTCTTCAAAAAATTGGGCTTTGATGCTGTTAAAGGAGGGAGCTTACTGTACAGAAATTTCCTGCAGTTTCTCAAAAATGTTGAAATTTTGGAATCATCTGACCTCTGAAGTTTGCTCTAAACCAAATTGCATGACTTTTTTGAATATAGGGCCTCTAGTTTGCCTGGCATAATTATGTAGCTCAACTATCTCCAAAGAAATATTGTAATGTAACTCTTTTATTATATAAGAAAATAGGCAGTAGACACATGTAATCATAAAAAGATTGAGCAGGCTCATTTCCTGAAGTTTATTTCCTTTTCGTAACAAATATTTACTGTCAAATGTTTATTGCTTTTACATTTGGATTTTTTTAATACTTTATTGAATTAAAAATACCACATTACCATTGGCTAAAAGAGGAGACAGCTGTATTTGCCAATAATTTCTAGAGCTAATGCCAGTGACCAGTGCCAATTTTTTTTTTGGTTCATATTTTTATAGACAGCTTTGAGACTTACGATACAAGTACTCTGCAGATGAGGCCTGAGAAACACAAAGGTGAAAAGAACACTAACTTCAGAGGTTTAAAAATCAAAAGTGACCATTTCCTCAAAAGAATTTCCTTTCCTTGCCATCAAACATCAATTCAGAGTAGCATAACAGGATGTAAATATTTGCTTAAATTAATGGCACGTGACATAACTGATCCAGAGCTTCACAGGATGAATGCTAATTCTTAATGCACATCTGCAACAGAAATAATTCTAAATAAGGGACTGCAAATTGGTTTTAACCAGTTGGTTTTATCCAGCTTTTCATTAGGAAACACTAGTGTCCTCACAAAATATGCTTCTTTTTTGGGAGAAAGAAGAGATGGAGAAAAAGAGCACATTTTTCATTGTGCTCTCATAGTGCCAAATAATTTAGACTGGTGAAAAATCTTGGGAGACACAAACACCTGCTGTCTGTATCTCGCAGAGAATGGTGCCTCTTGGCACGTTATTCTGGCAAACAACACGACCCTGAAGCAATTCCAGACTGGACATGCAACTTCTGTGTGAGAAATGCTGACCACCTACCAGTGGGCTGACATTCTCATTAGGCACTGGAATATCCAGAAACAAAATGGTTTTTTATCACAACAAGGGAAACAGCAAAAATCTCTTCCAAGAGCTGTCCAGCTGGGTGACACCCACACAAGTGGAAGAACTTGAGTCATGCTGGGTAGATCTGAGGTTTTCTTTACAGACTATATTCTAATACTTTGCTTCCAGTACAGTAGTCCTGGTGGTCTGCATTTTCTTGATGGAGCTGGGAAATACAACCTATCCAGATTCTTTCCCTATTGTTTTATATTAGCTAGTTTCCAAGTCCAAAATAAATAAAACAGCTAATGTGAAACTAAGAGCATTTTCCCAGGACTTGCACGTGTTCCACAGTTTTAGTAATTTGGCACTTAAAAACCTCAGTTATCTCTAATTATTATTTTCTTTCTTAACTCTGATTTAATACTCCAAGCTTGTTCAAAATGGGAATGAGGGACAACTAAAAACCACAAATGGCCAGTTATTAAAAGTAAGAAACCTGTCTGCTTCTTGCCTGTCTGTACAGGAGGGGATACTGCTAGCTGGTGCTGGTGACCCAACACAGCTTCATGACTTTTTGTTTTGGTATTTCCAAGGCCACACTGGAAGCAGGCACTACCCCACTACCTGTCTAAAGCAGGGGATAAGATCTGCTCAGAATTAAAAGATCTGATTATGTGTAAGACCTTATGAAAAGTTTAGCTGTCTAAATTCCAGAGGATAAGTCCAACAGCCTCATCTCAAATACAACCTGCTTCTAGAGACAGCAACAACCAGTGTTCCCACTTTACCAACCAACCACATGATACAAGCCACCCAAATCCTGATTAAACATTGTGTTGCTCAGAAAACACACAGGATTCTGCAAAAAATTCTGTAAGGCCTCGTGAAACAAGCAGACCTCAATATTTCTTCAGCAGAGTTAAGAGTCAGCTCCTAAGAGCCCTGCAGTGGTCTGAAGGTGAAGGCTGTGAAACACCCAGCCAGCCATCTAAGCTGACTCTTTGAAAGTAGCCAAACACTCTTGTGAGGAGAGACTTTCACCTCAGCTGAACTTCCAGGAAAACAATCTCTACAGAGCATTTCAGCAAAACAATGTCAAAAGGGAACAAAGTGCAAACACCAGTTTTTGAGTCTGCTCTGAGAGATTACCAAGGGCAGTGTGGGGAAAGAAGGATGAGGCCTAAACAGGAGCTGCTGACACAGAGCTCAAGGCCATTTGATTTTCCACCAGCAGCGCTAAAACTGAGGAAAACACAGACTCCTTTTCTCTTCCCTAGGGCTTGGCAGCTTTATTTCCACTTCCCACCTTGTTTCCAGCTAGAACCCACGAGCTCTTACCTCCATATTCTTGCAGAAGGTGGCGTTGGTGCCAAAAAGGATCTGGCACTGCTCGTCGGCGCTGTAGTGCATCCCCGGCAGCTTGTGAGGGAGCCGCACGGAATATTGGCTGCGGGGGTCTGTCACCAGCAGACAGGTGCTCACCTTGGACCTGGAGGGCAGCAAGGAAAGAGGCCCTTCAGGGAAAGCACCTCAGTGTAAGATCACTGCTACACAGGAGCTGCTGTCCTCTCTGTAACAGGGAATCGCACGGGAAACAGCGGATTTTCCCTGGAAGTCTCCTAAATCATTGAGAACTGTGGATAGAAAGGTCTTTGGGAGCTCATGCACGGCCCCAGGCCTCGAGGCAGGACAGACAACATTCACAACATTCTGGGTTAAACATTTGTCTAAACTGTTCCTAGAAATCTGGCGGAGACTCATTTCAGCCCTCGGGCTATGCTGCCCAAAGCTTCACCAGCCTTGAAATGACAGCTGGAAACTCTTCCATCATGTCTCACCTCAATCCCTCCAGCTGAATTCTGAGCCCTTGAGTTTTTTTCTTATCCATCACAGGCATAAAGGGAAGATTTTTCTCTTTGCCTTCACAACAATCTTTTACAAATTGGAATATCACTGTCATATCAGGGGCCAGATGCAACCAGATGAGTTCAGATGCAAGTTCTTTTTCAAATTCATGCCTTTAATGTGTAAATTATTCCATTTTCTTTTATTGTTTTCCTTTCTTTTCCACCTCTAACCCCCAGAGTGGGAAATTTTCCATGCTGAACCCACTCCTAGCACAAAGCACTGTGCCAGGCACTGTTTGACAGAGCTGCACTGTAGGTTTAAGATTAGAAATGCAGAGTTCAGACAATTCCAGTGCTTCCTGCAGTACATGAGATTTAACAAGCAGCAGGACAGAAGCCCCTCCTGAACAACTGAATATGATGAGCTGAAATAGGGATGCAGTGGGAAAGAAGTTTATAGTGAACCATTTTAGACCAACTCTTACTAAGGAGTGAAAAAACTCCTCAGAATTACCTCCAGGCAAAGTCAAGTGTCAATAAAATAAAAGCTATTTAATAACAAGACAGTAAAACCTACAGCACAAAACTGTAGCATCCTTCAGCAGAAATTTCTGCAGGTCACCTACACACACATTTCTGTAATTGAAAAATTGAAGGGCATTTTCTGTAAAAAGAAGGTGATACGGGATTTTTTCAGAGATGTTATCAGCACATTGTCACATAATTCTTCTGCCTCTCTCAATCCTGAGTTTCAAGGAGCTATTGCAATAGAGACAGATTCAAACTTGCACACTCTAATGACACATGTACTCTTCTTAAAAGAAAAATTGTTAATACTTTCACTTTAAAGCAACAGAGTGGATTCTTGCCTGACAGCATTTTTGACACTCAGCACAATCCTTACTTTAGGAAGTTTTCAAGGTCATCTCGGCTGCACGAAGACCAGGAAAGGTCACTTGGGTTCCTGCCCTTCACCCATTCTCCAGACATAATGTGAGACCTCCCAGCACAGGGCTGATGATCATCATCGTGGCTCATTCCCATGCTGTTGGATTAGAACAAAACAAGAGAAAAAACCTATCAAGTTATGATGTGGGATTCTCATTTCCCACTGCCCTTAGCAATGACACTCTCAGCAATTAACAACACAACAACAGGCTGCACATACACAGTCAGTCAGGTACTGCCCTGAGCACCTGTTAAATAAAGGAACTATAGCTTCCTTTAGTTTATCCATTGCCCTAATTTCACAAAGTGTTAGGTATTTGTGTGTTTGAAACTTTTAAATGTGCATCTTATGGACTTTCCTCCCAGGAAATGTAATTACTTGAGGGTTTATGAGAAGAGAACCTGGAGAGCTCAGAGAAGAGTATCTGCTGGAATATTTATGGAAAGTTTTGGATTGCTTTCCCAAATCTAATGGATATGATCCCTACAATCACACTGAGAGAATGATCAACAAATTAATACTAGAGATGACCCTGTTTTATTGTTGCATCAGTATGAATCTGGAAAATACTGTTAGGAAAAATGTTTTTCTAAATTAACGGTATGGTACAATCATCTAATGTTGAGACTGATCCTTATTTGAGTGGTGGGTTGGATTAAATGATCTCCAGTGGCCCTTCCAGCCTAAATCAGCCTCTGACTCTGTAACAGCAGTGCTCAGATTGGAGCCTGAGGCAAAGCCAAGCCCCATTTCTGCAAGCACTTTGCAAACAAGCACCAAGACTGCCCCATGCCCATCTCAGCAAGGACAGAATGTGATCTACTCAGCAAAACAAACCATCTAAATAAACAGCAGATTGTGTAGTACAAACACATGGAAGAATTCAAACACACTCAGTGAGGATTTCAAAAAGTATTCAGAAACAGAAAAGTGTTACTTTAACCACCATCCAGCTTCCTGCTGAGGACCCTTCTGTCATTAGAGGAGTCTTCACCATTGGGCTGCTACGGCAAATTCAGATTCAGAATAAATCCCTGCTGCCACTATAGGAAGGTGAGACTCCTATGCTGCAGGTAGAACTTTGTGAACCAAGGTCACCTGCTACACACAGTTCTACAGTCAGCCCATCACACCAACCTGCCTGGCACAGAAAGTGAGCTAAGTATTTTCCATCCCACTGCAAAATGAACATTAAAACCCCTTTTCAGAATCATACAGAGTAGTAACTCTTTGAAATAGTAACATTCCTCCTTCAATTCCAAGGTGAAATGGAAAACAACTTTCAGAAAAAAGGTGCCTTCTGTGACCACTGTCAGTTTCTAGTAAAACATCACCAGTTTGGGGCTGCAAACACAGAACTCACTGGGTCTCCAGCTGGCTGGCAGGAGCAAGTCAGGAGCAGTCCCTTTAAATGTGGTGTTGCAGTGTTTAATCCATGCTATTTCCGTACAAATCTGAGGCTCCTGTTTGCTTTCTGACCGTGCTCTTGGCTTTGCTTCTTCCCAGTCGTGGGACTGGACTGTTCAGAGCCCAAACACGACATCTATTTCTACTTGCAATGAACCAAAACCCACTTCAGCAGTTTGATAATTATGGCTTAGATTAAACTACCATCTATGCTATTTTTAGCTCACAGTGAAGATTATATGGTGGAGTCTATTATTTTAGGTTTATCTCCAGGGACATTATTATTATTATTTCTAGCAAAACTACATTTAACATAATTTTTAGTCTCAGAAGTTCATAGTTGTTCTTGTTTTTAAACTTTTGTGGTTTTTGAACACTGCACAAACATTAACATCAAGCACATTTTGTTTGATGCACGCAGCAATAATCTAACAGTCTATTAGTAACTCTAACTTCAAAACAGTTAAAGAGTGAAATTCCTGCTCCACTGAAGTGAATGGGAGTTTTGCCATTGACTTCAATGGAGCCTGGGTTCCACTCCAAATATTTTACCTACATTGTTTCTACACACAGAGAAAACTCCTCACATGCTAGGATGAAAGTTCCAGCAGTATTTCTCCAATGCAAATAGGCCCATCTAAAGACTGTGTTCCTAAAAGTCAGGAAAGGAAAGGCTCAGTACCATGAAGCAAGGGCTGTGAGCTTGTCAGGAATCTTCCAGAGCAAAGTTTTCCCCAAAATGCCAGTTTAGAAGGCTCATAGGCATGCAGCAATCTTGTTAACTTTTCTAAAGGAGACCAGGCAGGTTTCCAAGGTTTCTTGCAGCTTGTCTGCCTTGTGACTGTCACAGTGCTGAGACTCAAAGCTGGGTCCTTTCTGGGTTTCCACTGTTTCTGTGGGCTGGGATCTGGCAGCCCTCCTGTTCTGGTAGCTTCCTGAATGGCCTCCTGGTCAGCCCATCAGCTGTTTCACCTCAAAAGGGTAAAAAGAAATCATCTTCCTGACTTTCCAAGTGCTTTAGGATCCCTGATTTTATCCCTTCCAGAAAAGACTAGTGTTAGGTGTAGGGTTATTAATTATGAAATGCTTTAGCTTTCTGATTAACTTCAATTCTTTTTTGTTAAATAAGTTGAAAGTGGGTTTTGTTGGCAAAAAACCAAGGGTAGCGCTTACTAATTAGTACATTCCTGCCCTTAACTATATTTTAAACCTGACCTCATGGAAGATGTCTTACCTAGGACAAATGCTGAGGCTGCCAGTCTTTATTCAGCTTTATTTTGCAAGGGGTTTGAGGCAGATAAAATGTATTCTCTATAAAGAATGAATCAGAACTCACACCTCAGGTTATTTACAGGCTTCTGAAATTCATTCAATTCTTACATGTGTGGAAATCTACCCATTTCTGAATCATTCCTGTTTTCCTAGCAGAAATTCTTTTAAAAGTCATAAGCATAAAGGAATTGAGCCTGAAAGGAATACCTTTATTAGTATAAAGCAAAGGAGCTTTGCCAGTTTATATTAGCTTGGGATCTGGCCTCAAGGTACACAGGCAACCCCTCCTGGCCTCTCAGTGATGAGTTTCTGGTAGAATGAAACCAGCAACACCTTTGGAGCCTGTTTTAATTGGCAATGAAGAACTTTTCTCAGCATCTACTTTACCTTACAATGACTCACTTGAGAAAATGATTAAATGACCTGCAGGACTAAGGCATACCCTAGCATGCTAACACATTCTTTTCTGAAGTTCAAGGGTCTCCAGCTACATCAAAGGGACCAGGTTTTTCTAAACACGTAGTAAATGCAATGCCATGCTGATTCTTTTCACTAATGAATAGTGTCCCCCCTTTTAACAGAAATAAATGGGACAGAGCAGTGTGTGTTTGTACTAAACACCAGTGCAAACTGAATCAATAGTTTACATTTCCTTTTTGACCATCTAATCTTACCTGCTATTCAGAATTCATGAGGAATTAGAAGCAGGTAATCAGTCTCTTGAAATATTCTGCCTTGGAAAGTTCTATTCTTACATGAACTGATCTTGAACAAAGAGTTGATAAGAAAAGCTTTTAGATTAGAACTAGCAATGTCTAAATGACACCACACTGCCCTGCAAACCCACTGCCCTCTGTGCTCCCTGAGACATAAACATCCATTTTATCAGGAGCCACAAACAGATGCTGCCTGTTACTCTTTACAAAGCCAGCAGAGCCATTAGGGATGAGCAGGACTCAGTTTCCCTTTGTTCTGTTGCTACCACAGTCACTCCTTCATCCTAACCCCACGGGAAACTTCAGCCTTTCAGTCCATCACATTCTCCTCCTGAAGACAATGAGATTCCACAAAGGCAGGCAAGGGCAGCTCAGACTGTCAGCTCTTCAACTCCTTTCATTCAATGTTTACTCAGAGCGAGCACCCTGGGACTCCGGTTTCACACTCCAGCTTCTTTCCTAATATAAATAACGCATTGCTTACCAGTCAAAGACACCACAGGAGGAGCCCTGCAGCCCATTTACTGTTGTTGCTCATCATGTGTGAGGCCAGAAACAAGCTGACTGACCAGTTTGAGTCCTGACTGTTAACATGATCACAGCAAGGCAAATCTGACCAGGAGTCACAGGGGGACAGCAACAACAGATCTCTTTGATGCAGTTGTTTTGGAGAGCAAGACTTTAAAGTAGCACTACTATGAATAAAAAATAGCATTCAGCCTCTGGGAGCTCTGGCCTCCTTGAAGCCTGTGCAGCAATCAGAACTGGGTCAGGATGCCAGAATTACACTCTGGGCCTGAGCTGGCCAATTTCTTGTGTAACTCTTTTAAGCTAAATTCAATTATCAGCCCTCTGTTTTCCACAGCAATGCTGAACAAATGCACTTGCTTTGTTTGTTTGGGTCATTAGTGGAGTTTCTCCTCTAGACAGTTAATGTAACTGAACTGCTCTGTTTACCCTTGGTGTGTTTTCCAGGGTTTCCTGTTATTCTTTACAGGCCTGAGCCAAAGTGCACCAAAGCCTGTGGAAAGCCTCCTACTGCCTCCAATGCACTGCTGCACCTCCAGGTTCTTGAGGTCATGTACACAAATCTTCACCAGAACCACTATGGCCCTTGATAAAAAACCCAAATCTGAGTTAGAGGATAAGGCCAAGGGCTGGGAGAAACTGATTTAGGAGATGCTTAAAATCTTTTTAACAGCTACAACTCTGGCTGGTAAGAGACCACTGGAGAAATCCCCGAGACTGTTCTCATTCACTCTCCCTTAGCAGGGAGAGAGATGAAGTAACAAGAGGTAAGTTTGATAGAAAATGTCAGCAGCAGCAGCAGCAATAGAAGAGCTTTTCTTCAGAAAAAGGGCAGCAAGTGAAAGAAAGAAATATGAAGAAGGGAAGCTTGAAAAAAAGACACCCAGAAGTCAAAATGCCACAAAGTAAAACCACCTCCATCACTTCCCTCTGGAAGTCAAACATTCTGTTTGCCTGCAAATAATTCAGGGTGAGTCAAACGCTGGATCACTTTAGAAACTCATGGTTATCAAGGCTACCCAAGGTGTCCTGGCTGTCACCCCAGCTGCTTATTAAACATGCATGACAAACAACTGATTGCTCTCCACACAACTGCACTTACCTCAGCCACCACTTTTCCAAAGGGCAGGGAGGATGCTCAGCTGCCAAGAAGGAAATGAGGACAGCAGGCTGTCTCTCACTTCCAGTGACAGAAATCCAAAGGAGTCTTTCCAAAGAAGCAACTCACAAGGAGCTGTAACTGTGAAGAGCTCCTTGGGGCCAGCCCTGCAGACCAACACGGCCTCAGAGAATTGAGCAAAGAGCCCATTACAGCTGTATCCCAAACACAGTGGGGACAGAAGAAGGCAGAGATAATCTCATGCTCCAAGTGAAAAGCTCAGTGGGACCACTAAGGTTTTAACATTTTTGGCTGATATTTGATTGCTGGACAGCATGTTTTCTCTACCTGTAACTTGCCTTACCCTGCAGATGTTCTCCTAAAGGCTTTGTTTCTGCAAAGGATCATTGCTATGAGCCACAGGCAGTACCAGCCCTGCACATCACCACTGAACTTCTCAGCAGAGAACATGAAAGTCATTCCCTGTGACCCAGCTTGCCATGACTCACCCACAAGTAATCCAGCATTAAATGCAGAGCCAGGACTAAGCACAAGATTTCTTTCTAAAGCCTGCTGGAGAAATACAAATGCAGAGCGGGGGGAGACTGGACAACATCCTCAAAGAGTGGGAGAGGGAAGGGAGAAGGGGAGCTGTAATTTCTCTGCTCTGGCATGTCAGTGTGGGCAGGATGATAGTGCCCCATGGAAGGACAGCCATTTACACATGCTCAAATGCCATCTGTTTTTCCATGTGAAGGACAAAATTCCTCTACTTCCCACCTCCTACTGGGTGTCAATGAAGGTTTGAGAAGGGAATCCCATCTCTGCAGTGCATCCAATGTCAACCACAAAGGAAGGTGCTGATGTGAAAGGAAGTTACACGGGGTGTGTGGCTGGCAGCTGAGAACATTAACATGGCCATTAAACTCAAATCCAAACAGGTCACCAAGCAGAGGATGTACATGAACAGTCCTCAGCAGCTCCTGCCTTGGGCTGGGTTTGAACCAGGAGTGGGAGACGGCACCTCACATCATCCAGCTTGTGAGCTGTCCACTCCCAAATTGAGTTCAATGTTAGGAATTTTTATTAACATTTGAAATTGAAGCTGCATCACTGGAAAGATGCCTACTTCTGAACTGGTTCAACATGTTTCATGTTTCAATATAAAATGCTGATCATCTTGCAAGTTATGAGGTTTCCATCCTGTTGAGAATAAAATCATAACAGAGGAAGGAGTGAAGTGGGGGTGTTTTTGAGCTGGAATTGTAATAGGAGCTGCAGTGCAAAGTGAGGACAGTAACTTTGAGAGAGAGACCCAGGAAGGTGATGCCTCTGCAGAACAACCCAAGAGAGGCAGACACAGCCGGAGAGGTCAGAGGGGGCCAAGGGAGGCTTGGACAAACTAACAAATCCTGAGAAAATGCTGAGGTGAGATGAGCTCTCACTGAGGGAGGAGGCCAGGAAACATCTTGTGCAACCTTCCTACAAAACCAGCGGCCACTGAGGCCATTGGATTAATGGAAAACAGTCTTTTTCACCCTCTGCTTTTCAAACATGTAAACACTGTTTTTTAAATATGCTTTCACTATTCAAAAAACTGTCAGGAACACTTTGGGAGCTGTGATGAAGAGAGGGAGATGATCCTACTTGAAGCATTTGAAGTAACCAAGGCTGGTCATTGTGTACACAGTGTTATCCAGAACAGGGGTGTTCAGGATCAGTGCTGTACTTTTGGGTTTTTTTTAATCAGGAAAGTCAACATTTAAAGGGAGCCATGACTACTGGACTCTTGTTTTCATAACCAAGTTTATGTCACTCTCCAATAATGAAGTAACCAGATATTTTATATGGTTATCTACTCATCAAGCAGCCAAGAAGTCAACAACAGCGAGTGAGAACACACGAACGCCTATGGTGAATAACAGTGTGGAAAGCTGTGGTTTATTCAGCTGCATGACAGATCCAGCCCTTTATGATATGGTTTTCATTTAAAAAGAATTGGCTCTTTTGCCTTGGAATCTGGAAGGCAGCAAAGTATGAGCTTGTGCTGCAAGGGACAGAGAGCACATGAGAATGACATGGCAGGGAAAGTCAGCACAGGAATGACATGGCTGGGACAGGAAACACATGAGTGACATGGCTGGGACAGATGGAACATGAGTGACATAGCAGGCACATCCAACTGTGGTCTTGCACTCAAAAGCTCACTGGTACAAACATCAGATCTTTACATGGTTTGATCAAAGCCTGATCAAGGCCACGAAGAACAGGGTGAATCATCTCAGGATCCTCTCCCCAACAACATTACATGCTCACATTACTGATTCCTTGCTCCAGCAGACATTTGCTCATGGGATTCTCTCTGAGGAGCTCTTGCTGTTTCACAGCAGGACAGGCATTGCCTGATGCATTCCAACACCTTTGGTGAGATGAAGGAATCCAGCTGCAATGCAACTGAACATCCACCATTCCAACAGCCTCCCTCCACTGCTTCTGATTTCTAGGATGTGGCCCCTGCATATCAACCTTTTCCTGAAAAAGCTTCAGAGTTTCTGCTAAGAGCTGGCAGGTTCTGAGGCTGCAGGGGCAGAAAAAGGAGTGCTCCACCAAATATGAAGTCTTACAAAATGCTAAAGCTGACCAACAAATAAACTTGGCAGAAACTCATCACTTAAGAGGTAGCATCACCTCAGGAAAACACCCTTCTTCCTTCTATGTCAATACTCCTTCCTTTCCAAGATCCATTTAGCATCTCACAGGAATCTTTCCTGTCTCCTTCCTTAAAGCACTATCCCATCTCCATCCAACAACATACTGAGCATTTCTACATCCTCTTGCATGCTTTGAGATCTGTCAACAACACACAGCAGACTTCTGACTCAACAGCACCAGGAGTCAAGGATTGCTTTAATTCCTTCAATCAATCTCTGTTGAAGAGCTGAATATAGATATATCCAAAAACACTCACTTTACAACAGGGATCAGTGACTCTCTACTGGGAATCACTTATCTCACACTGGCTATTTGTCATGATCACAGCTGAGGTGTGACCCTAAAGTAAGAATAAATTTATATGAGGATGTCTCCATGAAAATGTTTGCACTAAGCTCTTTCCTTGCCCTCCAAGACATTAAATCCACTTCTCAGACACACAAAGTTCTTTGTTTCTCACTTGCTTCAATCTGGTTTCAGACCACAGAGAAGTGTTGCAGAAGGAGCACAGTGACTATGAATGAACCAGAGGTGGGCAGAGAAGGACTGCTCATTCCACAGACACTGCTGTGCTCCATCTGTAGCTCCTTGTTTTTGGAAAGCACCCCGGGGCACAGCAGAAGGAACAAGCTGAAGGGTAACAAGCTGTTTGCTTTCAGCACTGTGAAGTGGGTGAGAACGAGACCTCCGAAAATGTGACGTGCACTTCCTCAGAAGATGAAAAGGGAATATAAATTGTAGAGTGGAAGAAAGACCAAACCCTGGGATAGCTGGGTGGGATTTCCCACCCACGAGGGAAGAGAGACAAAAGCTCAGTGAGCACTGACAGCCCTGTCACTCACAGTGTCAGAAACCCCAGGGGAAGCTCCATGTGCAATCACTTTTCCAAAACTCCTGTGAAACCACTGAAAGCCTCCAGTCAACTGCATTAAATGACCAAGTGCCAAATGTGAATGCAGAGCTACAGCACAAGGCACCCTTCAAAGAAAAGCAAGGAGAGGGGAGAGGTGGTGTGGAATATTTGCCAAATTCGTGCAACACAAGTAACCCAGATGTCCCACACTCTGCCCCATCAGGAAGCCACCCACAGCCCAGTGCTGGGGAAGTGGGACAGCCTGGGGAATGCACTGTAGGAGTCAGGAATGCTGGCTGCCTTCCCCACACTGGGAGATGAATTCTCCATTCCTGGAGGTGGGAATGAGGAGATGGCCACCATCAAAAGACAAAAAGGTGTGAGATAAATGTAATATATAAATTCTACCAGCATCAAGTGTTCTGCAGTTCCCAGACAAGGCAGTGGCTATGTGTTTTATGGTTCTCAGAGCAGCAGAAGTCCTTTCCATAGAAATATTTTTCATTCCCTTTCTTGGTCCACATTGTCAATCACTGTGGGCTCCCAGATTCAGTGCAAGAAGAAATCCATCCTTGTGTGACCCTCTTGCACTGATTCACCAACACAACAGGTGACTGCAATAGACAGTAACAAACCTCTGGGCTTGCTTTTGCTTCCAAAAATGAAAAAAACCCACCAGAACTGACTAGGAAAAAAGTTGCACAGGAAATGCATGACCCAGTTCTAGAATTTTATTTCCAATAGTGGCACTCTCATACACCAGCTCCCTAAACTCCTGGGATTTTTCATAATGGTTCAGCTGGTAAAATAATTTATAGTATCAGAACCACCTGGCCTTGGCTGCTTGTAAATGATTGTAGAAGTTCAGTAAGTTATCTCAGTTTCACTCATTTTATCAGCAGGGAGAGACTCGATATCAAACAGGAATGTTGCAAATTATGGCTTGGTATCAAAGCAATTTGGAAATGATATGTTCAGACCAATACTGAAGTGAAATTCTTTGGGTAGTGGGTGTGCCTGGTTGCCTACAAACCTCAAGGCTAAAAAGGTCAATTTTGCTTTCCTATTGTCTAAGGAAGCGACATGAGGAAAGTAAAAAGTGACTTGAAAAGACACTCTTGCTTTGAATAACTGGCTTGAACATGTTAATGTCAAGACAAATTACAGAGAAAGAAAAAAATCTGTTATTTTCATAAGAAGATACTGATTTAGGTCTCTAGCTGGTAAGAGGAACAGGGTGTGTGTCAGTTAACTGGTGACAGCTTTCTGGAGATGTGTATGAGCTTTTCTCATGTGATTCTGTTCATTATGCTCAGAGGGGCTCCTGCAATCACACATTTGGCAAACCTGGTAAGGTCACTTGAACACACACCTTAAACAGCTTAGAAGGAGTTGCAGGTATGCAGGGTAGCACTTAAAGTATAAACAGAAAAAAATAATATATTTTCCTAAGCAAACAAGTTGGCTTTTTCTTTGACTGGAGAAAACCCTCAGGGATCATATCTGGATTACTACTGGAGATTTTTCAATAATAGTGAAATAATGGAAAATTAGCTAAAAGATATACCCAGTGGAGATGATACTTCAAATGAAGAGATGGGAAGTGATGCACACAGGCAGGAAAGCTGATGACAAAGTCATTATTATAATGCTCCTGCAGGAAAATCCAATTTGCAACATTTCTTTAAAGCTTCTAAACGCAGGCAATCTGCGTTTTTATCAAAATTTGACCACTTCTGACCATGGTGACTCATGATGGATACTAGGGAAGAGTTTTGCCTTCTTGGACCAAACCTACCCCACCTTACACAGCAAGCAGCTTTAATTGAGATAAAAGAGGAATCACACAGGAAAGAATTCACCCACTGAAAAGTGGTGGTGGTTGTGTTTTCAGGAGGAAGAAAGGAAGTTGTGCTTTTCCTTTGAAGGGAAGACACTTTTCCTAAGGACAGAGACTACCTGAACTAAGAAGCAAACTATTTTTAGGGAGCATTTCTTTATCCTGCAGCCTAGCTTTACTGTGTGCAATTAAAATGAATATTTAAAAGCTAGATTAGAAACCTGCCACTTCATTAGCTGTCTCTGGAGTGATGCTGGCAAACAGCAGGGTGGGAGGAAGGGAGCCCAGCAGGGAGCTGGTGGAAGAGCCAGGCAGGATTTGGACTGTCACTGGCAGGTGAGAAACAGCTACCAGAGAAACTTCTGAGAGGTCAAACTGTCCCATATGGGGGTAAAATGTGGCGTATAAGATGAGTGCCCCAGTGGACTTTGGAGCAGAGAAAAAAGGTACAGTGAAAAATATTCATTTTTAAGGCCCTGAGCTAATTAGAGGCCAGCAGAAAGGAAACTTTTGAAGCAAGTCAGAGCAAACTATTATGATCAGATTCCTTTTGCTTTAATTTGTTTACCTAAGCAAGAGTAAAAGCAGAAAACTGTGGGCTATTCTCCTCTTTTTTTTTNCTTTTTTTTTTTTTTTTTTTTTTTTTTTTTTTTTTTTGGAAACTGGGGTTCAAATAAATACATAGACAACAAACTCCCTGCTGGGCTGGATCCAGCAATGGAAAGAGGGCTGGCATCCAATGTAGGGAGGATTTTGCAAATGGAGAGGGATCACTGACGACAAAGGAGGCCTGTTTATTTCATTTCTCCAGTAAACTCTTTTGCTGAATTTTATTTCCCAACACAACTGTTGGCCAAGAGGCAGCCAACCCTGTTCCACCCCAGCACAGCCTTCCACTGACGTAACAGCTAAAGGGAACCACATTTTTAGAGGCAACAACATTTCCACTGCTGTTGCTGCTGCTGACTTACTACCAAAGGCCTTTCCAAATGACAGTCTGGGATTTATCACCTTCCCCAGCTCGGGAAGTCATTTTCACCTGGAACCTGTTGAACCCAGCAGGCCAGGCAGACAGCACGGGTTACAGGCTATTGGAACCCAACCACTAGTGGAAAAGTAAATATTTCATCTAGATCGCTGCCCTTGTATAAAAACAAATTATTATTTGGTAAATGGCACTTACAAACCTAATATTTCCTGTGCTGGTGTGCAGTGGGAAGCTGCACAATGGGGGCTTGTACTGTCCCCATGTTTTGGGTCACTGGGAGCACCACGCTGTTGCCAGCAAAGCCAGTGGAGTATGAAACCAGAACCCTCGTGGCAGGAAGCAGATGCAAGATTTGCCAAATCATTACAGCCCAGCTACTTAACACAGCCCTGGTTTACTCAGCAGAGTAAGCCTTCAGAGAGAAAGGCAGAGCTGGCAAAGCTACAAAGCTATTGATTAAATGAAAATTGTGTTTCTAAATGGCTGTCGTTCGCCTGTTTGGTGCAGTTTTATTATGTTAAGTAAAGCTGTACAAGATGCTCAAAACCAAAGAAATTAGAGGGACTGCAAGGGAATGTTGCTTCCCTAGAGATTACAGAGATCCTTCACAAAGCAGAGAGTAAAACCATAGAAACCCTTGCCCAGAATGAATGTTTGCCACAAGAGTGCAGAAAGCAATGGGATGTGGACATTCCCACGCCCAGTTCCAATGTTATTACACTCCAGTACTGTAAATAAACCATCAAATTTGGATGGTGCAAAGGTGCAACAGATAATCACGACAGAGGGATCCTGCCACTGTGCCAGGATTAGCAGGTTCAGTAAATGCACCTGGAAATATCTTGCAGCTTTACTCAAAACTATAAAAACACACCCAAACCCAGGCTTATTATCCAGAGCACATGATACTACTAAACCTCTCCATTTCTACTCCTCAATATTCTATTTCTCTGTGTGATTTTTGTAAGTGATATTATCTTTTTTAAAATTTTTCTCTGTGTGATCCCACTGCCATTGCAAAAACAATCTACCCAGACAAGGTTAATACTACAGGGATGTTCTATTTCTGGGACTCCAATTAATTTACTCAAGTATCCTGTCCTGTCTTACAGTGGGCCAACACACTTTCTGTTTAGTGCTGCTCCACCACTACCTCCTCCCCAGGTCAAACCATCCTTGCTGGCAGAAGCCTCCACTGATTTTTTTAAATGTATGTTTAAACCTGTCTTTGATCTCTGCTTCTTTTTCACTAATTTAGGATATGGTTTTCAGCAAGTTATTATCAAGTTACTAGGGTACATAATAATAATAATTTCTCTTATCTAAAACAGACCCCTTAGTGTGTTACCAGAAGTTGGAAGAAGCATTTCCTGATATTTTAAGATATACCTATTCTCTCAGAACCAAAATCTGTTATTAAATGACTGCTTTGGTTAGATCAGACCACTCTGATGTACAAGCACATATGATCAAATAGGCAGTGTTCCATTATGTCCTTTGGAGTTGTACAGAGAAGGGCAATTTAACTGTGAAAATGTGCTTGCAATTATCTGTGGAAGAAGAATGAAACCTGGGAGGAGGGGAGCACGAAAAGGGAGCCTGGGAACACGGAGAGAGAGACATTCCTCAACAGATTTACAACACAAATGGCAGAAAATAAAATTAGCAACTCCAGGGTGGGTACGGACTGCTGCCAGCATTTTTGGGCAGCCTCAGGGTATGTCTACACAGCAGCCAGTCACTCCCAGTGTTCCTGAGACTGCAAAATACTGGAACAGCTACGTCCTCCCGTGAGATTTAAAGTGGGGATTCTGGCACCAGGAGAACAGAGCTGGGGCAGGCACTGCCTGAATCCAACTCCCTGGCTACTCAGGAAGTCCTGGTGCAGCACAGCCATTAATACCTGAGCTTGCTAGAAAAAAGCTTGCATGGGATTGCCTCTGGCTCCAGAGCTCCTTGGGATCCAACTTGATTTTCCACCACTCCAAATGCAGAGATGCGAGTTCTGACACACAGCGTGGTCAGAAGGGCCACACAGGGTTTATGAAGGCACAGAGGGAACCACAGCTCCCCAGCACAAGGCAGGATCTACAGCCAAACTGCCCCTGGAGAGGTTTATCCAGCCACTGGACAGGTCCTGTTAGCCACAGACTCCATCCCTGAGCCATCCATAACTGGATGTTGCCCTACAGACACACAGGATGGGCATCTCTTTGCAAGAGCTCTCTCTTAGAGTAAAATATTAATTCACAGGAGTGAATAAGATGCCTGTGGGCATGTGTTAAAGTAAAGTCTTTAACTACATGTTGAAATCCTATCTTGTGAATAGAAGTTTGGCCTCATTTGCAGTACAGAGGGAGTAGAATTATAACTGAAGTTGTCTCAATAACCCCAAAACTGAGACTTTGGTGCTTCTGCATGTTTGATTCTACAACTTAAGTAATGTTGGTTTTCATGCCTTTTGGGAGATTAAGAAGTAACCTGGGGACACATTGGTGTATTTCTGCAAAAGCAACAAAGAAAAATGTTCCATAGAAATTCAGGTCAGGCAGAACCTCCCTGATAAATGTGGGACTAACTCAGAGAAGGACAGAAAAGAAGAAGAAGCCCAGGTGAGAGCTTTTTTATAAAAACAGGGTTAATGTTTAAAGTCAGTCAGGACAGAAACTACATTCAGCTGCCTCCACTGGTAGAGCCCTGAGTTCAAGGGTTAGACTGTGCTGAGCTGCTCTGAAAAAGACAGAGGGTTGTTGGCCTTTTTTCTTTCAAAACAGCTTCATCCTGCACCTAAATGTTATAACCCCAGGATAAAAGGAGACAGTTTTTAGCAGAGGTCCCTTCATTTCTCCATGGTTTACAGAACCACTGCCCTTGCCCCACCACCACGATTTGGCTGTTTGGAACCATGGGAGAGGCTGCTCCAGTAAAAGAAACAGGTTTCTGTCAGCACAGTGTGCACTCTGCAGCATTACCTGTCTGCACACATCTGTCACATTTACTGGGGTGGTCCTCAGCTACCATGTGAAACTTTTCATTTTCAGAATGCATTATGACTAATTCTTTGTAAGTTGTGGGGCAGGGGAGAAGAGGGACAATTTCCCAGCTGGTTCTCAGGAATCTTGAATAGCTGCACCACAGTGACTGGGCTTTGCTGGTATAAGTTGTTACAGGGCATCACTCTGCACCTTTGGGATCTGCTCAGGGACATTCCTGCTCAACCTGCAATATTTTCACATTCTGGCACATCTGCATGAATCTCTCTGCTGGGTGCTGAACCACACAGATCAGGGAGGCTAAGTTTATTCACAAGTCCAACAGCACAAATACCAGGCCACAAAAGGAACATCCAAAGTGCTTTTTTCTTACCTGCAACACCACAGTACTTGAGAAACACCACAAAGGCCGTACTTAATCATGCAGCAAATAATTATGCACCCTGAAGTAATTTTAACCAAGCTACAGCTATCAATACCTAACATCTAAAGCAAATAATCACACTGGAGAGAAACCTGCTGGTTCCAAACCCTTCTCTTGTCTGATTCCAAGCCCTGAGCTGTTTGGTTTGTGCATTATGGGCTTTTTACCTTTGGACTCGTTTCTGTCCTCATCTGTTTCAGCTTCAAGTTTGAGGCCATGTGGTTTCAGGCTGTTGGCAAGAGCCAGCTCCTTGCTTATTGTCAGTTGATTTTAATCCCCTTTCCTAAGGGCATCTGCCCCAGTGTGGCTCCCAGCCACACCACCTCGGGCTGCTCTCTCCCCATCCAGGCAGTGCCAGGTTCCACTGGCTCATGAATGGGAATCTTCCCTCCTCACCCAAGCCTGCCCCTGTCCCACAAAAGGAAAGCTGAGGCTGTTGAAAGAAACAGGGATGGCAACAAAGCTGGCATTGTTGTCCTGAAAAACCACTGGCTGCAGCCCATACGGATATATGGATGAATCCCAGCTTTTGTTTCAAAAACTTATTGGCTTTTTCTTTGGAGAAGGACTTGAAAATGGTAACAAAGTCACTGCTGTAGGCAAAGAGAGAACTAGGAGGGGGGAAGTGGCACTGTTTTTCTCCAAGTCAGTTGTTCAGGGTGGTCTTTGGGGTGGGAATCTCAGATCAGCCTCACACTGGTGCAGTTCATGGAGGAGGAGGAGGAGGAGGAAAGCACCAGTCAGAATCCTGGTGACAAAAGTGGAGCAATTTTAAGCTTTTACTGACGGACTTGCCCTGCAATTCTGAGGCAAGATGAGAGTACAAAATGTACAGTGTTCATATTATGTTTACAATATGAAGACCTCAGGCTTGTACATTTTAAGACTTCAGTGACCACTGTGATCTCTGGGTCTTCCCTTCTGTATAGGTCAGGACTCCACCCAGCAAACCCTGGATAAAATTCAACAAACTGTGGTTACACTCAAGTGTGCTGTTTTAAAAGGCATCCACTATTGACCCAGCTGACTGAAAGAACAAGGTTTGCTGAGTGTCCTGTCTTGTGTGGGAAGAAGTTTATGATTTGCAGCCTCCATACACATTCACTGGGCTCCCTGCCTGATACCTTTTCATAACAGCAAGACTCTCATGGATCCTGTGTAAAAAAATTGTATCTAAATACAGATGCATGTTCCCTTTGTGTCCATGGACCAAAATTATCAGTACAGACTTGAAGATTTAAATACAAAAGTTATGTCACTCATCCCATCATCAAGCAGCAACTCTACAAGGTTAAACCTGAAGATGAACTTTCAATCTTAAACTTTCATAGGACCCATTTCATCCTAATGGATCTATTTAATGGTGTCTCCATGTTTTCACAGTGCAGCTGTCTGGAATAGTGTTTTCTGCAGTCAGTCCAAATGACATTAGTGGCAGATTAGGAATCTGACACATCAATTAGTAAACCATTCACTTTTTCCAAAGTCCACATCAGAAACTATCTGTGAATGCCAAACTGGGCTTGTGATCTCCACAGACATTTGTTAGTCTTAAGCAAAGAATAATAAATCTCAGCTTTTCTACACTCATGAGGAAATCAGACTTCAATAAGGCTCAAAATTATGGCTCTCCAAAATTTATATTTTTGCCAATATGAACGTAAGTTTCGATTGGATTTTGTTTTAAATTAAGAAACTTGCACCTAGTTGTCCTTGGTTTTAATTTTTAAAGCTCATGTCAGCTTCTTTGTGTTCATGTCTGCAATGGGTTTCCTTACATTTCACTCAAAAACTCTGAGTTTTTAAGTAAAATCTGCATAGAATTCTTCTATTCTTCTATTTGCACAAGATTTCTATTTGCAAGGACTGCTCAGAGCATCCTCCTGCAGTTCAACACCAGAAGAGTAAGGCCTGACAGTGTAAAGTCAATGGAAAGATTCCTGCTGGCCTCCAGAAAGGCACCAGTCAACTGACCAGAGGCTGAAATGAGCAGCCAGGCCACTGATGGGTGGCAGAACCGAGGGCTGATTTTGATGCTCAGGTTGGGGGTGACAGACATGGCATTTCCCCCCCTGCTTTATCTGACAGCACTGGGGTTTGATTGTGCTGTTTCTGGCAAGGCAGAGGGAGTGGAAGGCTTTGCCCCAATGTGTGGCAGAGAACTTACTCCTTGTGGAATAAGATAACCTGGAACATGTCCCCAAACACTTGTGGCAGCAGAATCCTCCCAACAGCTTCTTCAACCTTCAGCTGGAACCTTCCTGCTCCTGTGCCCTCCCAGAGCCACATAACCCAGATGCTTTGGGTCCCTAAATTGGCCCTTACAGACCCCCCCACCTATCCAGTACTCCTGAAATAGTTTTCCAAGATGAAGGCAAAGGAAGAAAACCAGCAGAGGAAAGATATTATGGTCTTACCATCAAACTGCCCCCAGAAAAGAAAATGGAGCTTGCAATTTTCTGCAGAGATGGAGAGCTGTATCTGAAGGCATTACATCCCCTATTTACAATGGGGATTTTTTTGCAAGGCATTATTAGAAGGAAGCTTGTCAGCTCTGCTGAGAAACTTGGCAAACACCAGGGCAGACCAGTCTCACTCTTTCACACAGCTGGATTTTCTGCAGCTCAAGTATTTTTCCCTCTTGCTCTTGGCCCATCCAAAGATGAGTGCTGAATTTCCCTTAGCATTACCCACAGGTTAATTTGTTATTAAGTTTAGGCTCAGTTTAACATCTTGGCATGCAATTTAAATAAAACCAAAACCAAATGTCCTTCATTTCTGCTGAAACCACCCTCGGTTTGGCTCAGCTGCCTTTGGTGTCACTGGAGGGTGAACAGGAGATTCATTTTTGGTAGGTAACCTAAATATCCTCCATGCAACTTTGAAATACTTTGCCATAAAGTAATTATTTGTCATGGAAGGAGATGGGCCAGAACCTGAACACGCTCCATTGGCTCTGACTTAGCTGTGAAATACTTCTTACTGCAGGAATGGAAGACACACGAGCTGCAGGAAGGGTGCAGACAAAACTCAGGCACAATTTCTTACTACAGGAACAAGGGTGGGATTTCCTTCTGAGGCTGAAGGAAGGAGTGCTGGAAAACCCCCCAGGCACAGGGGGCACAGTCCTGCCCCCTGTATAACTTTGTCCTGGCCTAATTCTGTACCTTCCACAGTCTAACTGTGACACTGCAACCAGAGTGATGTCCATGGAAAGGGGAAAAAGCCTGTCAGTATTATGAGTAAGTGCAAGTGACACTGGGCCTGGAGAGCAGGGAATGTGGAGCTGACCTTTGGTTAACTCATTATCTGCACTAAGAGGAGGCAGCTGACTCTTCCAGTCAATTTTGTTTTCTTCTGCCCATGGGGTATTTATAGGCAGCTTTAAAGAGTCTCCAAAGTCACCTGCAGAAAGTACTCAGTAATCTCCTTCTGCAAATTTCTGCCTGACTAGGACTTATCACGTTCTTTGCTGCTTTTTCCAGCGTGTTCAAAGTGTCTCACCTAGATGTGATTGAGCTGATAAATCAAGTTACAGGATTTCTTTCTGTTGATAAAATAATTCTGCTTAAGGGCATTTCCAAAATACTGATGTTTACCATTTCAGTCACAACAGATTACTTCACATGCAGAGATGAAACCATTACCAAACTATTTAACTATTAAAGTCCTTGCCACAGACACCTGAACTTAGCAAGTACAAAGATTGTGAAGCTCACATAGGTTTTGAGGACCTATTCTACACAGTAAAGAAAATCAGAATTTGTCTCTGTTACTTCAATCATTGAAGAGAGTGAGGCCTCTAGTCAGAATCAGAACAGAGAGCTGAAAACAGGGGAAGATCAACTAGAAAGATTTATGTGTGCTAAAATGGGTATTTATATAAGCCTCCTGAAAATTAAGTCATGTATCAATGTGCTACATTTATGAAATCATAACAAACACACCACTCTAGTAATTGCAGTTGTCTGGCTTTAAATAAAAGTATCCTGCAGTGGCATAAGGAAAGAAGGAAACAGAAGGACAAGTTCTTACTTGTGCCCAAGTTCATGTGCAATTGTGAATGCCAGATTGAGACCGTTGTCTTCAGCAAGAACACACTTTCTCTTGGCACTGCAGACACCTCCTAGGTAAGCAATTCCTGCAACAAAAACACAGAGAATGTACCCACCAAAACCAGTGGAACAGCTTATTCATTCAAAACATACAGCAATAACAACCATAGTGATCAAAAATGCCACCAGAATGAAAAAAAATTAGAGCAGTTTCCATACAAAATCCTCTGAGTAGTTTTTTCATCATCCTAGTGAAGAATCAGTCCAGAGCTTTGTCAGACAGGAAATAAGTAAAACACACTCACCTCCACTGCTTTCATTGGAAAATATATTTCACTGACCCAAAAATTCATCTAAACTTGTGTACTAATACCCTCTACTACAGCACTAGAAGCAGTGAAGGAGCCTGAACAAGCATTTAAATGGAGTTCTGATTTTCAGAATGAAGTCAAGGAGAAAGAATAAAAGAATAAAGCAGAGACTCTGAAAAGATCTTACATTTCCCCTTATTTTCAGGCTTAAAAGAAAGTGAGAGTATCAGAGCCAGGAGAGCTGGCAAAGTGCTGGTGGTGAGTCACAAAGCCAATGTAGGTGGCACAAGTCTCCTGTGACTGAGTGGAATTTAGGATTTGATCCATGCACAGTATTCTCCTGTTTGTGTGGGCACCATGAACAGTTCGAGGCTGAGGCCAAGAAGGAATTCAAAAGTTACAGCATCAAACCTCTGCTATGGATAAACAATGGTCCTCATCTGCCCTTCCTGCAGCCAGACTGTGCCCTGCTGAAAGTGCCACTGCTCTTGGGAATGCTGTGCTGGCATCACAGTGGACAGATCTGCTTGTATTTGTATTTAACAGCACAGAGGGAATCTCTTTCCTCACTGCAGCACCCTTTCCATGGAGGTCTAGCTGGATGGAGCTGCCTTTAAGGAGCAGACCAAGACCATGCAATGGAATTACAATCTCTGTTTTCCTTTCTTCTCCCCCCTCTCAGAGTTGACAAAGCTGTGTGTATCAGGGTGCAAATGTAAAACTTTACACCTGGAAGAAGTCCAGCTCTGTTTTTATGAGTTTTGACAACAGTAAGGATATGGATATTTGTTGCCAGGGGTGTTCTGGGTGGAATGAAGGGATGGGCAACAGCCTTTACTTCAGCACTTGCAGTGAAGAGTAAAGGCAGAAATCAGGCACTAGCACTTGACTATACTTTAAAAATGCTGACTGTGAAAGGGCAGATTCATACCACATGCAAAAAAGAAAATGAGATCAAGATTTAACCTTTTAAATCAATGGCTGTAAAAGGCTGGATTTCAGCGCTTTTCTTGGACTGACTTGCTTTTTACACACAGAATAGTCAAAAGGATGGCAAAGAATTGCTCAGGAAGTAACAACCTTCTCTGAGAAAGATTTTTGAGATTGCAAGTTCTGTCCACATCTGGTGGCCCAATGAATATTCCACCTTTTGGTTAAAGGGAAGCAAAACCCGAGTATTTGCTTCAGCTGAAGGATACTTTTATGGAATAGGGAGAGGTATTTTGGTTCCCTTTCAGCAGTTTTGGGCAGCAATGATCAGAGCAGGATTTTTACCAAGAGTGTTTTATTTCTTCTACTAAACCTGATTACTCCACCCTTATCTTCCATTAATCCGTGCCAGTATCTCTCTCAGTTGTATCTGACACACAAGGTTTTAACTGAGGAGCAACAATTGCATTTCAGGCTCAGGGGTCTATCAGGCAAGTCAGTTTTGCTTGAAATTATTCAGGCCAAGTTCCTTCTGAAAGATTTCATAAAACAAGGCTGGGTCTATGTTTGCCATCATGGAGATGGAAGGGGGCAACATTCCCACTTTTGGGAGTAGTGGTGCAGCAAAACAGTCTAGAATTCTGCCAATATATTAAAATATCTTAAATACCAATTAAAATGTCAAATACATTATCCCAAGTAGTAATTCTTCTGAAGTCTTTGTTCAGTGGCCCTAATCCCCACTGAAGCTGGCAATGCATATCCACATTATTATTTTGGCTTTTGCTCTGTGCTAAAACCCCCATTATTCAAAGGTGGAAAAGTAATGATTAAGGACTTGTACATCCACCAGTGGTCAAAGAAGTAGTGACTGTGGCTCTGTTACAGACTCTTAGTCATCTATTTTTCTTAGCTATTTCCAGTGCTTAATGTGAATCCTGTGTGGCCATTTTAGAATATCTGCAATGATCAATTAAAAAATGTAGCCATTTAAAATTAATTTATTATTCCAGAAATGGACTGGCCAGAGAAAGTCATAATCCTGGAAGAGCAGAAAGCTTTGGAGTACATGGAATGAACTCAGTAAGAAGTCCAGCTCATGAACTGCTGAGTGCTTATTAATAAGAGCCATTCTGGAACAGCAAGCCAGTTATAACAAATTGGTATCACATTTTAAGCCTGAAAAAGCTTGCCTTAAAAACGTTTTTGAAATACGTATTTTCTATCTAACTATTTCCTAAGACTATAATTTTTTTTCAGACCAATACATTTTAGCATTAATTCCTTTCATCAGAATATCAACAGCAAATAAATTATTGATCTGCAGACATACTCCAGTTCTTTAGTAAATATATCTGAACCATTAGCATAAATGCAACTTTTTTGTAACCCAGTACAATGATCCACATAACTGATATGCAGAAAAAAATACACCTTTAACCAACAACAATAGTAGCACAACGCCTTGGTAGCTGCATTAACATGATTTATTTCTTCACTGGGATGAATGGAAACTGTTTGCCTCTTAAATTCCCAGATTTTTATCTGAGCCTTTCAACTCAGGAGAACAGGAACAAAAGCTTCATGAACTCAGACATGTTTGTGAAAATCCTGGCGTGCCACGGTTCTACCAGGCTGGGAATAATATAAGAGGAAATGCTTTTATTTGGTAATTTTCCTTCTGGCCCTGTCTGTGAGACAGGTGTGTGCGTGTGAAAATGAAAAACAGGGAAGGAAGCTGAACTGGGATTTTTGTTTGTTTATTTTTTAAGAAAATCCCTCACTTCTCATGTGTCTCTGCAAATATCCAGGTAGAGGCTTTCTTCAGGGACAAAAGTCTTTATCTTTCAGATACACTGTTGGCAGTTAGCACAAATCTATTTTAACATATAAAAAAAAGGTCAAGCAGGAGCATCAGTGGAAGAGGGAAAGGAGAGCCAATTACTATTTTTACTATTAGCAAGCACGAGGGTTTTTTCCTTTCTCTCCTGAGAAATTACCTAATTACATCCCATAACTTCTGTGCTTGGGCTCGGACACGCAGAGCTATCTGCACTTCCACAGCAAACCCTGGGACACAGGCAACTGTGTAAACTCACATTTCTCCAAAAACTTGTCATACATAAACAGCTTGCAGCTGTTGGCCTTCCTGCCAGCTATGAGCCCTCCACCAGCAGGATCTCCAAGGGGAATGATCCCATCTATCCCACCAGCCTGGAGAGCCATGAGGACATTACACACTGGCCACAGGGATGGCCGAAGACCAGTCCTGGAGCGTGGGTTCCCTTTGTGTCCTTCTCCAAACACCTGGGGCTTCCTCTGCAGCATTCACTCAGCAAGTGGTTTGTCCAGGTACTCCAGCTTTCAACTCTCTAATGTCTTGTTTTCATTGCACTCCTAATACTTTAATCTCTTCTTTTGCCAACCACCTCTGGATACAGAACTTTTACTTGATTAAAACTTGGCTGGCTCTGCTCCTGCTCAATGTATTTGCTGTTGGGAAGGGAGCCAGACTCCAAGTCCTGAAGTCTGCTTGGCACAGACAGAGACTCCCTGCATATCCACATGCTCAGAGCAAACCTCCCATTCCCCATCATTACTAGTTTGGTGCTGAGCTGATGTTTTTCTCATCCTCCCACGATTTTCAATTTGTGCAGCTTGCACATCGCCATCAATTACATTCCTGTAGCCTCTCTTAACATCCTACACCAGTAAAATCAGGAAACCCTGAAGTGATTCATGCTCTGCCTTTCCATTCAATGGCAATGATATGTTTGACAGAGATGCCCTGCCTGTATTTACACACCAAGTCAGTCACCAAGGGAATCTTCCAGTGCTTGTGATACTTAAAATGAAAAATACTTTTCCCTTTCTATAAAGCCTACATAGAAAAGGTTCCAAAATTTAGGAAACATTAAAGAAGAAGAAACCCACTAAACTGCCTCCAAGATAGGTACTAACACTGCTCTACAGCTGAATAAACAGAGGTCTCAAGAGCCAGTGGTATCCAGGTGAAAAAGAACTGTATCCATGGAAGGGCCCTCTCCAGAATGTACAACACAGACAGGCTCAGGCTGTCACCACTGAGCCTCCAGGTCCAAGTTTGGTTTATAAAGATCATCCAGAAAAGTGAACAGGGTGAGCTGTTCCTTCCTTTTATGAGAATGTCCTAATTCAAAGCTGGACATGCAATTTTAGTGGCACAGATTAATTTGGCTTAATGCTGGATAGTCATCCAAGATGCCAATTTCTGTTAATCTTGCAGTAACAACATGGTTTCCATTAGAGTTTAATATTCATGTATGGAAACTTGTTTCCCTTAGCAATAATTTTCATTGTTACTGCATTTAACCAAAACCACACTGGAAACAACACAGTCATCATGAACCACAAGAACAGAAATAACAGTGCAACCATCCAGTGCACAAGACACAGCTACAGTCAGGTAGGAAAACAAGTTAATAATCACACCAGTGCAAATCACAGTATTTTGAACTGAAGTAATTATACAGGAAGAGCTTCTGATGTTATGGACCAGCTGGTGGAAACCACCACAACTCCTGAGAATCCCCACCAGATCCTGACTTTCTGTACCTGGGCAACTCATTGCAAATGTGCCCATCCCCACAGAATCCTCTTCTCCCTTTGTAGAACACAGCCTGTTCTGAATTTCAAGATGACCCTGTAAAACTCTGCTTACCATGACCTGCAGGGGTGCAGCACAACTTTCCCAGGAACTCAGACTGCTGTCCCATAGTGCCCAATAAAATAACTTCTTCCTCTGAAAACAGTCATTTCCAGTGTACACAACTGCTGTCAGAATGCCAAAAGCCCAGCAAGAAAAATAAACAGCCAAAACACAAAGGGTAGGGACTTTCTGAATCTCCTGATTTTCATTACACTCACCCTGAAGGACTAAGAAATCAAATCTATCCCTGATATTCGCAGTGCCAGCTGATGTTTCTGGAGCTCATAATGACAAACTCCTCAGAACACAAGGTCCTTACAGCACAGATGAGTTAAAAGCTCAATACCTTTGGTAGAAGATACTTTTCTGATGATTAGGAATAACTAGAGATACTTGGCATTGAATGTTGATATGATACCTAAGGGCCTGATGAGTGGCCCTGGATAACATTTCACAAGACCAGGGCTGCTCCAGCTGAACCAGCCAGATGCAACCACGTGCCTTAGTCTTTGTGAAAGGACTGTGATTCAGTCAGGAACACCCAAACTTTAGCTATGGCACCACTGCAGCTCAACAGAACTTCTCAGTCAATTCTTTTATCCCCCACTGGAGCCCAGGCAGGAGTGCACTGCCCCATTTCCAAACAAATTACCTGACACCTAAACCAGCTGCCCTCCTCAGTACCTTCCTGATAAAAATACCTTTGTGAGGCCAGACCTCTTTATGTCTGTAAACCTGCAGAGGCAGCAAGATTTAATCATCAGAGCTTAAAGGAGTGCTTTTGCTATCTTCCTTGTCTCTGTTTAATTGCCCTGCAGGACAGCAATTAATGGAACATGTGGAATCCCCTCCCCAGCACGGCCACCCCTCAGCTTTACCTTTCAGTCTTTCTGCAGGGCTTTTATGTTTCTTGGGAACCCTCCTGTGGTTTTCAAAATTTAATGGATGAATCATTTATCTGCTCCTTTACCAAGCTGCCCACACACAGACATTCCCCAAGATGGCAAAAGCTTTGTTCTAATGTTATTTACATTGGATTTACACTCTGCTATTTCACTGATTTAGGCAGAGGGGGCTGCCCAGACGGTAGGAAAGCCCTAGAGATTGAGACCTCTCCTGGCTTTAGGGATAACTGTTCTCACCCACACCAGCAAAAGAAGTTTCAGACACCAAATGCAGTGAGATAAGAAAGCTGAGAGATGTTCTAACACTTTTTTGGCCTAGAAGATCCCTTTAACCAAGGCCTACAGAAACGTTATTCATGTGCATTGTAAGAGCAGACAACCTTTGGAAACCCTCAGAGGTTTGGCACGGGCATCTCTGAAACCACATTCCTTTCCAATGCCATTCATCAGGATTTGTGAGCACAAACATAAATATTCACCACACTGACCATACCTGAGGAGAGGTGTGGTGGTCACTGGATCTCAGAGGAAGCTGGAAAGAAACACCCTGCTCAGCCTCACGGAGCAGACATCCATCAGTGACACAGCCACCACTGATCTTGCCTCGGAGCAAGGGAATGCACTAAAAGCCCACCTGAAGTTCTTTCCAGCCCTGTTTTTCTAAGTTATGATAAAACATCAGGATCTAAGACCTCAGCAAAGCAGGAGATAAAAGAAATTCCCAGTCTCTTTGACATCTGCTCTTTGTTCAGCGTGACATCCTCCATGCCATTAATGGCTCCTCCCTTTCAGCAAACCATCACTTCCCTGGATGACAGCACATTAATAAATCCTCTCCATCCAAGGAGACATGAGGAGTGCCTTAATTAACTGGGGCAGAGGAAGCAGGGTATCATCTCCATGTTTACTCTACTTTGATATGCTAACAGCCACATTCCAGAGAGCTTCTCCCCAACACTCCCCGGAGCCTGGGCTGCTGCTGAATGCAGATCTCAAACACAGCTCCTTCCTGCAGCCCTGTTTCTCTAGTTAAATATGGAGTTTGGGATATTTAGTCCAAATCAGACCACCATTCCTGAATGCTGATTCCCAAATCCAGGCAGTTAATTCACCATCTGTTTATAGACATCACTGCCTGGTGCTGAAAGTCTCCATGCTCACACACACACATGGAATTACATGGGCTTAATTACTCCAAGCAAGATATATCAGGGCAGCTGTTAAGAGGAAAGGCAGGGAAAGAGCTGGCCAGGTGGATTTGAGAGAGGGATTCCAGTTGGGGATTGAACTGGATGAGCTAACACACAGTGATGGGAAAAATACAGAAGCCTGGCATAATTCAAATTTAGTGAACAAGGCAGAAAGAGAAATGGGAAGAGACCAGGGAATGAGAAGAGACAGGGACAGAAAAGTAGCAAATGGAGATAATATGGGTTTTCCAGAAGGCTTCAGGAAACATGACTTTGATCTCGTAGGCAGCAGGGAGCCACATCTGAGGGAGGCAGGGGTCAAGGAGGGCAGGAGATAAGATCAGAAGGGAAGATGAGCTCCCTGAGAATGTCTGAGTGTACTTACTGCTGGAGAAAAATGGATCTACAGCCCCGGGTCAGAAGTCTCTGGCATTCTGGGTTCACTTGAGGAATTACTGAGCAAGTCTGAGGGCATGGAATTATTCAGGCAGGGAGGTGTGGGCAAAACCTGACACTGAGCATAAAGGAGGGACAGCTGTTGGAACTGGTAGAGAAACAAGGGATGGAAATCAGAGAGATACAAGATAACAAGAGAAAAAGAGAGAGCCACAAGGGACAAGGTTGTTCAGGGATATCTCACACCAGAAATGAATCAGATCTGGCAGAACCAGCAGAGATCTGATGCTTTTGAAAGGAACATGTGACTGAGAACTCAAAGAAAACATCACCAACAACTGTGAAACCAAGCTGCAAATCAGGATTTGGATCCTGGCCCTGGAAAGCCACCTCAGCCTGGGGCTCAAAGGCATTTGGATTTGAATATCTCTTGTTGGACTCATGGTGTTCAGTGGATGAACCTGCCAGTCCTTTCCACAAACTGCTGTACAGTTAAGCAGGATCTCCCCTTCCCACATGCTGGGAACATCAGCATGACAATGTGCAAAAGGCAGGCAACCCATCAAGGCAGCAGGAGGCCTCAGTGCAGGATTCAGGGTTTGTGGGGGGTGTGAGTTCCTGTTTTTCACTGCAGTGGCTGCAGCAGAGACACAGCATAAAAACGACTCCATATCCCTCACCTGCTGGGTGGCTTGACAAAAGGAGAGAGCTCCACCTGCTCCTGCTCTAAACAGCCTTTACGAATCTCACCCTTCCCTTTCTCAGATGTTATTAAAAATCAGTATTTCAGTATTTGCATTTTGACCTGTCCTGTCTGACAGAAGAGACCTGAACTCAAGAACTGCATCCTCAAAGCTGAATCTTTCAGGAAATAAATAACTCACCAAAAAAAAGAAAAATATAACAGCTCTGCCATCAGAAAGGAAAGTGCTCCAGGGCTCCCATGCCCCATTCCCACCACTCTGCCACTTGCCTAAGTCAGTCTGCCAACACCTGTCCTCAGGATGGATTCCCACCTGCAGGTTACCATCTTCCAAGGAATGGAAAAGCAACCCTGGCACTGCCTGCAATAGCTGCAGCTCTGCAAACTGTGTGGGGTTCCAAAACCAGCCTTGGGGCTATTTTCATCTTCCTTTTTTCAGATGAGTTCTCTGACTTCCACTTTTGGACTTGTCAGTTTGTCCCTGCAACTCATCTGAGCCACCTGCTTCAACAGAGGGCCTGAATTCAGAGAGAGGAAGGAAAAATATCAAATCAGAGCTTTTAATGAGACTGCTCAACAAAGAAGAACATGGAATTCAGCAGCAGGGATTCTGGAACCTTTGAATTCCTCATTATCTCCCTTCCAGAATGAAGAGACAAGGTCAGACTTGGCAATAAATCAGAAAAAATATTTGGAATATCAGTACCAAACAGAATCTGCTTTAAGAGCAAACAGTCAGGGTCCAGCATTCAGTTCCAGTTTTTCCCTTCCTGTAGTTGCAAACACTAAGAAACTCATAAAGCTTTGCAAATAAATGAAAAGATTCTTTTAACAGTTCCAAGAGCTTTCCCAAGTCATGCCTGTCTCACTCTGCTGGGGTGTTGGTCAGGGGTGGGTTCATGAGCAAGGATCAGTCCTGCAATGGTTAAACAATGTTCAGTCATGTGCAATGAACAATATTTCAGTGTCTGGAGAGTGTCAGCTCAGTCTGCTGAATGTTTTGGAGATGGCTGAACACCTGTGCTGCTGATGAATGGCATTCTTCCACAGCTCCCCATTAAATTCTTTCCATGTTCTTACAGAATGACTAAGCAATTGTTACTCTCCAATCCTGAACGAATCTATACTTTTGAAACACGTTAATATTTAAAGTGTATTTCATTTTTAGGTGCTGTATGTGTGTCAAAGCTGTTCTCCTGGCAACATCAGAGCAGCTCAGGTGAGCTGCAGAGAAGGCAGGCCTGCAAATGGGATGATGCACAATGATCAAACTCCTACTAGATGCTTTTCCAAATTGCTCCTGTGATACTTCTCATCTGCAGCTCCCACATCCCGACTTCCAGGGCTGCTGAAGCTCCTGGCAAGCTGCCAGCCAGCACTGATAAACTTATTTAGCAATTCTTGATTCAGCTCTTGTTTTAATTCTTTGCTGAGTGCTGATTTAACCTCACGGCCTGACTTGACAAGGCTGACAAACCCAGGGGCTGTGCCTGATAAGGTTAATAGGGCTGAGTTACTCTCCTGAGTCAGAACTTGGGTTGAAAAGCTGGTCCCCAGCACTCCCACCCTGGCTGATACCTCTGCTGCCAGGGATGGGGAGTGAAAATGATCCTTCCATTGTCAGCAGGCAGTGCCATGGCTCTGCTCCTCTCCTCAGCACATTAGTTCTGGCAGAGCATGATAGCATGGTGGAAAGGGAGGTTAAAATAAATAAAAAATTCCTAAACTTACTGCAGAATTATTGGCTTGATTTCCTAGAGATTACCACTTCCACTTGGGGCTCCTGATGTAAACGTGGGTGATGCAATCTTTCCCTCCCTGGCAGCACCAGAGGGAGAGAGGGAGAGGGCTCCTTCCTCTACTTAGTTTCCTAATTTTAAGAAAACTTCCAAAAGCCTAATATTTCTGAGCTCCATATCCTCAAATTTGATTCCAGTTTCCCACTGGGTTATAAAAATATTAGGGAACAATCATACTGGGGGAGACAGACATGAGCACAAAGCACACACACACTCACCAAAGCAGGTTACAATCCTTGGGTTACTGTTAACCCAAAGGGCCTTCTCCTCTGGGTTCCCAAAGAGAGCTGCCCATCCGGGCTTCCACTCCCCAGGAAGGCAATGACCCACAGGGTATTGTATGGAGACATAAACACATCACAGCATCAGCCTGACTGAAGAGAATAATGGCTAATTTCAGAGGTAACATGGCTGGAGATACTTTTAATATGTCCTGAATCTTGTCTTAAGTACCTCTTTCTCTAGATTACTCAAAAATAAAATGTCACCTTTAAAGCCACACAGAGAAATTCTCACTATGAAAAAGACCAGCCTGAGCTTTTCTCACACTTAATAAAAAGAAATCTCTCATGTTCAAACTTGAGCTCCTGTGAAAGAAAACACAAATTTGGATGAATACCACAGAGCTCCTTGCAATAACTGACAGCAGCCAAAGAGACCCTGGTGCCTCACAGACACAAGCCAAGGCACAGTCCCAGTCCTGGGGCCTTTATGGACTGAATTCAGAAGTGACAGCCTGGGAGGTTGACAGTGACAGCACTGAAGGAAATTGTCCCAGGATCCTGCAGGAGCCAGGGGACATTTTCATGCACGTTCTGTTCACGTTACTGCTCCAGGGCTTTGTGCTGAAGTTCTCCCAACAAGGACAGAACTGCCTCTTTTAGTCCCACATGTTTCTAAATAAAACACCCCCAGGAAATGCAGCAGCTCCTCAGAACCTGCCTGGATGACACTTCCAGTTCTGAGCCAAATCTGTGTGTCCCTGACTGAGAACTCTGTCCTGAGGCTGCAGAAGGGTTTGCAGGGTCTCCTCAGCTGTCAAACCCCACTCAGGACATGCTCCTGGAGGGAAATTTGCAGCAGGAACAGCTGCACTTCCCAGCTATGCAGGTTGGGTATTTCTGAACCAGCCTGCCTGGGAGCACAGGGGCAGTGGCCTCCTGGCAGCTGCCACGTAATGAGAAGCATTTCCCAACCAATTAATGATTATACATAATCAGCTTCATGGCATCCCCACAGAACAAGCTGGATGTGTATTACATCTGCTCTAACAGGACCAGCTATCCAAATCACCACAGGCTTGATCAAAGCCTCACTGGAAGCAACAAATTACTACCCCTGGCTTTGGAAAAGGTGCATTAAATCACTGTCTGGCTTCTTTTACTCAATTTCTACCCCTGGAAGGTTAGCCTTTGTCTTTTTTACTGAAATGTAAAGCCAGAAAGCTTTATTTACTTCAGTGTTCAGACCATGCTGTTGCTCGCACTGGTGCATGGGTGAGTGTCCTGCACCTCCACAAACACATCAGTGCATTGAACAAAATCCTGGCTACAGCAGTCAAGAGTTGGGGTTCTTCATCGTGGAAAGGGCCAAATACTCTCAGAATCCAAACCCTTGCTCTGAGCCAGGAGCATCTCACCCTTCCCAGCTGGCCAGCTGCAGAGAGATATCCCAGAGAATGCCAACAAGAGAGGGCTGTGCCAGGAACTTCTGCCCCTCACTTGGCTCCACAGAGGGAGAAGGGAAATGGGAAGATCCAAGTGAGACAGAACCCACAGAAAGAAGTGTCTGGCAAATCAGAGAACATTATGGAAGAAGGAATGAGACACCAGGAGGAAGAAACATGAAACTGAAACATAATTATTCGACTCTCACGAGGCAACGGACATCACTGAAAGGAAACTACAAAGCTTAGAACTTCAGTAGCCCTTAAGCAACACTTTTGTGTTGCAGGATCCCAGGATTCCCTCAGGAAAGCACCTCTATTCAGATGCTGCTGAAGTATGTGGTACAGAAGGTGAGGCAGGAATGACTGGGAAAACCATCTGGAAGGACAGAGCAGCTCCAGTGAACAACGCTGCCCTTCTGAACTCCGAGTCAAGAGACACTTGCAAGAGTCATCAAAGGGATGAGAAGGAGACCAAAATTTCTCCAGGAGTCAGGACACAGGTTGAGAGAGCTATGGTTGGGAATTTCATCCAATCTTGGACCCAGACAAGACCAAGGTGGAGCCAACATTTTCTCTCTGACTGACTGACAGAGCCAGCAAAGCAAACAAACTGGAGTACACAAGATAAGAAACGTGAGTGTACAGGTTCCTTAAACAGAGCTATAAAATATAAATTCTAAATAGAAATCTAACTTCAGTCTTCTATTTTCCTGTCATTTCAAGAACAACAAAGTCTGATTAGACTGATGGACTAATTTTCAATAAATAAAAACATCCACACAGAGTTTCCTAACTCACTGGCCAGTTTTCTTATAAATAACTGCAGTGTTTACACTGTTTGTCTGCTACAGCACAAATATTGCTGTACATGCTGGAGCTTGATGGATGATACTACTAAAACCAACAAGCAGATCCTCAGCAGAACATTCATGTGTACCCAGCAGTGCAGTCATGGCCAGGGAGAGCCTTAGTGCAAACAGCTCAGGCAAAGCAGCCACACAAAAATGTATGACACAACCACACAAAACCAACAAATGCCTTCAACCTGCTGACTGCTCATGACCACCAACCAAACAGTAATACAAGGCTAATTCTGAGCTAAGCAAACACTGAAATCCTTCACATTCTACAAATCATGCTGAAAGAGTACAGGAGGAGAAAGATTTTTGATGGGTTGAGTCTAGTGGTTTTACTATCATTACTATTATTATTTTGATAAGTTCCATGTACTTTTATCAGCTGATGTAAAATGTAAAAAACTTGTCAAACTAATTCAGGCAAAACCCTCACAGATTATAGGATTTTGAACCTGAAATTAAAAAACCTACATAGCAGAAACCTTGTGTCCAACTAAAATTCCAAGGGATTCCACTTCTGTTCAAGGGACAGTTTATACACAAATACACACACACACCTGTCAGTGATGATTTGGCTAAAATTTCACTATCTATAGTCACCTTCCAATCTAAACTGGGAAGGACTTGATAAAGAAACTCCAGTATTTTCTACAAGGAAGATCTGGTCAAATCCATACATGTAAAATTCAAAGTACTCTGCCACGCATTTAGAGACAGTAATTTAGTTCCAGAATGTGCCTGTGCATTCTTGGGTCAGCTCAAAATTTCATCACCTTCCCCACAGCACCTGCCATTAATATTTCCAGCCATGGAATGAGCTTGTAGTGGATCACAGCTGGCTGGAGCACCCTCCCTACTGCATTTTCAGCACACTGGTAAACACAGGGAACATTTTCAGTGCTGCAAAGTACTGTTACCTACCTAATTCCTATTTGCATTATGTGGAGCACAATCACAGCTGAAAAGCTTGGAGCTTGTGCTGAGGCAGGGAGAGAATTGTTAAATAAAACCCAACAACATTCCAAGGATTTAAAGTGACTTTCAGTCTATTGAGTGCACTTGGGGCAGCAAAATCCTGCCAGGACCAGACACCCTGCAAAATGGGTTAGGTATAATACTAGGTCATGTTACCAGATGATTAACCAAAGCTGGGAAAAAAACCAATTCAAATGAAAAAAAATCAGCACAGGTCAGACTCCCTTCTTGGGGAAGAGGAGGGAAAGTTTTATGCACACTTCCCAGTGAGGTTTTCTTGGTTATCACCAGTACAAATCTCATCTTTATGTTATTTAAAACTCCCTCTCAAAATTGCATTTAGTCTTGGCAGCTGCAAGACAAAAGAAATGTAAAAGTACAGTAGGCAACTGTCCTTCATTTCCTTCCTTTACTCTTACATATCCTGTGTGCAACTGGAATGCTTCTATTTGATTATCCAGTGGAGCAAATGCTACAATGAATGCAATCATGCCTTATTACCCTACATGTCTGCACCCTATTGCACAGCTATGTACAGATGTTTTTACACAGCTTGGTTTTCTAGCTACAGGGTCTATAAAACAATAGGAACTATCTGAAATGTTTTCAAGCCAGCAAAGGATAAAGGCTCTGTAAAGCAGTCAACTGGATAAAAGCCATCTATGTCTGACAGGAGAAGAAAAACCTCCGAGGTTTCTCGGTTATAAACGCGTCAGCTTTCTGAAAGTGCTGCAGTCTGCAGCAAACTGCCCAGGAATGTGTAAACAGAGGGGAAAATAAGGACCCAGGCAGGGGAAAGAAGGAACACAAACCTCTGGCCTGTTGAAGGGTTTAACCACTATTTTACTGACCTGAAGAACTGGCTGGTGCCCAAGGAAGTGGAGCTGCCTCTGGTAGCCTTGCCTGCAGCTGGGGGTTGGACTGAGGCTCAGCCCCAGCCAGCTCTGTCCTTGGGCTTGTCCCTTCCCATCCCCAGGCTTCACTCCCTCACCAGCACCATGGGGATCACAGTTCTGATCTCTTTGGATTTTCCTGAGGAAAAGCCCTGTTTACAAATTCATTTCCTTCTCTTCTCAATACATTCTTTTTTTACCAATTAAATACAACACAAAAACCCCTCAATGTTTTGTTTCATGGTCTGTCAGGGAAGCACCAGGTAAGGAGCCAGGCTGGAAATCGGGATGTGCAAAATCATTCCATGTTCTTAGATGAGAACCAGTGAGAAATGGTTTTTATGAGTCCCATTTTCCCCTGTCCACCTGGCCTGAAGCGTGTCATAGCAGAAAATCCTGATTTCTGCTGCAGAGAGCCTCAGGCTGGCATTCCCAGCCCAGAGGGGTTATTTATAGAGCACTGACAGCAGGTCTGACACCGTGGAAAACAAACACTATTTATCTTTCCACAATCTTTTGTAATAAAAGGGGAAGCAAGAAGCAGGGTGAGCTATGGAAGCAGAACTGATGATTTTATTTGTTTTATGATCATTCTGGTGAGAATCCCCCAGAGAAACAAACCCTCAGCAAGGGGAAGTGATGGAGCTGGAGTCTGAAGCAGTGCAGCAAGCATGGAAAATCTCTATTTACATGGATGAGGCAAGAGACAAGAGCAGAAATACTACAAACCCCAAAAGACACTAATGGTCTGTCCACAGACCAAATATAATGAGCTTGTTCTGCTCATGTCTGCCTCAAAGGCTTCTCAGCCTCACACACACAGTAGCCAGGAGCAGTTCCAGAGCTTTTCCTGACAGTTGTTTGGCAGTGTGGGCTTAGCTGGACATCAATTAGGCTCCTGCTTCTCTGTTTGCAAACACAATGACCCCTTTTCCGAGATAAACAGCAGAGATTTCTTTAAATCATCATTAAATGCTGCTTAACTATAAGCAAAGCCTTGGTTCTCAGGCAGTGTCCCACAAATCATCTCTAATTTAGAAAACAGTGGAGGCACAAAGCTGTCTAGGAAATAAAACTATAATTCAGAAGTTCTAGCATAGTACATTCAAGGACCAAAACCCTGAGACCTGCCTGTCACACAAAATGAAATATTAAAAATATTATACTTTGGATTGTTTTTTCTCCGTGCCAGCATGAAAATGTACTGAATTGCTTCTGTAGGACACCATCCTGTAAATCCACCAGGAATCGTTAGTTTTGACAGTCATAACAAGTCCTTTTCCCCCAGAGTGATTGCATGTCAAAGGCCCAGACATGGCAAGAGGGTGAGGGGTAAAAAGATGGGGAAAGGAACATCTTATGCAGGTATCTGCCCTTGAAGCTATGAGACCAGAATTCCCAGGTGCTTTGTGTTCATGTCTATATAACTTCACACAGACAGAAATGGCCCTGGAGTGGAATGCAGGACATGTTTGCACCTGTACCAGTCAAGCTGCACACTGATTTAGCACATCAAGTGATTTATGAGATGGAGTTGAAATGAGAGAATAAAGTCAGAGTATCAGAATAAATATCAACAAAGTCATGGCAAATATTTTCCCTCGTGACCTACTCCTTTTAACAAAGGCAGCAGAAGGGAGCTAAGTTACCCACAAGTTAGGCACAAGCTAGGATTTGGGCTGGAGTCCTGTATTCCTGATGGGAAAGGACCACAGTTCTAGTAGCCAGTGAGTTTTCTGAAGAAAACCAGGCTAGATGGGGCTGGAGCAACCTGTTCTAGTGGAAAATGTTCCATGGCAGAGAGCTGGGCTTTAATGGACTCAAACCATTCTAGAAATCTATTAATTCTATCAAGCTACATTTCATTCAAACAATAATCAGCACCACTCTATATAATACTGAGATGTGATGGCCTGGAGAATATTTACCCAGTAAAATGTTGCCTGGTAAAGTACTATAGGTCCTTTCCACAGCATTTTAGACAGTTGTTCACTTGCATTTATCAAAACACGTCCCCATTAACCATTAATAAAACCATGGCAGAAGGTAAAGCTTAAACATCCTGCACCAACTTTGGGGTGAGCCACAACAAAGACAAAAGCTCTGTCAAACTCTGAGGGTCAGGAGGGAACAATCAACAAGAAAAGCAAGATTTAGGATGAGCAGGGACATGCTAACAAAAAAAAGCAGGGTGGGAAGTTGATGGGGAGATTTTGGACACACTGCCCCACAGCTGCCAATGACTATGAACATATTTCAGAAACCAGCTTAAATATGTGGGAGCATTAATTACCAATAGCAGTTTGATGGAGGACATGAAAGGCCAGGTACAGAGCAGGAAGTTTGTTATTCCTCCCTGCTGACAGTGTTTAGTTCCAGCTCCCTGAGAACAAGCTTCAAACACACACCACACTGTGAGGCCACTGTTTCATCTGCTGGGATGGGTGAGCATGACAGACAGATAAATAATGGGAAAATAAAAGGGCCTGAAACACATTTTGGGGCTGCAAAAGGAGAATGATGTATGGAGGAGAACTAATGAGGAACTGCTGGAGGTTTATGAAGAGTAAAGTGGAGTAAACGTGGGGAAATTCCGTGACCTCGGTGGGCACATCCTGTGGTCGGAGTGATGGAAAACAGACCCTCCAGGGCCTCTGGCTGTCCTGGCCCAGCCCAACAAAGAGAACACAAAGGAACAAAACTGAGCAAGAGCTCTGAACTAACCCCAAAGAGAAGCAGGAGAAAAAGAAAGGGAAGGGAGCCAATCATGAGAGCAACTGAGGGTCTACGAGACCTCAGAGCTGGGAACTGGAAATAAATGGGAGAGGGAACAATGACAAACATACAGAAAACCTGTAACTAATCCTCTCCCCACTGAACACTTGCTTTTGTTTTAATTACCTAAGTTATTTCCTTCATCCAAGACATCAAACAGAGAGGAAATTTAAAAAGTTGAGATAACTGTGAGTTGGTAGCATTCACACATTGATAAATTCTCAAAGAGAAGAGTGATCAACCACCTATTTTCTACAAAACCTCCTTGCAACAGGACAACACCACCTCCCAACTAAGGACAGTACCTTGTGTTTGGCTACTTCTCCAGACAGACATTTTTCAGTCAAGGAGACCAAGAATCCACCAGTTTCCTCAGTACATGGAATGATTAAAGACAAACCTAAACAACACTACCAAGCTGCAAAACAAACCCAAAGGAAAATAAAATTCAAATGCTCTACTTTCCTTAACAATAAAACCAGAATGAAAGCCTTTATAAGACAATATCAGGAGGGTTGCATATCTCAGGCAACATCTAGGAACAGGACCAGGGTCCTGACCCCAATGAAGCCACCACCAAGACTGAGTCTGGTATAAGCAGGATTTTCCTCTGGTCTTTAGTGCACAGTGAGGCAGCCTGGCTGAAGCCACATCCCCAAAACAAGAAAATGAATAGCACAGACAGGACACTGAATGAGGCAGAAAAAGGGTTACAGCAGCAGGAATTCCCAATAACCTGAGTGGCTGTGCTTATCCCAGGGCTCCATTGAGATTTATGCCATCTCGTATTACATTTGCTTGGCACACGAATTTTCAGTGGGAATTTGGAAGAGGAGGGATTGCTAGCTAGTGAAAAGAAACTGGAAGGCTGTGGTGGGTAGGGTGGAGCCAGGGAGATGGTAGTGATGAATATGCCCAGTAGCACAGTTCAGCACCATCTGGGTTGTGCAGCCCAGCATTTATTCCCTAGCAACTAAAAGGCAAGGAAAAAACTCCTCCACTGCACTGGACCACAGCTCCCTATGGTTTCCTAAAGCCAACAGCCTGACTCCATTGCCCTGCAGACCCACAAGTGACAGGAATTTGCAGTGCTCTCAGGTCCCTTTCTTTCCCAAACACCAAATTAACTTGACAGTGTTTCTTTAAGGGACATTTTACCCTCCAGTATGTTCATTTTAATGTATTAAGCTGTGTTTGGGTTTGGTCTGAGGGACAGTCCCAGCTAAAGCTTTAGCTTTTGCTAAAGCCAGGCACTGCTGCTCTAATGAATTGTTTTAAGCAGCAGGTATTTCTATTTATTCTGGCATCAAATAAAAACCCGCCCTGGAATATACAGAAACATTCAACATGAACCACTGTGGAAAATGTTTTTAATGTGAGAATTCCTTTTCCACTCAGAGCAAACCAGCCAGTCTTTTCCCTTTCCCTTGGGATGAATTCTCTGTTGTGACACTGGTAGGGCACTGGAATCAATATGACACAGGGGAGGAAGATTTAAATGAACAGTACAGGCAGGATGACCAGAATTGTCTCCTGCTGTGGACAGGCCAGCCAGAGGTGGCAAATGGCCAAGGAAAAGGTACAAATGTGCAGTCCCTTAATCAGGTTTTACATGCAATAAAAAAAAGCCTACTTGGAGACACAGACCACAGATCCTCATTTGCCAAACCTGGGCATATTTTGTAACACTTCACTGTGATAAACAGTCAGGAGATGGGAATGTTTTTCTCAAAACACTGATTCACTTGCGGAAAGAGTCTGGAAAACTCTGTTTCTCAATCCCCTCCACTCTGGGCTTGGTTTTCTCCAGGCAGCAATTCCTTCAGCTCTGCCTGCCCCTCTGCAGTGCACACACTTATTCTGCTTTCTTTTCCCCGACATCAAGCCACAGAGGAGCACATGTGACTGCAGCAGAGGTAAAGTCATTTTTAACCAGGGCAATTTAAGGATATTTAAGACACATTCTCATTTTCCATTTCCCAATTCCACACTGCCCCCAATTTTATTATTAGCTGAATACAGGGAAGCTTCAGCTTGGATCTGGGGTAACATGTACACTGAGGAATGAAGGCCAAGCTTTGCCTTGAAATATGCAGGATCATTCCTAACTAACCGTAAAGCTGCTTATTTGGCACTGGCAGTGGAAATATTGAACGAAAGGGGCATTCTCAATCTGCTTATGTCACAGAAAGGTTGGATTCTGACAGTGTGCAAGGCTCCAAGCTGCAGCCTGATATTAATAGCAAGACATTAAACTCGCAATTTGGCTGGCTGAGAGGCAGCTCTGTTGGAACACAGATTTTTCTGCAGGAAACGGCAGCTCTGGTTGGAGTCACAGCACGAGGGATGAGCCCAAAGCAGACTCTGGAATTCTGACTGGTGTGTGACAAGGCTGTGTCACACAAAAGAGACCCTTCCTGCTCAAACTGAGGAGTGTATCCCACAGCAGAGGCTGCTGGAACATGACTGTTCCACACAGGAATATCGTTTTCCTTCTGTCCACCTCCTTTGGAATCCATCCATTCCCAGGCCTAACTTACCCAACCAAGTGGGGCAATGAGCATTAACAAACTATTTCTTACACAAACATGGTTCTGTTCCATGGTGCAGACAGTAGGATATCACCTCACCAAGACATACCTACACATTTTCCCCATTTTTGAGCTTGTTTCTGCCATTATGTAACCTTCCACACTACCCTGGCAGCTGGGCCAAAAAAATTTGAACCAAGTCCCCAGAGCAACTGGTTTCAGTGAGGGGCCCCAGCCAGAATACAAATACAAACCTCCTGCTGCTATGTCTGCATGGCAGGCAAAGATTCCAGACAGGTTTTTCAATATGGACCTTTTAAAGCACAAATGAACACCTCTTATGAGCCATTTAAACTTTGTAATCCCACTTCTGAACAACAGCTGGGCCTCAAGGCTTCCACCAGGGGAAGTTTTGCTTCCTTATTTCCTCACAATGTAAAGAAAATCAAGGCACTGTCACTGAAAATAACATTACCTACAGCACTCTGAGTCCTCTTATTTTAGGACATATAATCCAACAGATTCCTTACAGTCTCTTGAACATGACTAAGCAACATTAGATTCTGCACTTGGACTGCATCACACCCCCAAGAACACCACACTCTTTATAGGAGACCTCCCTAAGCCATGCAATCTCCTGTAGCTTTGCACTCAAAATCCTCATTTCACAGAGGTAGACAGAAGCATTCAGAATGCGAGTGACTTGCCAAATGTCACACAATGAGTCAGTGTCAGAGCTGGGAATAGAAATCAGGAGTCTGAGAGTCCAGATTCTCTGCCTTATATAGAGCAGCAGCCTAAGTCTCCTGCTCACTGCATTTACAGGATGGCACCACTGGCATTGCAAGGGCCAACCTCAGCCATGAGCAGGTGTAAAAACACCCATGCATCTGCTGAGACCATGTTACTCATCTGTTCAAGTGTAAAGCAAGAAATAAGAGCAAGTTGCTGTTGTAGAGAACTTTGAGGAGTGCAACAATCTCAGCATCACCATCAAGACCAAATGCGACGTCCCTCACAGGACTCAATTCTTGCTTCCACAGGCAGTCCTGCTGATTTGGAGAGGAATGTCTGGGAGCTGGAGTGAGAAACAGGAATCTGCCAACAGCAGAGATGGTTGAAACACCAAGATAAACCTTCATAAGCCAGTATGGAGGATCAGAGGGCATCTGCCTGCCTCAACTCTTGCACTCATTAAGCCCAAGTCAAAGCCACGCTGCACTGCTGCTCATATCACCCAGGTATGTGCACAGGGCAGGGAATGGTGGCTATTAAAAATCTATTTCTCTACAACTAACTCCTGCTTTTCCCAATCTTGACAAAGGAGAAAAATTGGAGAATCTTTTGCATAGTTAAAATCTAGTACTACCAACACTAATCCCTTTCTCAAACCAGCTACATGTCACAAAAGAGCATTCATTAATTTATTCTTCCTCTGCCTACATGAAAAAAATGTAAATTACACAACAAGGCCAAATGGGGCATGGAAAATGCATAAGTGAAAAAATAAGTGCTTTGCTGCCACATAATCAAACTGTCAGAGGAGAAGGTAGGAAAAGCAGGATTGAAGAGAGCAAAGGGGCCAGACTGGTTTTGTCCCAGGAACATTCACCTTCTAAATATCTTGGAAAACTATGCTGGAAAGAGTAACAAATGAGTTTAATCTTCATTGTTGTGATCTTCTACTTTCTCCACTGCAGCCACAGCCTGCAGCAAGTCGCAGCACAAAAAATAACTTGGGTATTGTAAGAACAGAAAAGAAGTCATAAAAATATTTCCTTAGTCATGCTGTCTCTGGTAATATAATTCCCTGAATAAAGATCTTCAATGATACTCTCTTTAAATATGGAAAGAGCTCTGACTTTAGTCAGCATGTGTCTTCCATCAGCTCCTCTCTCTTTTTTTTTTTAACTTCTTTATTGTATCTTACCACAGCCACCTCCAGGTGCAGGCACAGGGTGTAAAAAGCTTCTTCAGTGGAAGTGTGTTTTCCATTGGACACAGAATAAATGCATTGTGAGGGATTCCAAATGGAAAAACCCTGGACACAGAGGCCAGTCCTTGCTCTTGTGTATGTATCCTCCAGCTCTGTATTTCCTCCTTTCACCTGATCCCCACACCAGGGAGGGAAGGACCTGCATTCCAAGATGAGCTTTCCACAGGGCTCCTGCTGAAGGCACTTCTCTCCCTGCTCTGCATCACCCCCTGCCCATAACTCCTGCAAGTGTCTCCCTGGACACTGGAGTGTAAGAACAGCTGAAAATCAGGATCCATCCCAAGTTTATACAGAATGGAGGATAAGGGGCCACTTGGCTTTGACGCAAGTCTAAAAAAATTAATGCCATCATCACAGAGAGGATGTTGAGCTGTGCCTCCAAACACTGCTGCTACTGTGGGGATTAAAAAAAAAACAACCAGGAGAACACAGTGAAGGTTACTGCTACCTGAGTGAAATAAATAAACAAAGTATTTAATGTGTGGGATGTAAGGACCCTGTGTATGCAGGCTTTGGATATGAGCAAAGGCAGTTAGGAAGTAGGAGGAGCAGGAGGCTGAAAAGAAGATTTAACTTGGCTTTCCTACAATGAGGTATTCTTCTCCAGTGTCTGAGTGCCAGCTTGATCTGGGAATGTCACACAGGTTCTTAAAATGGGAAATACACTCCTTAATTAGCAAACTCTTGTTCGAGGTGAGAGAGCACTGAAAGGAACCTTATACAGACACACAGAGGCATCTTCTGCATCCACTCCAAAGCAGTAATATTTAAGAATAATTCCTGAACTCAGAGATCTCCAGGGCTTAGAAGGGGTTAAAATTTAATGGCTTATTTATAGCTCATACCCTGCTCAGCTAATCCATATTTGCATCACAGAGGCACACAGAAGAGCAAAACCAACAGTACAGCAAACCAGAGAGTGAAAGATTGCCCAGAACACTCCTCTCAGCACAGAGGTGGCTATCAAAATACCCTCCCCTGCTTCTTGGACTTACCCACAGTGTCACAAGGCTCGTCTTTGTGCACGCAGAAATCTGTCCTAGAAAGAAAAACAGAACAGAAGTGAAATGTATCCTGTGCCTCCAGACTGGGAAAAAGCAGTGGTGCATGACTCACATATCATGGGTGTTGAGGTCTGGGGATTTTTGAAGGCTGCTGTGCAGTCTACACGATGACAACACAGACAGCAGCCCTGATTGCTACTGAGATTACAGGCAATTATGTGAATTAGCCCCACACACCACAGCCCAATTTAACAGACTTAAGATTCAGCACCTAAAAGAGCCCTGCCTCACTCTGTGATGCCACACTTATTCCACAACTGGGTTAAAACTGAAGCTCTTCTTTTCACAAGAGAATTGTAACAATAAGGAGCAGACATGCTGTGATGCACCCTAAAAGACAGAGGGAGTAGGAGATGTGTGGGGCACAGTCTGAAGGCACAGAACTAATAATATGAACCCAGAAATTCTCAATTCTTCAGTTTCATTCTTCGTTCTCCACTGGAATAGAAAAGAACATGAAAAAAGCAGGACTAAACAGAGAAAGATAGATGTTGACATGGAAGAAGAAAGAGAATTTCAGGATTTCCCCGGTAACAGATAAATTGGCTTCAGCTAAACTGATTACAGTCAGATTTGCCGTGTTATGGTTTGAATCCAACACAGAGAGGTTCAAGAGACTCCACTTGGTTCCTCACCTCTCATGCAGGCAGGAGAAGATACTACAAATGCCAGTGGCACCCACAAATCAACAAGGGATCCATGGAGCTGTATTAAACAGCAACAGAACAAAAGCCTTGAAGCTCACTGACACTTCATGTGAGAAGATTCTGTACATGAGATTCCTCATAACAGAAAAACAAGTGTGTGTGGGGGAAAGTATTTTATAGCCAAATTAATAGCTTGAAGACATTTCAAGAAGCACTTAGACCTAACTTCTAAGAGCTCTCTTCACCACAGCTGATTTGCAGTGCAATCCCCAATGAAGAGGAGCTGGAGAGAAACCTCTCATGTGCTAAAACATTTCAGAAGTTCCTTAACCCAAGGGAAGCTGAGGAACTGGAGTTTCTATCACTGTGGCTTTCCTCACCCTGGGAGAAGGCAAGTGAGAGAATCCTATTAGTACATTTGAAGTGTGCCATTTGAAATGCCTGAGTCCCCACGGAATTTGGAGTTTAAGAGTTTGGCAGGAGGAAAATCAAAAATACTTAGAGAAAGATAAATACTTAGAAAAAGAAAATACTTAAGAGAAATATAAAAATAGATAAATATTAAAAGTATTATTTCCTTGAAGAAAGTTATGAAACTGGGGTTTATAAGAAAAGGGATTTAAGGCCCAGGCCTGTGGCTGATGAATCCAGACCCTCCACATCAAACTCTGCCTTTGAAAACTTTGAAAAGCCACAAATCAAGCTGTCAAGGGCTTGGAAGGAGAGCACAAACAGCCATTACCAGCTCTCGTTAAGCAGACATTGAAAACCAACCATGCTTCAGTGCAGAAAAACCATAACAACCATCAAAGTGTTAAAACATCAGACAAGAACCAAACAAAAATCGGAAGCTACGACCACACACGGGCCCCAGCTTCCATTTTTCACTGCAGCCTCACTGTGCCTGGACACCTTGGCATTCCAGCCTTTCCAAGGAAGACTAATGAGAGTCTCCTGCCGGAGCTGGCACCAGCGCTCCTGCTCGGCTTCCCAGAGCCAACTTGACAGAGGTTTATTTAAGGACTTATTATGTTATATAAACTGGTAAATCAAACAGATGCTTTTCTTGTGACAACAGATAGCTGAACTATTAGTGGATGGCAGGAGGCCACAGCTAGAAAAGCCTTTCTCTCTCTCTCTCTCTCTCCAGAGCCTGTCCAGCCCTGTAAATAATGCACAGAAATTCTGCTCCTTGTGCTGTTCCACACCAAAAGGAGTCTGGCACTTTCTGGCAGCTCCACGGAGGAATTACCACCATGCCATTAAAAAAGGGGTCTGTAAATGATCCAGCACAACTTGCAGACTCTCCTACAGGGGCAGAACAACCCTTGTGTATGAAGAAAGTGCTGTGATGCTGTTTGGTCAGGGAAGGGCTTGAAGCCCATCAACAGCAGAACTGAACATCACTGGCAATTCAAGTCTAAAACCTGCTCAGCCCATCCTTAAAACCTGTCACAAACATAAGACCAAGAGACTCCATCTTCTATCCAAATATATGTACAAAAATGCCAGGATTTAAATCATCTGGACCACTGCAAATATTTTACCCCAAAACTCCATAGCCAAACAGAAAAGCACATCCAGACCTTCAGTCTAAACCAGCTTGGTGGGTCTCAGTCATCTTCCAAAGGCAAGGAGACACCTCATCACAAAACCCATTACTGACACTCCTACAGCCTGGAAGGGTGTTCAGAATGACCTGTCCCACCTGTGGCTCAGTCATACCAGTGATTTAAATGGCCCCATACTGGCACCTGAAACTGATCTGCCTTCAAAAAGGTTTCAATCACAAGTGTCTCTCTGGAACATTTTTGAGCTCAATTGCATCTGTATTTTTGAAGTGAGAGCTTGACATGATTGATACTATAATGATACTCAACAATGCTGGAAAGATATTTTAATAGTCACTGCATATGCAAAGGTCTCTTATCACAGAGACATAGCTCTGTTAGAATTTTTTACAGAGCTGTGTTGAAATAAAACTCATTCTCCAGGAGCTGCAGCTCAAATCCAACACCTGACCTTATCACGTGAGGTCTTGGATAATATATTGAAATCACAGCTCTAGCTGTGAACCAGTTTTACTCTTCACTTTTAGCCACTGACTGAACCAAGCCAGACACAAGTTCTCATCTTGGGTCCCATGAAATTCTCAGTCATTATCATGTGTGGTATGCAACAGAGGATTTCCACTAGCAGAGTACAACAACTCTAAAAAATGACAAGAAGTCAGTTGTTTTGTTCAACAAAAATAGCCAGAATAGCCCAGAACTCCTCCTACAGTCACTCTTCCATCTGGCTCCCACCAACTGGAAAAAAATACCTAACTGTGCTAAGCTAAACTCTGCAATTCAAGTCCTTCCTGTGAGAAAGGACAGTAGCTGAACTGTGCAACAGAAATAAGAAGTATTCTGTTAAATGGCCATTCCCAGCATCCTTCAAATGACATCTTTCGACCAGTCTAACCCTGCAGGGCCATAAAGCTAAAGGACAGAGGAAACTGGTACAGTCCAAAACCTGCCAAAATAAACTTTCCACATCCATAGGTACATTTAGTAGCACTATGTGCCCAGTTTCCTCCATGCACAGTGAATTCCTCCATTTGCCCATTTAATGGGAAGGCAAAGGGCTGGAGAAATGTGGAAGGGAGGATCAGGCTGCAAATGAAACAACTGCACCACTGTGTCAGGAAAAAACAAGTCTTTGCCAAAGACAGCTCTGAATCCTGTTCCTGTCAGTGTTGGGACATTCTTTGCTCTGCTATCACATCACCTACAGTCTAATAGGTGACCCAAACACCTCCAGCCAGGAGCTGAGATAACATCAGTGTGCCTGAGGATTTCCCAGGGAATGCAAAAGACAGAGGGATCAAGAGAGGGAATGTGTTTCAGATGAGACATGCTTCTAAAATCACTAAGACACAGATTCTGCAGACAGAAGTTATTCTGGTCAGCTGCCTGTTAAAATATGAAGTACATTATCCAAAGATGCCAGAGACCTGAATTTCTGCAAGTTCAAAACCAGAATCTGAATGAGAAAAGTCAGATTATTATTGAGACCACAACACTCTATTCAGACCTTCAGGGCTGCGGCAAATTATTCCCACTGTCTCACTTATTTACTGAATTGGACAATGTATCTCATTTCACAGGCACAGTGTGTCTCTCACCTGGAATTCAGGTGGATGCCATGAAAATCCCACAGGAGGGATATTTGCCACCTAAGTAATCAACTTTTGCATACAAATGAGGTATGGGAAACATCACTTAGAGGTGAAGTTTCAAAAGGCAAGCGTGCCTTGGTGTTTCAAGTGAACCCAGCCAGACTGGAACCAGAGGGATTTCTTCAGAGCTTGACCCCAAAGAATCTGTTTCTAGTCCTTAAAGCAGCTGCAGCTGCTGAAAACTCAGCTTCTGCTTTTTCTGGCACAATTGCTTGTGCTGGACATGCTGTTGCTCCCACATCCTCTACCACTGGTCCATCTGTACAGCCTGGGGAGGGCCCAGGGACACACACACACACACACTTCTAAAGCCAAGAGGAGAAAAATTCATTTCTCTGACAGAAGAATGGGGCTGCTGGGCCAGAAGTCTTCCAAACAATGCAGCATCCTCCATGCAGCAGAGGCAGGATGGGTTAAGGATGACAGGACACAGCAAGAAGGAAGGGAAGGCTCCAAGTACACACTGCTGGCCTACCCAGCAGCAAAAGTGCTGCTCCTGTGCACAGCCATGGCCTGAACTTTCTCACCAAAGCTGAATCTGGTTTCTAACCCAACCAAACCTTTACTTTCCCACCTATTCCCACTGCAAAACCCAGCAAATCCCTTGAACAATTCCTCCTGCCAATTCTTTCTACAGTTCTTCCTCAGATGCCTGAGTCCAACTCATTTAGCCTGACATTATGCATTCAATTTTGAAAGCTGCAGAGATGAAATGCTCTGCTCATTCCCTCCACTCCATGCTCAGAGCCCATCAGAAGAGATTCTCTCTGCCTCACTTGTCATGCAGGACAACTGGATGCCCAGATGAGTTTAACAAAAATGTTAGTTATTTATTTAGGCCCTGATCCAGTGGAGCACATGCTTAACTATAACCAGGATGTGCAGCCTGTTGACTTCAAAGGAACTATTCCCCCTGTCTAAACTGTAAAGTATCTGCACAAGTGCCTGGTGGACTCCAGAGAATACAGAGGAGGGAGCAGGGTCTGGGGGAGCTGCACACAAGTCTGTGCAGGAGCTGTCTCAGGAACTCTGCTGGCCTCATGCCCTGCTCACCAGCTCTTTCACTGAACATCACCAGAATCCAAAGGACAGTTTGCAATGGGGCTGTTAACACAAATCTAACACAACAGATTATTACAATCAGGATGGCAGTTTATGCAAAAATATGTATTTCTACTTATATTGTTGGCAGAGAAAATAGGTGAAAGGAGTGAGGAATATTAAACTGCAATACAGACATTTCCTGTCTCAAATTGAGGGGTAGGAAGTATTGTTTTTCTAGCACAACAAGCATCCACATTACACCATAATTTTGTGCTCATTTTAATTATTCAGAGATCACTTCTGTAACAATGAATACTTCATTTATATCTTAAAAGATGCAAAAAACTTAAAACACCATGGACTTGCTACTCAGAATTAGTGGTAATTGTGGGGAACATGGGACTTGCATTGTATAGTGAGGTTGAACTCAGGTAGAGGAAAAAGGACTATTGTCCCTACAACACCCTTTTTCTTGCTTTATCTGATGTGTTTGACACATCACTAAGTTAAGAGCTCCTGGGTGCAAAGAATTCTGATCAAATATTTCTACAAAGATCATTTCACATCTGAAATAAATGCAGGAGTTTTCAAATACACAAACAAATCAGGAATGGCACCCCTCCTCTATCTCAGCTGTGAGAGGAGACAGGTGTTAAAGTGGTTATTTCCTCAGGCAAAGAGAGAGAAAATTCATTTATTTTATGGTATTTCTCTCCCCCTTTCTTTAGGAGATAACTCCCTGCTGACACACTGTCTGCTCCTCTCAGACTGCTCAGCTAATTCATCCCTAACTGCACACAGAGCACCTGAGCCCAGCTGTGTTCTCAGTTCCACACCTTCTTTCTCCCAGGAAGGAGGGCTCCAAAACCTCCCCTATTTTTTCCCACTCCTACCAGCTGGTGTGGGAACAAAGCACTCCCTGTGCTATCCTGATCCTGACTGTGACACAGAGCAGTGACCACAACTGGGACACTGTGGCTCAAGAGGAAAGATGCTTTTGTACAACTTTGTCAAGAATGCACAAAACAAGAGAGGTCACTTTCATCTGAGACACCTGAACAGCAAATATATCCTCTCTTTCTTAGATTTCTGCTTGACCAGATAACCCCATCACTGACCACGGGCATTTTGGATGAAATAAACTGATAAATCAGATCTTCCCATACCTGGTCACAAAAACAGCAGCATCCACAGGAGGGGTGTCATCCCTGGCACCAGGAACCTGGTTGTTACCAAGGTATTTTGCCCCACCATATTCTTCATTTTGCCACTGACAGAAGCTCTCCAGAGATCTCTCTCCATGATGCCCAATAGACAACTTGGCCTTTGGGGGGAAAAGAAAAGAGATAGAAAAGAAGAAATGTCAGCCACAGGCTTTAGACCTCTGTGTAACTGTTAAGTTCAGAGTCTGGTTTGCAGCTACAAGGAACCAGATTTACCAGGAAGGACAAATAAAAGGATTCTGGTTCCTTTCACTGCCAGAGCCCCTGTACTTCCCACCTTTAATGCTGCCTGGTGAAGTGCAACAGGCAACTCCTCACAGTTTGTGATGCTGAGGCCAGACATGCCCCACATCCCCCTCTCACCCTGTGGGACACCAAAATGCAATTCCAGGAGCAGGGGAGGAAGGAGTTGGAACTCACAGGACGATTGTGAAGCAGGACTAGTTTGGTCACTCGAATGTTGACTTTAATTCCCAGGCTTTGATGCTGGAACATGTTGTACACCTGTCAAAAAGCAAAGAAAACATCCGGAGCTTATTAGTGGCAATATCAAGACCTAGTAATAGTTGAAGAAACTAATTGTGACTAAAGTTAAGACATTTCTCCTTATGAAAAGTGACACAAAAAACTCCCCCAAAGGGACTGTGCTACTACACTTAACAAAATAGAGAATTTTTAAGAGTTACTGTGCAAAGGAGAAAAATATTCCAAAGGAACTCTAAAGATAAAGTCTCAGGAACATGGACATACGTTCTGAAGCATCCAACTAACATGGATCTTCAGCATTTAAATATCAGAGATATCTGAATGCAAGATGAAATAATGGTGTGTTTTAGACTTCAGGAAATAGAATGGAAAAGCAATTTCCCTCTGTTATTTTCATATCTTATATAAGAGAATAGTAATAAGGCAGCATATAATGACACAAGCCTCAGGAAATACAAAAATAGCACCGGAAACTACCTTACTACTTTCTCCAGATTTTGCATTCCAGCTCAGATACTTCACCTCATTTTTATAGGTTAGAATATAAGATCTTAATTGATGCCAGAATTTTATTCCACCCTTTTCTCTGTGTACAAATGTTTTAACGAGACAGTATGAAAAAAGGTGAGGGAAGGGGTTATTTGAAAAAGGTGTAAAATGCCACATAAAAGGCCTTGGGTGAATATTGTATCCCCTACTTAGTCAAAAAGCCAAAATCAAGACCAGTGAAGAGAGACACCTGATAAATGGGAGGCAGGTTTGGCCCCAGGTAGGCAATATTCCTTCCTCACAGCTCATTTGGCCACAAGCATCAGCCAGGCTCAGTAACTTCCTACAGCAAACCTGAGACACGAGCACATCTTGCACATTATGTTTTCAATGCCTGGGATTTTTCCTATTTGTGCAAATACTCAGGAATGTGCTCAGTGGAAGAGCACTCTGAAGCTCTCCAGTGTTTGGGCTTGGATTTAAGCACACACCTAAATGTTTCCTACAATTTAGGCACAGATTGCAAGACAGAGCTACTCAGTGTTTGACCCAGTGACCTCCAGCTGAGCACAATGAGCCATTTATCTTCCCTGGGGCTGGTGTACAAGTGCACACAAGGGCTGGCACTATTTGCTTAGCCTGGGGATGTGTTAGTAGAGCAGTTCAGGCCTCTCACTACAGACTTGGAGGGGATAAACTTGACACTTGCAGAGAAGGGCTCTGACAGATGACCCCTGTGTAAGTGGAGACCTGGATGTTCAGCTGGGAGGGTCACTGGGGCACCAGGCTGAGGGAGTCAGCCCCTGCTGCACTACTGCAGAGGCAAACACTTCCCTGGGATGGATGGATGGATGGAGGGGTGGATGGAGAGGTGGATGGATGGATGGATGGATGTCTTTGGTTTCCCAGCTCTCCACTAGCTCTGGCCATCCCATGAAGTTCTCCCTCACTAAATGAAGGTAAGTCCAGCAAACAGGTTCTTGTCACTGAGCCTGGTGGTGCCGGTGCTTGGCTTCCCCTCGGAGCAGCCAAGCTGCCTCCAGACCTGGCACAGACACATCCAAACACAACCAACTTCCAAAGGGTATTTTCCCTGGCAAAACTTGCCCACCAAACACTAGCTGAGAGTTCAGGATGTCGTCCTGAAAGCTGTCAGCCCTTGTTCCTTTTCTCTTGTGCTCTCTGTCCTAAGGATAACTCTGACTGCACTTCTATTCCCATCCACCAGCCATCTCAGAAGAGCTCAAGCAGCAGCAATTGGACATAAAACAAAAAAAAAAAGTTTCTGGGAGTGCAAGAGGCTCCACTTTGCTTGTTTATTCAAGCTTTGTTTGCTTATTTTCTTAAATGAAGCCCAGAGGAGCCCCAGACTGATGGCAGTTTGTGTTGCCTAGAAGGAACATTAGCCTTTCCCTCAGAGAGGGAGATCATGTAACAGTTACAGACAACACACACTTGACTTGGAGAAAATTTAATTTGCCAATTAAAATAATTAGTACACAGAGTAAAAAAAGATATGTTAAAACAACACCTTCCCTTTACCTCATCTTTACTCCTGCATTCCTGACCCCTTTCCCCTCACCCAGAGCCATGCAGGTGGATGGGGAATGGGGACTGTGCTCAGCCTGTAACAGCTCTTTCTGCTGCTCCCTCCTCACAGGCTTTCCCTGTTGTAGTATGGATCCTCTCCATGGGCTGCAGTTCCTGTCAGGAGAACCTGCTCCAGCACAGGCTCCTCTCCTCAGGTCACAGTGTTCTTCAGGGAACAGCCACCTGCCCCACCATGGTCTCTCCACAGGCTGGAGGGCACCTCTGCTCCAGCACCTGGAGCTCCTCATCCTCCTGCTCTCACCTGGGTGCCCACATGGATTTTTTCCCCACTTTTTTCCATTATGCAGCTTTTTTCCCCTCTTTTGAAGATGTTTTCAGAGAGGCACCCCCAGCTCCCATGACAGGCTCTGCTGTGCCCCGTGGTGAGGGTTGGAACCATCTGTGTCCAGCATAGGGCAGCTCTGGGTCTCAGCCCCACTGCCAGCTGCACCCCACACTGTTTCCCTTTCAGAGGGAAACTTCTCTCAGATCATGAGCTTTAAGGCTAGAAGGAATCCCAGAGAGAAGGCAAACAGACTTGTAAATGACTTGATAAAAAAAACCATGAGCCTGATACAGCTCAGGTTGTCCACAGCCAGAGTTTAAACCAGGCTGTGCCACGTAGGCTGTGCCCAATGAAGCATCATCACAGAACCCAGCTGAATTTAAAACAATAGAATTCCAATACACAGGTTTTTCCTACTAAGGATGGAATTCCATCATGATAACAACAACCCTCTGCCTTTCTCACCCAGCCAACAAGGAAACCAAGCCCCACAGCCTCAGTGTGTCCAAGCTGCTCAACACCACATCCAAGTGTCCATCAGCAGCACGTGCCAAGTGAGGTGGTTGGGATAACTGGTACCAGGGGAGGAGGAATGGGATTTCCCCCTGCAGATGTTCTCAAGATTTCCTGCTGCATGGACAGAAAGACTGACTCAGACACCTCCCTGCCCACTCCCAACACTGCAGGCCACCCTTCCTCAAGCCTGCAATTGCATCACACCCTTCAGGCTGACTACTTCCAACAGGGGAAAAGTAAAAATATTTCGGGTGGTTTAGAACCTTTTAATAAAATAAGGCAGCTGGGAACAGAAGCGTCAGCTGCATGAAACCCTGCCACAGAACCAAATGCAAAGGTTACTGGTTTAAGGTATCACCACAAGTGGCAGAAAGCAGCTTGGCTGGAAGAGAAATGGAGGTTCTGGATCACTGGGATGAAAGGAAGGGATGGGAAAAGTGGTCAATGTGACTGAAGTGTTGTGGGTGCCCTGCTGCAGGTGACCTTCTACACTTCTGTACTGACTTCTCAGTGAGGAGTCATCAAAAGTATAGTGAGCCCTGGAAACAGGAGATATGGTAAAGAACCCCATAAAACAGACAAAAAATGGAAGGGGAAGTGCAGTAGAACAAGAAGAAGAAAGCCTGTCTGTGGCACCTCCCCCTTCATCTGCATTTGTCTGACAGAGCTTTGCTGTACAGAATGCCCTAAAGAAAACAGGAAAGCTTGAAGGCTGGACCATCCTCCTGTGTTTGCATTCCTCCTGCCTTTCCTTCTCCTCACAGCTCTGACATGGAAGGGGCAGAACAAATGCAGTTTTGGCAAAAGCTGTGCAGGCCTGCCCCAGCACGCACAAAGCAAACGCAGACATAAGGAACTGGGCTGAGAGAGGAACTAAACTACATCATTTTAATTTTTTTTTTAATTCTCAAGAGCTTCCTCTGCAGGTGGACGGTGGGAGGGAGACGTGTGTGTTTCAGATGTTTTGAAGCTCAGAACAGCAACCCTGAGGGTAAATTGAATTTTTTTTCCTCCTTTTTTCTTCCCTAAGCACTGCACTCAAGCAGAAGCCTTCCCATTGCCTTGGCTGCTGGATGAGGTTTGGACAGCAGAAGCCTTAGTCAGGTTACTGAGGTTGTCTTTCTTTTGTTTTGAAAAGTGCTATAGGATTTCTAACACCCACCTAAAGCCAAGCTTTCAAATTACTCCTTTAAACATTATGAAAAAGAACATATTCATAGCTCTTTATAAGATACAGTTGACATAACTCTCTCTCCTGGGGCTCCTGGAGCGAAAAGAGAACTCTGTAGACAGTGATCAAACACTCAGATCCTTTTCCCTTATGTTCCCCTATGTCCCTGTTCCCATCATGAAAATTCCAGACCAGGGTAAGGGAGCTGATTATCAGTGGCAGCTCTGGAGCCTTTATGTGCCAGCCCCTGAGAGCACAGACATATAAATCCATCAATGCAAGCATGATAAAAATGATTTTATCTGCTTTTTTAACATTAAAAAAAACCCTCACAGGGGAAATCCAAAATGAAAAACAATCTGTGGAGCGTAAAATCAGGCTTCAGAGAGTACAACAGTATCATTCCTTAAGAACAACATAAGAATTTTCCCTCTTAATGACATCCAAAAGATCACTAACTTCAAGTTCCTGCTTGCTGCTGCAAAGAGCTTCCCCAGTAATCGCATGGCTTAGCAACAGCTGCAGGAGAACTGACACTCACTGCAGAAACTCTCCCTCCACTCTGCACTCAAAGAGAAAAAGACAAGCTCCAAACCAAGCCACAGTTGTAATTTATTCCAAAACCCAAAAAAATGCACTTAGGGGACAAAAAAACCCCCAAACCAACTCAACTCCTTTTTTTTTCAGTTTTTCAAACCCATAGAAAGCAGCTGTTAAATGACTATGTTGTGGTCTTGGAAATTCAGAAATTCAGACGTCTCAGCCCCTAAATGCTCAGAGGGTCAGTCTGGGTGGGACTTGGTTTGCAAAGTCAGCTCTGCACAACTGCAAGGAGCCAACATCCACAACTCACTGTTCAGGGACTGGCTGAAAACAGTCACTCCTCATCCTCAACAGCACAACAGCCACGGACAGGCCTTTCCAAAGGGTCTCATCCTCATTTATCACCATTTGAACCAGTTACCTCATTCTGTCTGGAAAGGTGAAAACCTAAATCATGAAGACCAGACACAACAGAGGCCAGCACAGTTCTAGAACCTCCTGTTTCCTTTCCTGGTCACCTCTTTCAGATGAAAAGTAAACACAAGAGCAAACAAAAGCATAAAACTCCTGCAAGAACAGAACATCCATCCTAACAGCTCCATATGGATGAAATGCTATGAGAAATTATAATTGCCAGATGGAGATGAACAGAATGGGTGAGCAAAATAAGCATGGTTTTAAGCTTGATTTACCACAAAGGCACTCGGGTTTGGAATTTAGAGGAAGTTCTAAACACCACTGACTACAGAAGAAGAGCATGAACAGGTGATGTTCTCAAGCCAAAGATGAGATAAGAACTGGAATGAAAACATTGCAACAAAGCTCCATAACAAGAGAGTTTAACTTAGAAAACATCAGCACCTATATTTAAATAGGTGGTTTTGCATTTCCACAGTTCTGCAGGTCTCTCTCTCCCTGTCCATGTTCTCCCACTCCTCATGCCCACAGTCTCATTCCCTTGCTAAGGCTGTAGCTGTGCATGGTGGCATTTGACAATAACTTTATCACCTGTTTGGAAAATCGTGCTGAATCAAACACCTTGCCAGAAAACAAGGAAAGATTTCTTTTTAGCTGTGGTGACTTAAAAAAAGCCAACTCAAATCCCTGGAGCCTTGCTTGTTCCTACTCATACATTACAGAGTACCTTAGAAGGAAATTCTTCCATGATCTTGGAAAAATCTGTCTTATGATTTCAAATATTAGTTTAGTAAATGGAAGAGCCTGAACCTCCACAGTGACATTCAAAAAAACAATGTGAGTCTATTCTCTGTTCAGGGGGATGGAACTACAGAATAACATTAAAAACACAGCATTTGCTACATGAAGTGCTACCTGTTATTTCTGGGTTCCAAAAGGGGTTTGCTGTGCTTTTTAGCTGTTATTCTAGAGGAGGGTGGTGGGGTTTTTTTCTCTAAGATTCTCATTTACCAAGGGAGCAATAAACCCATATTTTGTAATTCTGACTTTTTTCCCCTTCAGAAATTCTTGTAACATAAATAGATATTAAATACTTTAAGGCAGATCACTTTATTTAAAATGTCTATAAATATAAAATGCATTAATAAGACCTCTTAATGCTTGTTTTGTGGTTTGACAGTAAACGTAATGGCTTACAGAGAGGAGTTAAGTTAATATACCCCTGACCAGTAATGTTCTATTTGCTTAAATGCAAGCATCCAAGCCAAAATTAACATTCTGGTTTCTTTTAGAGGCAGCCTGCCATCCTGCAGTATAGCTGAACAAGCACTGCCTAATATCATGGGGCAAATCCTGGCCCCCAGCTAACAGTCACCCAAGGCTGACAGGGAAGCAGGAAACAAAGATCCCAAGCAGTCAAGAGCTTGGCTAAGGCCTCCCCAAACCACAGGATTCTCTCTCTGAAATATATTTTTCTGAATTATCCTTCAGCTTCTTTTCCTGGGATGAAGGTCAGCCTTCATTACACAGACTTAACATTGAAATCCCCTTTGATTTCTCTGAATTTCACCTGGTTTTATCACCACAGAGTAACAGATTTATGCAATGATGCCATCTATGTGCTTGTCTATCATTATTCCTCACTGTCTTTTGGTCTTGCCAGTCACCCACAGGCAGTTTCTTTCCCTTCAGAGGCCTGAAAAATGTTCCTAAGAGTGTGGGAATGTAGGTGGCCAAGGGAGAGACTCTTCCACTGCCCCTGTGAAGGCTGAAAAGCTGAAACATGAATTCAAATCCTGTCAGACATCAGAAAAAACTCACACGAGTGAGCCCCCAGGAGCAATGACTTAACAGTGGGAAGCATTTCAGCTGGACCTTGCACCTGAGGAGATGTCACATCAATGTGTTCCTCATCCAAGAGTCCTCTTCCATGTGCCCTCTCTGGTGTCTAATAAAGGGGTGAGCTCACACTACAGCATCAGAACCGAGCTTAAAAGCCCATCAGTCTAATCCATTGGAAAATAAGCTTCAATATTGATTTAATAAATGGGTTTAGACAACCCAACCCATCTATCAGCACCTCCCACACAGATTTATTCCCACCTGGCAAGCTGATGTTGCTGAGATGTTCTGCAGAAACTCAGCCTGGACAGACAACAGGATTCAAAGATCCACAGCCATCTTTTGTTTAAGGTTTGGTCCATCAGTCTGTTCATCCCTAACCAACTTTACAGGCTGAGAAGGCTACACAACACAGAGATCCCCAAGGGCCACAATGAAATCACTGACCTATTGGGCTGAGGATCATCAAAAGTAACTGCAGAGCCACAGAGGAGCCCCATCAAGTGACAACTGTCAGAGCACACTGGGAGGCAACATAAAAGGTAGAGGAAGGGACACAGAAAAGCAGCTCATTAATGGAAAAGACTTATCAAACTTCCAACTCAATCAGCAAAGTATCTCCCTCCAGGAGGGCTCCCTCACACCAGTGTTTGATGAAGGAACACAAGACCTCTTAAAAAGCCGTTGTTCCATAGCTGGTTTATGCTGAGCATCCATCTCTTCACTGGGAAGCATGACCAGGCAATTACTATTCAGGACTGTTATTTTTTCCCAAGCCAATTTGCTGCTCATAAACACCAACAGAGGCACAGTGAGGAGAACGAGCTGTTCCTGGATATTACAATAGCATGGGCAAAGGAATATGAGCTTCCTCCAAGACTTTCTTGTGCAAATGCCTTTGCAAGGACCCCTGCAGCCTCTGAGCAGAGTTTTCCATGTCCACATCCAATTTAGCCATTACATCCTTACTGGCAGTGCCAACAACTGAGTGAGCATTCACTGTGGGAGGCTTTGTGTTCCCTTATCAGCTGAGACAGCAGGCCCCACTACAGGGACAGCTCACAAATTAACACCCACACTTCCCATGAGTCTGCAATTTCCAAAGGTTTCCCTCACTCCTGAAAGATAGCCTTAGGATTTCCAGAATGATTTTCAAGCCCAACTCCATCAACTGCTCATAGGTATGATCAGCACTACTTCATGCAGCCCCAGGGGTCCTGGGGTGAGAAGACTGGGATCAGCTGGCACTTTGGTGGTAAGTTTGCCACATTTTCTACATCAAGGGAAGCAGCCATTTTCGTTGTGTAAAAAGGAGAGATAAAAATCATTTTGGACTTGAAGCCAGGTTTTCTGCTGGAAATCAATAGGACTGCTGGCTTCAACTGCCTGTAACAATGACCCATATCTCTTGTGGAACAGGTGTGCCATAGGAATCTTTAGTAACCCAAGAAACATCATGTCAGACAAGACCATCTCTCCACTGTGGACTACCCTCCTCCAAGGTAAACCACAGCAGCACCAAAAGCCTGGTAGTTGTTCAGAAGTGGTGTTTTCTATTTCCTAAGTGAAAACTTGCATTTTCAGTTTTTAAAAATGGGTTTTAATTACGGCGAATACCAAGCATCACACAAATGGAGAAGAGGCACAGAACACAAGAAAACCAAAACCTTTTCTTGTACCTGAAGGTCGAAACAGCTCTTGATTTCCGCTGTCAAGCCAGCTTTGGATACCTGGACATGTCCTGCTTACTCTTGTTTGCTCTTTTGAGAGTAAAGTGCCTACTTACCATATTCATAACTGTGAGGATGAACCTTTGGGCAGCCTCTGCTCCGTGGTACTGCACCATGTCAGCATCTGCCACCACCAGGGTCTCCACCGTGTACTCGCTGGTGAGGCGAATCGCGTTCCTCCTCTCCCGCCACTCACTTGTGGACTTCACTTTCTTTTGTCTCTTCTTTTCTGAAAAGTCAAAATACCTTTTAAGGCCAGCAGATCATAATAAAACACTCCCACCTTTTCCAACAACCATTCTCGTGCATATTCAGGTTGTAACAACCTTTAAATAAAAGTGTTCTTGGCTGGCTAAAGAAGCCACCAAGAGGTTCCATTGCAGGTACATCTGGCTGCAGAGAGCAGCAGATGATGTGAAAAGAGGGAAGAGGATAGGAAAAAAGTTCAAGAAAAGAAAAGATTTACTAATTCAAATCAAGATGTTACGGGTAAGTTAAACCTCCCTTCCTCCCAATTAAAGGACTGATGTATTAATAATTTGTCTTCTAAGCTGAAAGGTGAACTGTGTTTCACAGGGAGATGTGCAAAGCAGCTGAGGCATGACCAAAGGAAAAATGAAGTTCAGATATGAAATCAAACCTGCTCACTTCACTGCAGGCACAAAATTGTGTTCATGCTTTCAATTGCAAAATGAAAGAGATGCAAATGAAATCATTAAAACAAATTTATTCTTGCAATAAGAAGCAAAGTATCAAGATTCACTGAAATTCTCTCTGCCTACTGTTCAGCCTGTGATATGCTATGGATAACACACTGACACTGCTGCTAGTGCTGATATTTTCCTGTGGGAAAGGGAACAGAACACACAAGTCCTGAAACAGCACAAACACAACATTCAGTACAAAACTGACATGGGACAAACCCTACTGGATGATCAGACAAATCCCTCTTATGTCATACAACATGTGCTGCTCATTCCCCAGAGCAGAGCATCCCTTCTTAATTTTCTCTAGATTTAACCTGAGACCCTCTCTGAGCAAAGCAGCAGCCAGAGCTGGGCTGATGTTCACTGATCCTGATTTTCCACAGCCTGTTTACCAGCTCCCTGACATAATTAAGCCTGAATTTCCCTTCTTTCCCAGATCATCAGTTTTCCCTGACGAACCCTCCTGCATTCAGGGTGACAAACTCCATCAGCTGCAAGCCCCCCAAAGCCCACCTGAAATGGACTCCCTGCCCTCACCCATTCATGCATTTTCTGCCTTGTCAGTGTGCACCTTTCCACACATCCATCCCATCTTCTCACTCCTGGTTTCCTCGTAGTCGCCCAGTACAACTCTGCACGTGCTTTTCTGCCCAAGGCATCGACTGTCAACACTTGGTACATATTTTAAACTGAGAAAACAACCATGAAATTTGATTTGATTTTTTTTTCTTTAAGAGAGTTTGGAAATATCCCCCTGGGTCTAAAAAGACAGACAGGAGTCTATGGACAAGAAAGAAAAATGAAAATGTGGAGTGATCATAAATAATGGAAGCTACATGCCAGCAGCAAAGATGAAAATAACCAAGTTTCAAGGCCTGTTTTCACATGGGCTGCAGGACAACTACAGAAAAGTACACAGTCATGGTAAAGTTGCCCCAGAGCAGAGGATCTCTATAATAAAAATAAAATAAATAAAATTTAAAATATTGACTGCACAAGAAAGAAGAAGAGCTGAATGCACCTTTGATTTGCCAACGAGATGGAAATGACTCCCCCAAACTCCTGTGAAACAGCTCACACGTTTGTTGTCATTTTATTGCTTTCATTCCATTTATTTCCCATCCCTCCCCCTGCAGAGCAGCACATTTTTAGCTACAGGTCCTCAACATTATCATTTAAATACCAAGGAGAAATAAAAGAATAAAGAAGGTGAATTATTTCAGTAAAAACACCAACATTTTGGGTCTTGCTGCTATCAATCAGAACCTTCCTGAAAACAGTAGCACTTCCCCATCAAATTCTTATTTTGGCAATCCCCTAATAAAAGTTTCCAGGTGGTGTGGAGAAGTTTTTCCTATGGGGGCCTAAGCCTGGATTCAACTAAGTCTGGGTCTGGCATTGAATAAGCTGTGTAAAATGGTTTAAGTGGAAGGAAAAGACCAGAGTTCTCTGGGTTTTCACTTAAAAATCTCTTTTTGGTGGAAAGAAGACACTTGTGTCAGAGGAGAAGCCCACTCTGCTAGACTGGAGCCTGCACTGTAGGGAGAAGAGGTCATGCCATGGTCATTTGCCAGTGTGGTCCCTCCTCCAGAGGCAGGTGAAGGAATTGGCACCTCTTTGCAGCTGAACAAAGCTCTGCAAGGTGTGACTTTTGGAGAGCAGCAGCCTAAAGGGACTCCTGGCAAAGGGCTGGGCAGTCTTGGTTCACACCCAGCCTCTGGCCCCCTTTCCTGCTGTGGCTGCTCTCCACTGAGGGGCTGGGATTAGAGGGTGTGTGTGGAAAACCAGCACCCCACAGGCTGCCTGGAAACACAGCCAGAGTGACCTGATGGGGAGAATCCAGGCTATTGCTCTTACCCTCACCCTCACATCGTCCCAGTGTAAATTTACCTGCTCTTAAAACAGGCAACAGGACTCGAGGGAGCCCACAAAGAGCTCAGGAGGTCACTGCTGAACCCTCCAGAACAGGCACAGCAACACCAGCTACTTCAAAAAGAAGAGGGAGTGTGGGTGTCCCTTTTCCTTTTCAAATTTGTAGCTCTTCTAAAGGTAAATTATTTCACCCTTTCTGTCCACTTTCACAGTGGTCTCTCTTTGCATCCTCCTGCCTACCACAAATGCAAATAATTTTCCAGAATAATCAAGCACATGGAGAAAACAAGGCATTTGCATGGATGAACCATCACAAAGAGAAAGGAAATGCACATGTCCTGTATCGCAGATGAAGAGAAAGACCCAAAACCAACAGGAAAAGCCCTCATTAAATGCATTTACAGCTCATACCTGAAAGTGAGACAGTTCTATGGAGGTATCCAAAAAATAAGAATACCCCATCTCTAGAGCCTCACTTCAGTAACAAGCCAGCACAGAGAAGTCTCATTCCTGCCCTGCAAGATTTATGGACCATGGGCAGAGAATCCCTCCATGAGTACATGAAACCCCAAACTAAAATAAACATCAGCCATTAAAACAAGGATTAAATGCTTGGTGGATTCTTTATTTGAACAAACTGATGTTAGAAACTTTGTGGTGCAGATGTTAAGTGTTAGTGTGAAGGCATAAGAGGCCATAAACCATGAGCAGGAGCTGTCAGAGGAGTTTACATTGCAGGGAGCACACAGCACATGATTTTAGGAGTCAGGTGTTCCCTGCTTAAGAGGTCAGAGAATTTCATATGAAATATGAGTTGAAACAGTCAATCTCCACCACAGCACGGACATGCTGCAGGTGACTGGGCACAAGGGACATTACTCTTTGGCCAGTCACTCTGACAGTGTGTTACAGTTTGTTGGGCCAAAAACCCCACAAAATTCAGGGCTGTGAGGTGAAGCGAGAAGGGTGGAACATCCCCAGATCCTCAGCAAAAAATGGCAGTGACACTGCACAAGCTCATTAGGGTGACTTTCATTTACTCTTCCCTGGCTAATCACCTGCAAAGCCACATGATCACACCACGTCCTGCAGTCTCTGAAATCTCCCTCAGAATGGGAAGAACCAGAGTTCCCACTGTGATCAGAAGCACAACAAGGCTCTTCTGAGGCCTCTGTAGAAAACTCCTGACGTTCAGTGCTTTTTATGGCAACTCAACAGATGTGCAATTCCAGAGCAGCCGCCCCAAATGACCTTTTCCTATTGCACACCAAAAGCACTGTCTAGCACTGTCTGGCTTTTGGCAGATTCTTGCTGTAAGTGCAGAGTCCTTTCCTGTTCCTCCTACCTCCCTTCCAACTGTATTTCCCAGACTCATCTAAAAGCAACCTCTTCTCCTACAGCCTTCCACTATTTTTTCCTGCCTAATCTTTCCCTTTGTAATTTTATCTACTTCATTCTTGTTAAACCCACTGACAGTTTCTGGATGCCGTTCAGCAAAAGCCACAAATATAAGTTAAACTACAGAGTTCTTTCTGCAAGGCCAGATTTCTCCTTAGAAGCTCTTTTCTACTGATGCATTAAAAACCCTCTCCAGCTCTCCCTCAGGAGCCCTTTGCTCCCTTCTCTCCTCCCATGACCCCTTTAACATCTCCATATACCCTCAATGGAGGGCAAGCTCTGTTTTACCATGTCCTGTTATTTCAGCAGCATAAAAAGGAAGAGAGGGTATCCAAGTGGGACAAACAGCTAAAATTAATTCTCCATAAGCCCCAGGAGTTTCCAGAGAACCTCTGACTGGTACTCACATTAGGCAGGTTTTATTAGCTTCACCTAAAAGTAAAAAATCATCACCTCTCCAAAGCAAAACAGAGAGAAAAGGGACATCCTGCACACAAACCAAGCCTAGAAATTAAAGAAAGGAAGTCCTTGAGGTATATTCTTGTACTTAACCTAAAACCCTATGTCAGTGCTGAACTATCAGAGGGACAAGATGCCACAAAATGCCCCTGGTACCAGCAGCAGGGTAGAAACCCCTCTCAAAAGGTGATTAATCCCAGACACAGAGCCCCCTTCACCTCTGCCAGGATGCAGCACAAGAACTATTCCTGTGCCTTGGCCTATCTCCACCAAAACCTTGGAATTTCAGATTCACCACAGCCAACTGATGCCAGTGAGTTGTCTGAAGTTCAGGAACTACAAATGGTTGCTCACTGAAAGAATAGCTGATTAGAGACTGAGAGCTGTCTTCTCATTTTTAGTGACCTGTCCTACCAAACTGCATCTCCAATTTCTCCCTGACTGGAATGGAAGACAAAATCAGGCATCAACTGCTAGGAAAAATTATTGCACAGCAGAATGATCCATTATTCCCTAATTCACCTTCCAAAAATGGTTTTGTTTTGCTTTGGGGTTTTTTTGTTTATTTTTTTTTTCCCAAACAGCCACTTTCATACCAAATCACAAGTTCATGACTATTTCTCTGGCACAGCAGCAAACAAGAACTTGAGACCAAAGTCATGAACTCTGAGCTGCATCTCAAAACACCACAGAGATTTTACTGCAAGGATTGTTATCCAAGTTAGTCTGTGGCTTGGATACATCAGTTAAAACCTTATTCTTCTGCAAAACAAACTCAGTCATCAACACATCAGGACTTTGTTTTAAGGGCATGTCTGGGAGGCAGGACAGGATAAGCACCATGATCCCTGCTCAATGGTTCCATTTTCACCAGGGTTTCAAAGATTTCCACCTCCTGGACTATATGCACTCATGTCCCATGGAAAAGACACTTTGCTGGTGGGACAAACAAGGACTCATGGCAGATAAATGAGAATTTAGTGGTACAGGAGCAGGCACAGTGAGCATGGCTTGGGCTATGGACAGTGATAACACGGGAGAAGCAAAGACACCTAAAAGATGAGCAATGTACCTTAGTCCAGGAACCACCTCTCTGCTTTTCTAGCCAGAATGACCATGGAATACCCATGATCATCCTGAGACAAGGACAGTGGACAATGACAACTGAGCTCATCACCACCTGCCAGGCTGGATTTCACTGGGTTCCAATGGAAACCAGCACTCAGCTTTATAAGGAACCAAGACAAGGAGCAGCACAGCTGCTCTGGAAGGGGAAGAAATCCATCCATTATGTCTATTTACACCTCCTTTTTCTGCCTCTTTTTCACCTTGACAGCAGAGGGAGAAGAACCTGGAGTCCCTCACACTCCTCATGATCCACACTGAGGGAATCATCCAGAACAGACCTGCAGCAAAACCTCACTTGCCACGTGTGATGGAAAAGGACACTCCTGAATGTTAGACTGCTCCAGGAGGCTGCTGTTTATCAGCCATGAGGAAACAATCACAGGCTTGCAGGGAAAACCCAGACTCCCCATTTGGAAGAGCAGGGACCTGGAAAAACCAAGGGATTTACCCACAGAAGTGAGACACACTCCCATGGGCAAAGTGCTGAGCTCCTGATACAGGGAATCCTTCTGTGCTTGCAAACACTTAATCACATTACATCTTCTGTGGAGCCCATTGTTGAAATCCTGCTTTAATTCCCCAACAGCTGCTTCCTAATATGGACTAATACAGGTTGCATTACATCTCTCTATTTTTAGTGCACATGTTTTTGGCCATAACAACTGCTCTTTCAGGCCAAGTCAAACCTGCAGAGAAAACACAGCTAAGAGACAATGATTAAAGATGGGGAAATGCAACATAGCAGCAACATGTGTTTAAGATTTATACCTGTTCAGGCAAAGTGTTCCCTACATTTGATACCTGCACACCAGCACTTACTTAAATTATTACCAGCTTTGATAAATTGTTAAAACAGGTTGCAAAGTAACTATGCAGAGAAGCAACACGTTGTTATTTTGTGAATTAAAATATTGATCTTCCTGTTATTTCACTGTATGTGCAGCATATTTGCATTAAAGGAAAACTGGTTCATTTAAACTGACAAAAGGGTTTAAAGCAAACCCACATTTAAGAGTAATTTATGAGGTCTATATCATAAACTTGAAATAACAACCTTCCCTCCAAAGACAAGCTGCTCTCTCTCATGCTCCTGGACTGTATTTTATATCAAATCCTTTCTATGTAAGGAGACTTTAATACACCACTGGAGACTTTTAGAAAAGTTGTAACAGAACTTACTTTTCCCAAAGAAACAGAAAGTTTTATTACATGGTTAGAGGAGATTCCTATGCTTTCACAGCATTGTTTCATTCTGTCTTGAACACTGATATTTTCCCAAAATCAAGAAAAATGGAAAGATTTTCCCATCCACAGACTGATGGCAAAGAAAACATGCAAAATATGTGTCCAAATCTCAGTATATAGTTAAACTACTGTTGATCCATGATAGTTAACATAAATAATCCATTTACTGCAGCTGAGGCTATGGTGGATATTGTCACATGGAAACAGCTTTATTGTAGGTCACAAGGTCACAGAGACAGGGCAATGAAAGAAACTCTATCTCAGGGGTTGGGCATTGCAAAAATCATGTATGATGCCTTAAAAGAGATCTTTCTCTTCTGCCTGGCTCTCCTGCAGGGAAATTCTTACTTGTATGTAGTAAAACCTGCAAACAAAACTCCCTTTGACTCCACTCTCTCCATGGGAAAAACACTTCTTCAGGACCTTTGACAAGGAAGTTGTCAGAGCTGGTCTTTAAAATGAGAGCAGGGTGTGACAGGAGGTTTGTGCAGATGCTGCCCAGTGCCCAGAGATGAGAAGTGTTTCACATCACTGCTGTGAAGCTATTTCCCCTGTTCCTCACACTCCTTGCTTCAGAGCAAGTGAAACCCAACCTTCCCTTCCTTCCCCCTCACTGCATGTGCACCTGGAAACCTTTTAATAGGTTTTCTGTTTGCCTCACAGGGGCTCATGTTCATGCCTGAGCAGAAATGTGCATTGTGACTTGAACTCTTTCTCTTGCTGGATGACAGGTGATAAAAATAAAACATATTCACAGATCATATGACTAACAATAGCACCTGGCCCATGGTGATGGGATCCCTCCTTTGCTGCTGGAGCACTTTGGAATTTAAACAAAGGAATTAAAACATCAGCCCTGGGATTTTTTTAACCCATTAGTAGACCCTTTCAGGTTCAAATCTTAAGGATCCAGTCATGCAAAACCTCAAGTACTTTCCCATTCTTGACTACAGCCAGATTAATCCTCTTATACAGATTATTCCAGGAGAAATTTGGCTCCCACAAAGTTCTCCTGCAGACCTAAAAATAATTTTGAGTGCTGCAGGACATGTTACACCACTCAGACTAAAGGAGTTGTTTTAGAGATTTTAACCACCCCTTATCAAACCAGCCTGATGGCATTACCTGGCCCCAAGCCAACTTTCCCTCTCCCAAGGCTGGGGTCTGCAGGGAGAGCACCACATTTCTGGGTGGCACACAAGGGCAATGCCCTTGGAAAGCTGTGCTCTCTGTCCCCTCAGCAGCACTTCCTAATTAAGTTCATTTTGCTTTCTTAAAGTGCTTTCCTGCTCCTCCTCCAAATACTCACACCAGTCATTACATCACTAAGCATCTTTGTTTTGCAAGTAATTAAGTTCATATATCACAGGAAATTTGCCACTTAGCAACTTAGCCCTGTTTAAATTTTCATGACGTGATCAATAATTAACATGAAAAATTCAGCTGATGTTTTGTATTTTGATTCCCAAATAACACCAGATTATGCCAGCTACCTGCAAATTACAAAGTTTTAAGAAGAAAATATATATAGAGGTAGTTCTTGATATTCAGAATATACAAGAACAGCAGCAAAGGACTGGAAAACGCCCAAGCATGGCACTTCTTATTTTATACTGTATTTACACAGACCTGTATTTTTCTGTCTATGTCATTCCACAATACAGGGTTTGTATCTAAGCTGTCTGGCATAGGAATATTCCCATGTATTTACAACCTCCAATCTTTCCTGCCAAGTTTTAGCCTGGGTGAACCAAATTTTAAGCCAGTGGAAAACACCCTCTAGTACAAATCTGACCAGTCCATGTTGGTATCATTGTAAAGAGACCTTTTCCCAGGAGAAACTGGAAGCACACCCTAGATGGTCACTTCCACACAGTTTCATTAGAAATGGACCTTTTGTGTGTCAGAGAGGATTAATTTTTTTGTTTCTAAACCCCTTGTGCACAAAAGTTAATCCAAAGCAGACAGGAGTCAATTAGGTCGTTAACGTGCTGAGCCTATTAACAGCCATGACTTACATTTCTGTCCCTCAACAATGACAAACATCCAGGGGTCTGCCTTGAAGTGGGAAAGCCTGTGAAAAACTGCATTATTTTAGGACAGGGCTACTTGGAGCAGTGGCTGTTTGCACCTTGCTAAAAACCCAGTGAATCCCTCCCTGAGCAGTGGTCACGCTGGAAGTTTAAAGCAGAATTTATCATCTCACAAGTTCAATGTTACACATCATGCCCTGCCAAATTCATGTCTGTGATGTGACCCCTGCCTGAAGCAGCAGCACGATTCACTCACACTTGCCATCCTTCCCCAGCTCCAGCTGCCCAGCCACTGGAATTACACAATACAAACAGAACTCCCATGGCTGCTCTCTGGAGCCACTCCAAGCTCACCTGTCACAACCTTGCAGGGCTCCTCAGGGCCGTGTGCCTTGGTGGGATCAGGTTTGGTGGATCGTCTGCGCCTGATGAAATGTTCCTTCCCACTGAACGAGGTCTCAGATGCATTCACAGGTTGGATCAGCAGCTGCTCTGATCCAAGCTGGATGTAGCCAACCTGCCCACAAAACAGAACAAAAAACCCCCATCAGTTTGGTACCCAAACCTTGTCTATCAATTATTTGTAGTGTGAGGAAATGATGTGATTACGGTTGTGTTCAGCCTGTGTAATATAGACTAAAGAACTTCAAGTGCTTCTCTTATTTACTTTTATATCACTGAGCACTATCTAGAAACAATGCACTGTACATGCACAAAGGAAAGGTGGGCATTCCTGTCAACACCTCTGCTTTCCCTTCTTCCTCTCCCTCCAGACACAGCCCCACAAATATGTGTGTTTTATGAGATGCTCAGCTCACATGAGGACAAATAAATTCTATTAGCAGAAATCCCTCCAAAATCACCTTTCCTACTGTCAGGGCTGACCTGCTATTAAATGGCATTTACTATCTCAGAGCACAGAGGTGACACTGCTGCACACAGGAGGCCCCTGTGTGTATTCCCCTCACAAGGAACATGGAGTGAACTGATGCAAGTGTGACTTGCAGAGCCACAGGCATTTTTTGGGACCAAATACCTCTTCCTGACTGAATTAAGGGCCACATAGACAGCTCTGCTCTCCCTGCAAGCCATGGGTTGGGTTCCAGAGGTGAAGTCAGGAATGGACTGCTGCACTGTCCCAGTTGCAGGATTTTCCATCATCCCTGGAATAAGTGACACAAGGAAGGCAAAGACCCTGCCTAAATAACTCCACAGGGTCCCGGTCAGAGCACTAAATCTCTGCCTTCCTTGCACCAAGTCCAGGGCTTACACCAGGGCTGGCAGGAACACCTTTGGAAGCCAGCTTCTGCCCCAGGAGAGCCCTCCTCTGCTCACAACCCAGAGTTTTTAAGGTTCTTTTATGCTTTTTCCACTCCTTTTCTGGCATGAAAAGAAGAGAGTGAAAGCAAAGTTATCACCTTAAAACTCAACAAAGCCTCCAGGTTTAGAAATCAACACTGAGGTTGTAACACTTTGCACAAAGTGAATACTTACAATGAGAGATTCTTACTTTTCATTGTACTAATCCAGTGATTATTTATATTGCAATTAAAAGTCTCAATCAAAACACAGCTCTGCCATGTACCTCCCCCTTGAGAGAAGTCTTGAGGTCTGATTTAACTTATCTTAACAACAGAAGGGCTCATTTGGCCTGCCTGCCTGCCTGGAGCTGCACCTGAGAGGTAAAGGTGCTTCCAGACAGGTCCAACACCCATCCTGTACATAAAAAGAGAGGCCAGACTTTTCTGGTCCCCTCTCCTCACATTCTGTGCCAGGCAGGCAACTCTCCAAAGAAATGCTCTGCACGTACATGCAAATGCTGTATGTTCAACAGCTGACTGCACTAATATGATTTATAATATACATTACATACATACTGTATATTGTACATTTCCACACCTCCCTGCCAAATTCGGTCCTCACGTACACCCAGGAAATCCCTTTGGCCCAGTATTTCCAGCAAGAGGAATTTCTGCTGGCAAAAAAAGACAGCTCTCCTCCTTTGACAGCCACAAGAACTGAACAGCATTCAGGGGAAACCAGGGTGTCTCAGGAAGGGTCACTGATTTCCAAAGAGTGCTTGGACAAAAACAAAACTGTAAAAGTTGGTGTCTCCACTGGCTATGGCTGCAAAGCACAGCAGAGACAATCAGTCCCCTGTCTTTGAGGAGACAAGAAATACCTCTTGGGGGTCTTCCAAAAGAAATCTTGCTCTTGGGGCAGGGGAATTGCTTAAGGTTAAAATGGCTTGGCACCTCCCATTTACAGAGAAAACCCAACATTACTCCTTGGCCCTATGGAATGCTCACCAGTTTACAAGACCCACTCTGCCCTGGAGTGTCCAAAGGGCTGCCTTTTCATTTAAATCACAAGTTGGGTTTTGTCAGAATTGCTTCAGAGACAGCAAAAGCTCTGGTGCCTTGTTCTTCCAGCCTCTTTTATGATGTTCTCCACTACTTCCCCTCCTTGTTCCAATCTTCCAGCTGGGAGGTAGCCCCAGCCCCCTTTTTTTAATATAGGTTTTAATTATTTAGAAGAAGGGTTGTAAATCTGGTGCCATGGTACTAAAAGCCACACCAGAGCTCCTGACAGACTGCCAACCATTTCAGCTGGTGCCAAAAATATGTAAGAAGAAGTCAGTTTCATCACCACCCGACATTATCCCAACTTTCTGGCATCAAGAGCGAAAATAATTTAAACCATTGGAGAAGACTTATGTTTCACATTTGCTGTGGAATTGTGAAACCTATGGAGAGAAAGAGCCATGAGTCTTCACCCTGGAATATGTTGGGAAGCATCTGAAGCCCAATCTGACAAGGCAAATAGTGTTTCAAGCAGGAAGGGTTTGCAGGATGAGGCCTGTAAAGTATCCCTAGGGAGTTAAAAATTTCCCTGGACTTGCCAGTTGGGTTCTAAAAGAGTCCCTAAACCTGTTGGCCCAGGTGAGATCTTTTGGACCCTGTAACTTGAATAGTTTGGTCATTATTTTGCTTTTTCAATAAGAAATGCATTCCTCATTTGCATCCCTCAAATCCTCCAGATTCTGCCCTGTGCTAATCCCAGCATGAGAGATCAGCACTGGACAAAGGCTCTGTGCTTTTCCTCTCTTGTCTGTATGAGTTCAGGGACTGCAAAAGCTTTGGATCTTGAAGATAAGGCAGTAAAACAGAAGACCACGTAACTCTCAGAGCTACTTTTCCCACATCTCTGGAAATCATTCCAACTGAGTGAAATGCTTTGGATCTGCCAATTCCCATTTGCTTAGGGAGATACATATCAAAAGCTGGGATACTCCCTCCCATCCTTCTCTCTCTGTGGGAGTCCAGGATCTGGGATTGCAGAATGTTGGGAAAACCAGCAGCTGCCCAACCCACCATCCTGGAGACACAGGAGTCACCAGGAGCCCAAAAATTCAGAGGAGTGTAGGAGTTCACCATCACCTGCATTAATTTTACCAATTTAATTTGGTGTGGCCAGACCACACAGCTGACAGAACCCTGCAGCTCCACTAATGGGAAAGGCTGGAATGATTTCAGCCCCCAAAACTGACAACTTGATTAAAACAAACAATAATCCACACTTCCCACTACAGCCCCACTCACCACTGCACTTAACAGTGGCAAGATCTTTCACATTAAGGATATTTCACATCCTTATTTTAGAAATCAGCTCAACACTGCTCCCCACCAAAACATTCCCACGTGCTCTTATCCAGAGTTTCACACACACAGGGGTCACTCAAGCAACCTGCTCCCTCTCTGATCTACCCTTGTACTGGCAGTAGTTCACTCCTCTGCTACACATCATCTTCCCCTGGAGCTTTTCTTGGGCTAAATGACAGCAGGGAAAGGAGGAAGGTCCTCAGACTGTGTCACAAAAATGACAGTGGTGACACAGCCTTTGTATGATCCCATCCTGCCTCCTTGGCTTCACTGCTCTGTCCCTGTGCCCTGCAGTGCTGACGGAGCTACTGCAGCTCCAGGGCTTGCTCAGAACAGGGATCCAAATCCTCAGTGTTCTCTGCACATGGTTCTCGACCTTACCACATGTTAATACTCTCCAAGTTACACTGTTTTTCCAGCCCTTTTTATTTTCACAACATCTTTGAAGGAGATCTGCAAAAGGCTGAATCTTTAACAGATTTTTCTCTTGCTCCTAAGCGTTCATTAGTTACATACATACGAACACACTGAAAAGGGAACAGATTTAAACATCTGACAAATTCCATCCCCTTCTCAATTTCTCAACTGTTACACTGTAAATCGTTGTTTAACCATTTCCTCAAAGTTAAAAGGAAGTTAATGTTTAAAGTGAAGAACAAAACAACCCACAAATAAAGTTTAATAAACTTCGTGTAGCTTTTAGTGCCATTCTTATTAACTATGTTTCAGCTTTGGTTGGCTATTATTTAAAAGTGCAATTCAAGCAAATTGAAAAGAAGAGCTTTAAGTTCTGTTCCAGAGTCATTTCAGGTTTACACTCAACTCTGAGAGCAGACCATACCCAGGAATATCTGCCCTGGCCTCCAACTCTGCTAAACAAAGAAACCCAAACATGTTCTCCTTCTTGTCCACTGCGGAAGAGGAAAGAAAATCCCAGCACAAGGAAACCCAGCACACTAATTTTAAGAGGTTTAACTCTTCAGCTCATGGCCCAGCTATGGATAAATGCCAGACAGCTCCTCTCCCAGACAGGAGAGTTCAGCGGAGCTGAAGGTTTCCTCAGGGGAAATTGTATCATCTCTTAATCCCCACACGGCTGCTCTGCCCTGCTTCCCACAGCAGCAGAGGCTCCTGAGTCACCTGAAGGGCAGCACTGCCCTGGTGCACACAGAAAACACTTCACTGAGCTCACTGAGCTGCAGCACCTGCTCTGAGCCAGGCATCACCTCCCTCTGCAGTGAATGAAGGAAGGCAAACTCCTCCAGAGGGACAATTCACCAGCCTAAGGTACCTAAGGCACAGGATGAACCATCAGGGAAGTGCTCATCTTCACCATTCACTCACCCCTGGACAACCAGACTGGCCTCAACCTGACAGACTGAGAGGCCTTTTCTGCATCCTCATTCCTTTTTCCCAAGGACAGAGCAGATTTACTGTTTTACCAGGAGCCCTTGAAGTTACTGCTCATTCCCTGGGGACTGCACTCCAACCTACTCAGTTATCTTTGCCCTCAATGCCCTTCCAGACAGGATCCAAACCCACACCAGGACATCCAGGTCCTGCAAGGCACTTACACCCACCTGGAAATCAGTGGGACTTCAGAGACTTTAGAGGAGGAAGTCCAGATGGATGCTCTTATCATCTGTCCTTGTCTTCATCTACACCCTCACAAAGTTTATGGATGGTTCCAAGCGAACAGGACCCATCAGAATGAAGAGCCACCATTCAGAAATATTTTAGCAAGCTGGAAGATGTGTCCACCAGGAGATGCAGGAAGTTTAACAAAGGCAAATGCCCACTAAGCTTGGAAGAAAAGAAGTCCGTTTCCTCTCTGAGGAGATTGCATGAGACATTACTACAAAATACTTAGGTTTTCCCACCTTTCATTGTGCATTTCCTAAGGTGTAGTTTCAATTAGTCTATTCCCTCCTACAAAGAGAAAAATCACTGTTCTCATTCCATGAGCCCCTGTAGTGTGCATCATCCTTTTCCACCAATCCAGTCTGCACAAGAAGTTCAGAGGAGACAAAACTGGGGTGTGGAAATGCTACGTGAACTAGCCTGAACAGGAAGGAGGCACAAACTCTTCTCTTACCTCAGCTGAGGAGGACAAGCCACTTTATTCAGAGACAAGCCAAAAGCAATCCTGAACCCAAAATCAAATATTCTGAATTTTAAAATGGAAGAGAAGTTACTTAGAATCCAATCTCTGCCTCTAAATGCATCCCACTGATTTTTCACCTCTTGGTTCCTGAACAGTTTTCAAGTTCATTTCTAAGTATAATGCTTATTTTGACATGGACACACGTCCCTCTTAAAGCTGTAACTATTTCCAAAATGTAGGTACAAGAAATATGAAAAACCTACACCTGCTGTAAGGGGCTGCTGCTGCAGTCCAGCACTTCAGAATGTGACAGTGACTTTACTGTGGCCTTACAAAGCTGGAACTTTCCAAAAAATAAAATTCCTGTATTGACTGCTGTCTTCCAGTGATGGTCCCAGGGCTGCAGAACTGCCTGTGAGTGCCCAGCACCAGGGAAGGACAGCACAGCCCTGAGCTGTGGCCAGAACCCAAGAGCTGGCACAGCTGCACTCCCCAGAGGACGGTGCTGCCAAGGGGAAGGCAGCAGCACTTCCCAGGAACACAGAGCCTCCTGCCTATGCTGAACTCCCAGGCTGCCAGGAGGAACAGGAGGGCTGGAGTATCCTTACATGAGGTACTTTAGCTGTATTTAAATGATGAGACCCTGGGTACAGCAGCCCTTACCTCACCCTGACCTCACCCAGCTCCGAGAGCACAGCCACCCTTCCCAAAGCAGGAAACTACAGCAGCCACACACTGGTTAACAGCAGCATCTGTGAGCAGAGCTTAAAAACCAGACCCCAGCCTTCAGGTGCCACGCTGGGAATCTGATATCATCACCAGGAAGCAATTGCTCAGTTTGGCTGCAGCTCAGTTTTCATGCCACTGTGTCAGGGATTTTGTTTTTTCATAGAACTCCTCTTGCCCTGCTCACTTTATTATCACTTTTGGTATGATTTATGGCATGGCTGACAATATGATTACAGCAAAGCCTGAGCCAGCTGGAGATCAGGACACAGTATTACTGCCCACTGTACTTCTCAGCAACCAGCTTTTCTGAAGGAGATGTCCTGATCACCCAGTTAGAGTCCAATGAGCATTCCCCCGCTGGAATTTTCAGAAAACCCCCCACTGCAGCACTAGAACTGCTCAGAAGACAAATGCCAGGACAAACAGACTGCAAGGTTTCCACTACCAAGGTCTTTCTTCTAGCCCAGCAGGTCTGGCCCATGTTCCACCTGTGAAGCTCCTGCTGAGGGCAAAGCTTTATTCTTTCTGCAGCAAAAAAGGCTCAAGGAATCAATGGGAAAATAAATTTTTTTTAAAGTAATGGTCATAGTATTTTAAATTGCCAGATTAGAAGGCAAAAAATTTTGGACTCTAGAGTCACCTGCTCTCTGTTCAACTCATGGCAAATTAAAGACTTGCTACACAATTTGGGGCAAACTTTTGATTCCTCTGATCCCAGAAAATATCTTACCACTAAATTGCACAGCTTTCACTACAGGGATTCTGGTTTAGTGTGGCCACTGCAAAAGGCTCTGTAAACACTGAAGACAGCCTAAAATGTGAGACGTTTCATGTTTAAAGTCAGACTTAAGACACCAAAATGGTCCACTTAGCTAGAATAAAAAGGTTCATCTACATGGTGGTATGGATTATTTCAGTGAAACCATTTCAATAATTAATGAGGTTCATCTTAAGTTTAGCTTCATCCATCTTAAATTCAGGCTCATCCTGAAGACACTGGAGTTTTCTGTTCTCCAGTTTTGAGCTCACAAGGGTGTTTTAACCTTAACTCACTCAAATATACCATGCACCTGCTTTTAGCCCTTGTCGTGGCAGCAATTAGCTTGGAACAAGCCCTTTCCCATTCCTGGTGATTATCTGAATGAAGAGGATGAATGGATTCCTCCAAACAGGAAAGGAGTATCCTACCATGCAGAAACACCTCTGTCCCAACACATCTGCCCACACCACTCTCAGTACTCCCAGGACCAGATGCACAGGCAAAGGCAAGCAGAGCTTTACCAACACTGGCTTTAACACAAAGGGCTTTGGTCCCCAAGATGTGGCACAAACCAGCAGCTTTGACACTGATCCCAGGTTGATCCAGCTCAGTTATGTCAATTTAGCCATTGCTTGGGATTCCCATGATCCAAACAGGTACTGCAATATTGCTGTTCATTTTTGCAGAGCAGTTTGAGCAAAGACTAACTAGTCTTGTTTCTTTTTTAGCTTTTCTACTGGGAATTTCACCAATTTTTTTCACCCCCTCCTCCATTCCCTGATCTCAGGCAGTTAATACGGTGCCTACAACTACATTCCTCTTTTTTTAAAGGTTCCTCCTCTGCTTGTTTGTGCTTTCCAGCTTTGGAAGCCCAGTAAGATTAACAAAACACGCCTGGTGACAAAAGCATAGAGCTGTTAGTGATTTAAGGCTTGAACTAGAGATACCAGTTTTAAGCTTCCCTCAGTGGAACTCAGCTCAACTTCCAGTGCCACTCAGACCTCAGCATCTCTGTCGGGTTTTTTTAATCCTGAGGCACAGCGCCCTCAAATGGCTCCGGAATGAAGGCTGGAGCTCCGAAGGCAGAGCATGAACTGCTTCTCACTAGAGTTTAAGGATAAATCTCCATCATCGGGTCTGTTCTTGCAGGCACATTTCCCACGACCATGTGCTGGGAATCACTGCCTAGTGCCCCGCTGACTTCCTGAAGTACTTTCAAGTTATCAACAATAATTGCCAACTACTCAATGTCTTAAGCATCTCAGTCTCCACAACTGAGAAAGTTTCTGTCCCACACAAGATCACCTGCTCCTACCAGGATGCTCAGAGGAGAGCCAGGCCCTGCAGAGCCACCTGAAACTACAGCCTTGGGCAGAGAAATCCTGACACTTGTGGTGGGAAAAGCCCTCCTGTGTGGGATGTTCCTCTGACCGTGCTGGAGCTCTGGCTGTTCCCTGGCCACAGCTCCCAGTGAACACCCCAACACCTGGAGCCTGGGAAGAACCAGGGGCTCCACAGAGCTGCCACAAGAACGAGCAAGGATGGCACCAAACCACCCCCAGCAGGACACAGCCACCTGCCCCATGGCTGCACTACAGTGACACAAGATGTTCCCTCCACCAGGATGCTCCTCTGCAGCACCCTCAGGTTCTGCTGCCCACTCACAGGGGAACCGCAGGGCCTGAGGCCCCTCAGGGATGGCTGAGGCTGAGACAGCTCCATAGTGGAGAGGCAGGGTGGGCAGAACACCCACCATGGCACAGCCCAGTGCTCGGCAGGGCCCGGGAGGTGAGGGGAGAGACAGGTGAGGGGACAGGAGGGTCACCTCACTGAGGGCAGGTGAAGCACAGGCATTCTGCTTCATCGGGCCGACAGTACCTGCCCTGAGGGGGAGAGCAGGGCGGGATGGCAGTACCAGCCCTGAGGGGGAGAGCGAGGCAGGATGGCAGTACCAGCCCTGAGGGAGGCAGGGAGGATGGCAAGAGCAGCCCAGGGGG